>CM035441.1:134264556-134267056 GCA_020310875.1 Ceratopteris richardii | reverse complement strand
AAGGAGCTAAGCTATAAATGTAGTCATTACATTCCATGATAGAAGTTACAAGATAGCATAGAAGATGTACAAGTGTCCCATTTTTCCTAAAACCTTCAAGGTTGTTGTATAATCTCCTCCACAATTGATATAATCTTCCGCACATCTTGAAGACGATGAAGAAAACACAACTCCGCCTCCTCCAAGCATGGTTGTTACCATACTCGTCTGATTCGTTTAGCAGACGTCTGATAGTCTGTTTCAGACGTTGGAATAGGAAAATATATCGGACTTTGCCTTTTTTAGAGGGGTAATCAAATTTATTTAGTTATATTTTCTTTTTAAAAGTTGTCTGGACTGTGCTGAAGGTTGATTTTTTCCTCCTTGGTGAGCTTATACCTGCATGCAGGAAGCTTTAGACTCCTCTTACATTTACTCTGTTGGTGAGCCTACTTAGTGCCCCCTTCATTGTGCTTGCTACATCTAAGACTGTATGGCTGAATATGATGATCACAGTTTGCCATTTTTAGAGGGGGTAATTAAACTTAAATAAAAGAAAGAGTTGCCTGGACTGTGCTGAAGGTCAATTTTTCCTCGTACATGAGCTTATATCTGCATGTAAGCAGCTGTAGACTCCACTTTCCTTTACTCTTTTGGTCAGCCCAGTGTATCCAAGTGCCCCCTTCATTGTGCTTGTTACCTCTAAGGCTGTATCGCTGAATATGATGATATTGACAAGAATGTAATGAATACCATTCTTCATCTCATGATGCATTATGACACTGTGTCACCTTCAAGGCCTTTTTGTCTCTTGGAATGATTATTATGTTCTTTTATTTGTGATATAATCACGTATGTAGTGTTTCAAAATTTTCAGCCTATTTTTGAGAGCACTTATTCTGCTTATTTTGTCATAAATCTTATGAGTTTGGAGAATGTATTTAGTAGCAATGTTCTCATATCTTTTTCTTTCATATATTTTTGTTTAAAATTTTGGTCACGTATGAAACAAGCAAGGGTTGGGAACCATACTTGTTCCATACTTCCATACCCGTATGGTATAGACGTATGGTTCCCGTATGGAACAACCATGCCTCCAAGTTAAAGGGACCTCCATGTGCAAGTTTAGCATTGAAGAGCTCCAAGGAAGTGATGAATAACATGCTTTACAATATTATGTTTATATAGGCTTAAGTTGTTTTTGTTAACGAGGTTAAAATAAAGCACATTAAAGCAAAAGCTACCCTTCTGAAAATCACGATGGGCAATATTGAGGCTTTTGTGGGCTTTTTACAAGTGCCATGTGACACATATTGTAACTATTGTATTATATCAATTAGATTTAATCTATGATTGTTATGTGTCACATTGCTTTTCACATAAAAAATGCTTTTCACACAGACTGCAAATTAGGGTTTGACTTTTGATCTTCACATATTTGCTGAACACCCAAGTGTTGAATATGGCTGGATAGCTCTCATTTCTGACCATTCCTGAAGATTATTTGTCACCATTATTTTTTATGACTTTGACAAGGTTGAGCCCCCTAGTGGAATGTTGCTCAAATTTTCTAACAGGTTCCTACAAAAGTACTTAAATGTAAAACTCCATGAGGTATATTATGGTAAAAAGATTGATGTGGATTATACGAGTGTCTTTGGATGTCTTGGATATATGCATGTCCCTAGTGAATTTAGAGGAAAACTCGATCAAGAAGCACTAAAAATGCATTTTTGTTGGCTTCGATAGCAAAGGCCATACTTTTAACATGACGTGTCAGATATCTTTTATTTGACGTCAGGTACAAGGGTACAATGTTACAAACGCGTCACTAATGGAGGTGTGCAGAAATTGATTTCGGGTGTTTTTCTTTTGACAGGAGCCTCATATGGTAGCTTCTATTCTTTGGTTCATTGCTTGCCCTATTGCACAAAAGTCTTCCCTAAGCCTTTGTTGCCTTCGCATAGACATTGTGACCAACCTTCAAGCCTTGAGGTGAAGAAGAATAGGCCCCCACAATCTCTTCTACCCTCTATACTCTCATCAAGAGCCCATCAATGTACTCTCTGTCTCTCACCTGTCTGTCCAGTGTGACATATGTGTACACCACACATTATATGATTATGTGCATATGAAAAACGGTTTATTATGGTTCATTTCATACCAAATCTAATTATTGTAAACATAGTACGAACGAGAGAATTAATTCGGGAATTATTCGTTTGATTCGTTTAGTACGTTCAAATTCGGGAATTTTATCCATCTCGAGAGAATTTTATTTTTTTACACATATAAAATATTTCTATATCTCAATCCCATATAAGATTCATGAATTTTATTGAGCTATAGCCCAAAACTTACCAAAATACTTTCATAATAAATTACAACATCAAACATTTTTAATCCTAAATTGACAATAATAAAAAACATCAAATATTCATCAGAGTATAAAATTTGTGCAAAATGAATTAATTCGTGATGGGAATTAAATGAATTTTATTTTTGGTGAAAAATTCGCGAA
>CM035441.1:134252056-134254556 GCA_020310875.1 Ceratopteris richardii | reverse complement strand
GGTATATGATAGAGAAAGAGTTTCCTAGTATTGCTTGGACTCCATGTGTCGCACACTTCCCTAATCTTCTTTTTGAAGACATAGGGAAGTTGTCTTGGTTTGCACTGTTAGTGAGTGATGCAAAGAGGATTTTGACTTTTATACGCAAAAACCATGAGGCACTTGCTATTTTCCGTTAAAAGAGCAATGTTGGTACTGCTTATGGGAGGACTACCTTGCTTCGTAAGGAGGTGACTATGCGACCTCTTGAGTGGTGGAAGCATTATGGTTATGGTCATCCTACCATTGCACCTATTGCGTTGCGAGTTCTCTCACAGGTAAAAGATTGTAATAATATTCAATTTCTCTTTTTTTGCTAAATTTTGATGCTATATTTTTTATCGAGCATACTATGTAGGATGCTTCTTCGAGTGCATATGAGCATAATTGGAGCTCATATTCCCTTATGCACACCAAACTACGAAATCGTTTGAGTGTCGCACAATTATAGAGTGTTGTCTTTTGCAAGGCAAATCTATGCCTTGTACAAGACTTGAAGAAGTTGGATGGTCTAGAACAGGTAAATCAATCTATAATTTTAACATCCAGTTCTTGTACGTTATCACTTAAAAGTTTAAATCCATTGCAGGTATCGCCTACTATATTTGATGAGAGTATGGCACTCAGGAAGATATAGGAAGCTCGCATTAGAGATGAACAGGAGGACATATACCATATGCTACATCGAGAGCTCGGAGAGCATTGATAGGAGAGTGATTAGGGCTCGCTCACGTGTTCTATCAGAGAAGGCGCAGTCACTTATTGATTTTCCATCTATGAGTTCTATGATAGGCTGTCGACGGAAGTTACGCCCACAACGTAGAGGAGCTTCACTTGTGGCAGATGATGACCTAGGAGAGGTAGATGTTCGAACATTGGATATGGTTCCTATTAGGGAGCTTGAGTATGATGATGAAGGAAATCTTATTAGTACTGGAGTCAATCCTTCATCATCTTCATCATCAGAGGATTTAGACGAGTAGAATGTAGCCCATAGTTGCAACGCAACGCGTTGCGTAGCGTCTGCAACGTTTGCAACGCAACGGCGTTGCGTTGCGACGTACGCAACGCGTTGCGTTGCATACAAATGGATCCAGGAACTTGATTTCATCGTGGAGCCCATGGACTCTCATGAGGTGATGTTGGGCTTGACTTGGTTTGGTGAGAGCCTCATCTCCCTCTTCAAATGGGGGAACAAGAATTCCATGCTTCACAACAAAGGAAAAATGTCATGCTATTGTTCTTTTGAATGGTTGCTGCTACCTTTTGGCCTCACAAATGGTATGTCCAGACTCCAATTGTTATGGCTCTTTTGAATGGTTGATGCTACGTTTTGGGCTCATAAATGGGGTGGTCACTTTCCTTCATGGCCATCAATGCAGATTTTAATGACATGATATACAAATTTCTCATCAACTATTTGGATCACTTATTGATCATTGGCTTTGGCTGCATGTTTTAAGAGCACAAAGTACATATGCAGTAAGTGAGACACTATATTGATAAATATATCAAAGTACATACAAATATTGTGACCTTGAGGTACTTTTCCACACAATCGCAACACTCTCAATTAAGCATGCACGTTGGCAGGATGTTCTTTCAAAGTATGATGTAGAAATCAGACATAATCCAGGGGAACACAATGTCACATGCCAAAGATCTTGGCTCAAGTGTAGTGAATTCTAGGTTTTTGGATGGAATCAAAGTGTAGTGAAGTCTAGCTTCTTGGATGCAATCAAAGAAGCTACCAAAAGAGAACATGGCATTGCTCACATGATTAGAACATGGCATGACGGCCAAACTGCTACAGGACTCTCTAAGCTCAAGTATGTTTTGTGGTACTCATGTGGTTGCATTTTTATCCAAATGACAAGGATCCTAAACGGCCATTACTCCTTGAGACACATGCTTGTAAACTTGCAAGGCATGGGGGACAAAAGAAGTCATTTGGCTGACTAAGACAGTATTTTAATTGGCCTTGCATGCATGAAGATACGGTGGAACATGTGAGGACTTGCCCTACTTGCCAATAGTATTTTATGGTATATATAGTCATATCCCACCTTATTACATATCATAGGACCCAAAATATGTGAAAAAAAAATATAAAAATTTTGAAAAATAAATAACTTTATTGCAACTCCTAGGTCCAGACGTTGCCCTCGTTGCTAACCCGTTGCCGTTGCCGTTGCGAAAACGTTGCTTTCCACTATGATGTAGCCATTCATATGTATGATGATTGAGCATATGACATTGATGTATTATGGCACATACTTGGATGATATGTATTATGCGAGACTCTAGTTCTGACTTGTTTTTCATTATGTATTCCAATTTTCATTTCTCTTGAGATGTAAATTGTAATGGAAATGTTGGCACTTCTTGCTTTGTTCATTTTGTGGCATCATCTTTTAAGTTTTCTTTATTCTACATTGTTTGGTTTCAAATTACATTGATG
>CM035441.1:133924556-134249556 GCA_020310875.1 Ceratopteris richardii | reverse complement strand
CACTATACCTGTGAAAGAACTTGAAGGGCAACCGGTGCAATAGTTGGGTGACCATACCCATAATGCTTCCACCACTGTAAGGGTCGCATGGTCACCTCTGCACGAAGCAAGGTACTACGGCCATAAGCAATCCCGACATTGCTCATGTACCCCGTGAACTCGCTATCAAATGCTATCTGCTCCTCCTCTGTGAAAATATGTGCCATATACTGATCCTTCATAAGCCGAAGGGAACCCTTTGACCATAATGAGGGTCCTTTGAAGAAAGGATATAGTAAGGCTGAAAATCCATGAATGGGTCTAGATAAGTGGACCCATCGTGAATCAATCAACCGAAGTACATCCTCCCTCCTAGAAAAAAATGTAAAACAAATTATACATTAAACAATTCATTATTGATCAATGAACATTATACCTATTACAAAATCAAAAACATTGAGCATACCTAGAAGGAATCAAAGCCGTGGATGTAGCAATCGCCTGACGCATATGTGTATACATATGATACACTAGACCAAGTGTGGAGCCCTCTTGGTCTAGTATACGTAAGACTATATAAATGTATTTCAAAATAGGCAATATAGTCTCGATCTCGGTCCAAAAGTCCTCATCTAGAACTTTGCGCTGCACATATCGTGCAATATCGGTGTTCGCCGTGGACATGGTCAACCAACGACGATCAATGACTGTCATACGCAAAGATCCCATAACCATGTGGAGTCTGTGGAACACTAAGTAGATATACGCAAAGCGTGTGTCCGCAGGGCGAATCATGTCATGTGCACTATACGATCGAAAAATAGCTAGGGCTTGATGGTTCTTCCTAGTGAATGTGACGATACGTTTTGCATCTGCTTCTAAAGATGCAAGCCATGGCAATTTTGCAAGATCTTCAAAGAGAAGATCTATGCAATGTGCGGCACATGGGGGCCACACAATACTAGGGAATTCTCTTTCAACTAATTCCCCCATTCTCTTGCAATTGGATGCATTGTCCGTTATAACTTGTACAACGTTCTCTGCACCAATCTCAAGAATAGCGGTTTTTATATGTTGAAAGATAAACTCCCCAGTGATGCGCACCCCCGCATGACTCGCATCAATAGCTCGCAAGAAATAAGTTCCTAAACAACTAGAGACCAAAATGTTAATGATATGGCGTCTTCTATTATCACTCCATCCATCTGAGATGATAGGTCTTCCATCCCACTCTAATGGGCTCTAGTTGCAACTCTATGCGCTCTTTTTCTTCATCTAACATAGGTCCATAGAGTCTATTATACTCCACTGCATGCCAATCATCACATGGGCCAACTTGAGCAATGGCTCTAACCATTCTCCTCCAAGCATCAGTCCTCACTACATTAAATGACAAGTTGCATTGAAGAATGCAACGTTCTATTTCAATCTCAGCCACTTTCATACGTTGCTTCTGCAACGCCGAGGACATAAAGGAAGAGCTCATGGTGGCTTGCCTTGCTCTTTGTGAAAGGAGAGGAACAAAAGTATCTTCCTCGTCACGTTGCGATGCAAGTCTTCCCTTCATTGTGGAGGTCTCTTGACTTGTAGAGGTATCCACATCATCCATCATCTCAACATAGGTTGCAGCCATCTCACGACGACAAGCATCCTTCCCTTGTTGAGCAGAACGATGCTCACGCTGAATTACCTCTGCGATTTCATGATGGACCTTCTCACATGCTGAGATGCCTCCTCCCCCTACACCAGACACATGGCTAATGAGTCGTGTTGTGGTAGTAGTGAAATTCTTACCACAATACTTACAGGCCCATTTTCTAGTACTAGATCCAGATGCATTGGATCCAGATGCCAACGAATGGCATGCTGTATGTGCATCCCATACACCTGATATGGCACGAGGCATGATAGTAGAATCTAGATATGAGGACTTTCAAACTTTGAACTTTCAAGTTTCAACTAATGGATAATGGAAGTGACAACTATGGAAGGATTATGGAAGGCAATGGATATGTATTATGGATATGTATGGAAGGATTATGGAAGGTTAAGTTTTGACTCTCACTGATAGACTATAGTGTTGCCTCAAGGTGGGAAGAGTCAGGAGTGACCCAAGGTGGGTAGAAGCAACTGAACCGAACGAACGTGGTTCAAAACGAGTCCAAGGTGGGTTGCGGCTGCCTTCTCAGTCTCAACCGTCAATCTACACATTCTTCAAAAAACCTAATTGCCTAGTTATAAACGAACCAGAACGAACCGACTCTTATGATTGGTACCTATCGAACCGAACCGATATTTGGATCCGGTACGTGTATCGCTGCAACACAGGCTTAGAACATAGCGCTACATGGGAGCGAGTTAGTACCCTTCAAAGACGGTTTCCCACCTTTATGTTGCCTTCTCAAGAGTCTTCTTGAGGGGAAGGACACAAGGAGACATCACTCAAAGATGGCCACAAACAGCAGTTACGTGAGGTTTAGTGGGATTGTTCACCAAACTTATTCTCATTCTCAATTATGCCTTCCAACATCATGTTTGCAGAGAAAATTGAACTTAAGAGGAAGGAAATGTTATGTGAGAAGAGGTGGGAATCCCCTCTTTTTCTAGTTTGGGATGTGAGGCCATGTGGCACTCATGCTCATAACCACTTGAGTGGTTGTATGGGGGAGAGAGAGAGAGAGAGAGAGAGAGAGAGAGAGAGAGAGAGAGAGAGAGAGAGAGAGAGAGAGAGAGAGAGAGAGGGAGATTCTAATAGGGACCACGAGATTGGGAGGAAGAACTATGTGCATCTCTCTTTTGTTACTCTTCTTGAGGTTCATCATCACCTTCTTCACGCACACAAGCTGAGAAGGACCTTTGACAAAAATAGAGGACATCATCCGGTTTCTATACATCATACATACAATACACTTTACAACATAACTAGGTCGTAGGCTCACAGTATATGATAAGTATATCATGTATATAATATGTATTCCACGAATATTCCTTATTAAGTACAAAAATACCATACATTATTACTAGTTACATACAATATGGGGGAGTACGTTGTCTATAATATGCATTCCATGTGTGCATCCATATATAGTTTATATGTATATCTTAAGTCTTAAATCATATGTCTAAATGCATCATTCTCTTCATATATGGCTCTATGAGTTAATCCTTTATGTTCGTGTCTTTCTTTTTGTCTTTCTCTCTCTCTCTCTTGTGCTCTCTCTTGTGCTCTCTCTTGGAGTCACAATTATTAGTGAAGTATGAAAGAACGATTTTGGAAATTTAATAATAAAATACTTTCATACGGTGGAAAAATATATCATATGCGTACCAAAAAAAAACCGTGGAAGATACCATATAATCACTAGGTGTGAGGTGCGAAGGTGAACCCTTGGACTCATACTCACATGATTTAGAGAATTGTGCTCATTTTTTGATCTAGTTCTTTGGAGATCAATTGGATTCTATTGATACTTTGACCAAAGGATTGGAGAATGATACACTAAGCTCATGTGCTTTGCAAATCCAACAATTGTGTTTGCGGGTGATTGTTTGATTGTTTAGGGTCTTTCTTGACAATTCGATGAGACTATTGGTAGGACCTTGTCTTACCATGGTTTGACTACAACCACATAGTCAAGAAAACCTTTGTGGAAGGGATCAACATATGGAGGCATGTTGATGATAGAGGCCCATGGTTAACTTGGAGTCTCAATGAGTATTATATCGACAACTTTCAAGATGCTAGACTGCCAAGGGGATGAAGAGAGAGAGAGCCATCTATGTTAGTGTGTCTTGAATGCCATATACTTGTTGAGTAGTAGATCTTTTGTGAGATTCAGGCTTTTTGAATAGGCATATGCTTGACATATTAGTATATTGTATATGTTCTTGCTGATAGTCTTGTGCGGCATTGATTTGTCCTCACATAGATCTCCTATGCATTAACCGTGCAACTTGAGGGACTTGAGGTGGTATCCTACCATTTTCTAGATCCATAGGCTCAAGATTGTGGCAGTTCCCTTTGGAAGGTTACTAGTAGAAGGGGTTTTTGCATTGACCAGCCATGATACTAGTAACTACTAAAAGAGTGGAACCTCTGCATGTCTTTGTTTTGCATGTTTGGTGGCAAGCACTTGACAGTGCTATCCATATTTGGTGCTATTGGAGGGACTTGTCAGTGGTAATTGAGTAGGTACTCCTACCATCTTTGGTTCCTTAGACACATGTTTGGGGATTTCCATAAAGGTTGGAAGCACAAACCCCCTTGACATGCCATGATACTAATAGAGAGTGGAACAGTGGAACCTGTGTTTATGTCTTTGTGTCACAAGTTTGGTGGTAAGTACTTAATAAGGCTAGCTATGGCCTTAAGAGATATTCGATTTCTTTGTGTCATCTACAGAGATTGCCATGTGAGAGGATTCTTTTCCTTCATGGCGATTGATGTGCTCTACCATATGATAAAGGACTTGCTCTCTTTAATGAGTCATCAATGGCATCTACCTTGTGATGAGGGCTTCATTGATGCTCTCACTTTTTTTTGCACACAAATAAGACTAATATTAGCTACTGTTCCTGGACAGTGCGGAAGCCTTTCTGGTTTGTCAGTCATCATCTTCAGTGACCCATCAGGCATTACAATTTTATGAATTCACTCCTATGAGAGTTGGACTGTTGCCACTTTCAACATGTATCAATGACCCATCTTTGTGGTCCACCTCAAACAGGGGTGCTAGAGTACTATTTGGTACTAAACACGGGATCCCGAATTGCCCTGGAATTTCATAAATATGTTAATCTACTGTTCATTTTCTCCCAGGTGAATACATTTTCGTGCAATATTTTTTTTTGTTTATATATTGAGGTAGTTATCTGCCTTTTGATGGGCAATACATTGTTGAATTAACACGTGCATGCTTTTCTCACTTGTGCACTTCTCTCTATGTCGTTTGGAACTATTTTGTCCTAAACTGTTTGAAACTGTTATGTTTCTTACAACTGATTGCTGAAATCTTGGCAGTCCTGAAGCAACTATTAAAAGATTTGAACAGAGGATACATTCCACGGATGCTCAGTGTGTGGCCGAATACATACGGGCACTTGTCTTGACCAATGCTATTTCTGACTATCTTATTGATGAATACAATGGCAAAAGTGCCACCCTTCCTGCCTTGGTAATCTTTACATGACTTGCTAGTTATGGTTATTCTACCAAAAGCATGGTTAACACATGTTTTATCTGCGCCTGGTTCTTCAGAATATTTCTGATCGCTAATAGTGCAAGTTTTTATTTTACTTTTGCCATCAGTTAGAAGAATTGAAAAAGCGCGCTGGGGGCCTTGATGAAAATTTAGCTACCCCAGGAATGACAGACAAATATCCACTCCATGTTGTGATGGTTAGTCTCTTTCATATACTAGATGCATTCTGGACAATGTTTCAGTTCTAAAGTTCTGTTTCGTTAATTAGTACCTTTAATAAGTTTGTTCCACCTGCTACAACTTTTATATCCAAGCTGAGAATTTTTTTTTTTCTTTGAATGAGACCAAGTTGCACCTGTTATGCATCTGGTTTCATACGAGTGCCCTGCATTGCAATCTTCCCGAAGATCCAAATGTATGCTATTTTTTTGACTTTAAATAGCTTTCCTGCATCATTTGTAAATGTGAAGGAGGCCATGCTCAAGATCAAAAAGATAAACTCTACGAGTTACAAGGTGCAAGTCTAGCACTTGTCCACGAATATTAATGGTAAATTTATGTCTAGAATTTGAATTACCTCAAATCTTAGAAAATATCTCTTAAAAAACTGAAAAAAGACTTCCAAATATATAATGCTACCCGAATTTCTTTTTTTAAAGCTGGCATATTGTGTTTTCAAACTTAAATCTGCAAAATTTTTCTTTTCTTGTGGTTAATAGGTTCAAAAGCCTTTCTATTTGACAAACTGATTAATTGGCAAAAAGTATAACTATTTGTACTCACCAAAACATTAATGCTTCCATTGTCTATAAAGTTGATTGGAGTACAGTTAAAATATCTAATGCCATTGGATATTTCTCATATTACTTTATAGCAGAGAGAGCAGGTTCATGCATAATCTGTTTTATTAGAAAGGATGCTTGAAGTATGGAGAAGTACAAAGAGCAGGACACATTTAAGAGTGTTGAGAGGATCTATCCTTGCATTGAGTCTGGTAAGGGCCTACCATTATGGCATATCTCGTTCTTTGCCCATGTGCCTACTTCCTTAAGGGCTCTTCTCTTTGTTGCCACATGGTAACAAGGGAGTGAGGGCATCCCACCAAAACCTCTTATGTATTTGGGTGCATACCTGCACCGGTGCACGTACCACTAAAAGCGGTACTCTTTTTAGGTCCGACGAATTCGATGCGAACTGCATTTTGCAGTGCGTGCTCGAATTTTCTGCCGAAAAAAAATCTGAAGGTAAAAAAATCCTCGTTCGTTGGCATTCGCATTCTCCATTTTGCGTGAGAGTCTAGCCCCTTGCTCCCTTGCTCCATAGAGTGACACACACTTGCAGCTTGCTTCACATCCCCTTGAGGTCCACACACCCTATTGCTTCAGCTGTCCACACACCTTGAGGCTTGTGCTCCTTGTTTCTTCCTCCATTATGCCTCGTAGTATTTCCCACTTTTGGGCCCGTCACACTTCAAGCCATGAATTGGTAAATGCTAATGTTTTTGGCTCAAGAACACGGAGGTGGGTGTGCAAGTATTGTGCAATAATGTTTTGCAGAACTGTGTAATGATGCAAATTAACATTTATCATCTAACCACCTGCAATCGTCACTAGACAGTAAGTAATAGCAATGCTTAACAGAAATGTTCACAATTCTTACAGAAGTGTTGTTGCCATGCGATCACAGACAAGCTCTCATCATTCGTCAAAGATGCCCTGGTGTCTGCACATAGTCATTAGAGTCCACAGCTTTGCAACTTGTTTCAATCCAGCTAGATTCTACCATCATAATATCATATCATAACATCATCATCTAGATTCTACCATCATAATATCATATCATAACATTTCACACCTTACTTTCTAGTTTCTAACTTTTAACAAATTACAATAAACATCATGATTCATAATATAAATGATTGTTGATACATCAAAATAAAAACATAGAGAATCACTATGACAAATGATAAATCATATGAGTCATGACTCATGACATAAATCATAAGTGGCAAATGATAAATATAAAGTCACAAGTGAGTCGTGATAAGAGTCCAGAGTCCAAAGTCCACTTTCATCACAATAGTAAATACATATCATGAATGATGAAATATCAAATGTCAAATGTGAAATATCAAAGTCTCCAATGTCAATAATCAAACTCTGTCACTCTCACATGGTGTCGAATGACAAATCATCACTCTCATCATCATCATCATCATCATCATCATTATCATCATCGTCCTCCCTAGTAGTAGTGGTATGTGGTCTGCTGCCAGTGGATGCGCCACCATTGTTGCTAGGTCCGCTGTGTCTGTGAGATGATCTGGTATCATGCTGAGGTAAGATCAACTCATTGTTAAGCATAGTATACAAGTCCAAATCCTTTGCAGGAATATTTGGAATATCTCCCAGTTTCTCTATATCTATTGTATCCACGTTGACCTCTCTCACATCTCATGTATGGCCGTCTCTCCCCAAGAGATGCAAGTTGCAGTGGCAATAAATTAGTTGCTCCAACTGCGCTGTAGATAGTGTGTTCCTCTTCTTTGTATGGAAGAGGGCCCATGTGCTTCGATTCCTTTCATAAGGACTTACGCTGCAGTCTTGTGAAAGGATACAAATAGCTAACTCTCTCTCTGCATTACAACATAATAATTCAAAAAATAATTAGTACATAAATCATAATATATATTTAGCACATGTTACGCAATACACTAAAGACTTTTACTTAGTACGTACCAATTGAGGAGCACTAGCACCGTAGATCTCCTACCATGATACTGGCCGCAACTGAGCAGATTTCAAACAAGTCGTATCCTTTTCAAAATGTCCACCACCATTTTTGAATACCAAGAGCTGTCTCTCCAACTGAAGTCGCAACTCTACATGAGTTGTGTAAAGTCTATATACATGTGTGTTCCATGCACTCAAGAGCTCCTCATCCATGATGGCTTGCTGAGATCTCCATAAGGGATGCAATAAATGTGCCATCCCATGGATCGGGAGATGAAACCAATCCCATGGATCCCTCCACACAGTCTTAAGCTGCTCAATCCTATAAACGAAGAAATTATAAAACTTTAGAGACTAATTTTTAAGATAATAAGAGATTTAAGTGTCAAAAATTCAAACTTCAAAGTAACAAGTAATAACTTAATAAATACCTTCCCAATGTCAAATATAGGCAACGTGGAATGGATTGCCAACTCGATCCATGAACTCATAGACAAGTCCCAATGTACTCCCTGTCATATCAACGATGCAAAGAACAGATGTAAGCAAATCTAGTCTTCGCAAGCTTCAGGATATCCAACTCACTGTATGATCTAAAAATAGCTAATAGTTTCACAAGGAGACCACCTTATGGAAGGTGGAAAAAATAGAATGAGTCCAAGGGATCTTTCCAAGATCCTCTATCAAAAGATCAATCCTATGTGCGGCACATGGGGTCCACACAACGGAAGGAAACTTTGCCTCTAACAATCTACCCATGGTCACACAATTACTTCCATTGTCAGTAATGACCTGCACAACATTCTTTTGACCGACATCCAAAATAGCATGACAGATATGACCATATATACACTCGCCTGTGAGACAAAAATTACACCAAATCAGCCATATGGCATATATGAAAATAATTGTCACTTTACATGCAACATGAAGCTCCCGACATGCTCCATGGATGATGGCACAATGCACATGGCACATGCATGATGCACATTTCATACTATATAGTATATACAAGCAACAATATAATATACATGCAATGTGAATGACACATGTGCCATGTACATACATAATACATAAATATAGTTGCTAGCATATGCAAAATTTAAATGTATATCTTAAAATTAAAACTTGAAATTTCAGCTATACATACCTGTCACTGTAAGTCCAACTTGTGATGCATCAATGGCGCGAAGGAACATAGTGCCTTTGCAACAATGCACTAGTATGTCATACACGTTCCTTTTTCTGATGTCTGTCCATCCATCGCACATAATAGTGCATCCATACTTCTCCCATGTGCCCATCATGGGCTCTAACTTCTTCTCCATTATATCCTTTGTTTTGCCTAGCTCATTAGTCCTCAACTCCTCATATGAAGGACCGCTCCATCGATATCTCAATGTGCTCACTAACTCCATGGCTTCCTTCCATGCATGTGTGCGTGCAACATTAAAGGAGAGGCCACACTATATTAATAGCTTCATTATACCTTGTTTGGCCTCAAGCTCCCACTACCTCTGAAAGCCCGCACATACGGATGCCGAAGAAAGTGATCCTTGTGCTGCCTTTGTTGGAAATTAGGTAGGCCCATAACTACAAACACAGATTCTAGGATCTTCCAACATTGACAGACATGAGCATACATCACTTAATCATACAATGATGAGACAAAGATAAAGAGAGATTAGACAACATGTACAAAGTGTTACGTAAGCCATTGCTTACTCACACAATCGTATATACAAATGTCAATTTACAATGTGGGAGTCAAAACCTCAACCATTCTATGTGAACAGAAATAGATGGAAGAGTGTATGTACAAAAATTTACAAGAATATTCAGATGTAGGGACAGAAATCTGAATATGTATGAGGTGTAGGACCTGATAGATCTTAGAAGAGTGAATATGAGTGACTGAAAGAGGAAAGATCAGTTTGTCAATTTACAATGTGGGAGTCAAAACCTCAACCATCTATGTGAACAGAAATAGATGGAAGAGTATATGTACAAAATTTACAAGAATATTCAGATGTAAGGACAGGAATCTGAATATGTATGAGGTGTAGGACCTGATAGGTTGTAGAAGAGTGAATATGAGTGACTAAAAGAGGAAAGATCAGTTTGAAACTGATATTCAGCAAACCCTAATCTGAATTTAGGCTATGGAAGACCCTAAATCATATGTGTGTGTGATAGATCACATACTTACCGAATTAGCATAGAATGCTAACATGTTGCTGATAGAAATCTTCATACTCATGTCGAAACACCTTCTTTAACACCTCATCTGATGCTTCAGATGCATGTAGCATGCATGTATTGATTCCCCTTTATGGATGCCACTGCCTCCGTGTATGCGTAATAGGACTCCTCCAAATATGGATGCCACCGCCTCCAAAAGCTCCAAGTAGTACCTGTGTGCATAAAGAGAATATGTACTTGAATAGTTAACATAAGATGCAATCTTATGTTAAGCTCCATCCAATGTCTTTGAAGTACTCCATAATCTTCATGTAGAAGAGAATCTCCAAATATGTCATGTAGATGGATGATCCACACCACCAATTTGCTGATGAGAAAGTCTTCTTCATCAACAAGAGCGTGAGCACACTCTTCTCCAAGAAGAACTCCATGGTTGCTTCTTATCTTCTTCAAGATTGCTCCATAGTTGCTCCATATGTGCAGCATGGCTGCCCCATGTGTGCATCAGCAAGAGCACCTTCAAAAATCAGCCTAACGATGGTAGAGGATAATCTCACAAGTGGCCATAAGCCATCCTTATATAGTTTTCAAATCCATACAAAAAAATCCTCCAATAAAGCAGGATCGCAATTTTAAAGCTATCATTGTTTTTTTTTTTTTAATTTTTTTTTATTTTTTTTTTTTTTAATTGTAGCTTTTTATGGCTAAAACTATCGCGAAAATTACCTTTTAATTGCTAAGTTTGATCAACTTAGATTATGGTTTTCTCCCACATCTGATCTCTGATGACTAAATGTCCTATACCATCAGATAGCTCTCATCAAGCTCTACAAGATAGGATCATAAAAGTTTTACCTAAATTTTGTGCCAAAAATGACCAAGTATCAAAATTAAGGTTTCTGCCCCAATAGGGATTTGGACTAATGTGACATTGTTTTCCAACAGCCTTTGGCGGTGGCTGAGTGTCATCCTCAAGATGGATGGTGTCATGTCGATGCACATCATTCCCTCCACTAGAGGATCCCCTAAGGCCGAGATGTGTTGGAGCATCATGTGGATGAGGATCACAAGAGCTGATAGAGGTGGATGTGGTCCCAGAGCTCTATGGATACTTTTTGGCTTCCTTTTGAGCTACCTGGCAAGGTGGGCTTTGATACGATCTGCCCCACCACCCCCTTTGTAACCACATAGGTTACATGTCTATCCCTCACTCCCACCCGATCCAAATTTCCTTTGGCTAGACACGTACTTTCAACAATTTTGCTTTTTTTTAGGCATGGTGAGTCTCTCTCTCTCTCTCTCTCTCTCTCTCTCTCTCAGAGCTGAGGGCTGAGGGCTTGGATGCATGCACAAGTGGAGGGCAAAAAAATCTCTTTGCAACGGAACACAACACATTGCGTACGTCTCAACACAACACATTGCGTACGTCGCAACGCAACACCGTTGGTTGCAAACGCTACGCAATGCGTTGCGTTGCAACTATGATCTAGATGGTGCTTAGTAAAGATGTATGTAACATTCTCACTTGTAGGAACATAAGTAAGTTCTATATGCTTCTTAGATACCTGTTCAATATGTTTAGTCTTTGCATGATAAACATGATTCTTTGCAATATCTCCATAGGAAGTTGAACTTAAACATCAATGTAGCTTGGAATTTTTTGCAACTAAATAGCATGAAGTGTAGCCTTATAAAAAACCGTATACTTCACTTGAAGATGTAGCCATTGTTCGTTGTTTCTTAGAATGCCAAGGTATATGGCATTCACCTGCATAAAAACGATACCTACTTGTACTTCTCCTTGTGTCTTTGCCACTTTCCTAATTAGAATCTGCAAATCCTTGTAATATAAAATAAGGCAACTTTGGCAAAAGCATAGCATAATTCATAGTTCCTTTTAAATATATGAAAATTCTCTTAACATCTCTTCAATGAATTTTTAGAAGTCTGTGCATGAAACTTGATATTGAGGAACTTCAAATTGAATGTCAAAGTGTGTATTACATAAATATATCAAGCATCCAATTGCTTGACTATAAATTGTAGCATCAAAAGTTTTTGATTCTGCTTGTAATGACACATTAGTGTTTGCTTAGGTTTAGAATCTAACTTATCAAACCTTTCCAAGAGTTTCTCAATGTAATTTTGTCGTGCCATATAGATACAATCATTCCTGAATATGAATTCAATGCATAGATAATAATTTAAGAATTATATTCTCTTTCGATGTAGAAGACCTAGCAAGATTAGAATGGTTGATTTTGGATATTATAAACATAGGACTTTTGTGTTCACCTTGTAATGGACAATGCTCCTCATTAGGTGATAGGATTTGATAGGAATCCTTTAAATTATAACTTTGTAATCATCTAGCAAGAAAGTAGAGATGGAAATCAAACTCTTCTTTATTTTTGGAACATACAAAACATTGGAAATAGTAAATTTACCATCGGCTCTTGATTTTAGAGTAACTTCCCCAACACCAACTACATTCAAATCATGACCATATTTAATGGTTATCCTTTTGCTTGTAGAGTTAGTAAGAGAAGAAAATACCTTCTTTCAATCTATCATGTGCTTACTAGCTTTAAAAGAGAAAAATCCAAGGATTGGGTTCAATGTTATGTGGATGAAATGGTTTCTAGCATAATGGCATATATCTTTTTTAAGTGTAGATGTGGATGAAGTGGATTTCTCCTTAGGTGTGATAAAAGTAGTTGAAGTAGAAGTTGAAGATATAGTAGAAGACTTTGAAGTAGATGGTTTACTTTTCCCTTTGCTTTGTTGAGTCTTCTTCTCCTTCTTGGAAGCCTCCTTTTTCTTACCTTTGGATGATGATGCCATGACTTCATCATTCTTATCCATACTCTTCTGCTGAACGTCATCTTAAAGTAATGGGAATTGTAACTCTTCATATGATATTTCTCTATCTATTGTAGAGAGAGAAAAAGAAATAACAAATGAACTATATGTAAATGGAAGTGAATTGATAAGCGTGTTCAACATCTCTTCATGAGAAATACTCTCCAACATTTAGAAGCTGATCACAAGTATCCTTAAGCTTTAGAATATGAGATTGAATTCATTCACCAACTTTCATGCGTGAGTTGGCTAACGTTCTCCTTAGATGAGCCTTTGATAGAGGTTCGTCAGCTCCAAGGATGCCTGGCGAGGGAATCTATAAGGTCTTATTTGAGGAATAATGTGACACTTTACCCCCATAGCAATAAGTGACCATGCTTGTGCTTCTACGACATCCCAAACCCTAACTTTGCACATGCATTACAAAATTGCACATCCTTTGCACATGCTTTATGACACTTGGCAAAATCTGCTCGATTACATCTTAAGGCTAGAATTGAAACCTATGAAAGCCAGCGATCATTGAAATAAAGCTAGGTGATTGACCACAAAAATCAATAGAAGCTTTTTCGCAAAAATAACTTGTTTTGTTCGAAAAACTCTATGCCCGTTTGCTTTTTGGTGTGATTTTATTGGGCAGCTAACATCTATATAAGAACAAGTTATAGAGCACCTTTATTATCACCACTATGAGAGGAGAAGGCCTTGAGCTTGGTGGGGAGGAATCTATCATTCACTAGAAGAAGTGGAGTTCTGCCTTTTTCATCTTCTTCAATAAATGCAACAGCCTTAGAGCATACCTGTACTCTTAGTTGTTTCTGATGTGAATTTGACTTCTGACTTCTGATGGGAATCTCTCCTTTGACGAGTTAGGTAAAATGATCCTAACGGTTTTTGATGCAATCTTAAACTTTGGCACAAAATTTTTTTAGTATAATGATATATTGCACATGAAGAAAATCAAATTCAAATTTGAATATCATTAAGTTATTCTATTTGAATGTGCCACAAGGTTTGGCTTAAAGAGCAACATGCGCATAGTCATCTCATTTGTTTGCATTTGAATTATGTGCATAGATAATAATGGAAGAGTTGTTTTTATGAATATTTATGTATTAAACTAAAATCAGGAAGTCGTACTTGTATATATATTAAGGTCAAGTCAACAACATGTTTCTGACGTGAGGTTACTAACGTTTTCTCCCCATGTCTAAAAAAGTACCCGATGAGTAAGGCAACAACTATGTCCATACTTGCAACAACTATGCCCATACTTGCAACAACTATGCCCATACTTGCAACAACTATGCCCATACTTGCAGGAGGATTTTCTCAGCTATGGAGATTGTGGAGTCATGAGTAGAAGAAGAAGAGGTACATCTTCAAGCATCTTTACAGAAGAAGCAGATCTTCTGGCATGTTTACAGAAGAAGCAGATCTTCAAGCATCCTTAATGAAGAAGCAGATCTTCAAGCATCTTTACGTGTTATCTTGTAACTTCATGTACTTCATTCTTGTTATGTACGGAATATATGTGGAAGTTTGCTCCTTTATCTCTCTCATGTCTTGTCTATTCTCTATCTTGTTTGTATTTTCTCTATGTGTCAATATTGATTATGGACCTAAAAACCAACAAATCCTTCCACCTAGTGATCACATTAGAGTGCTTGAGTGATATCTAATACGTGCCCAAGGTCTTCCTTATATAGAGTCTAAAGCCTCCATATAACTTCAGCAAAAAGCATGTGTAAAACTTAAAAAGCCTATATTGTATTTTTGTTAGAGCTTTGTCGCTAAATTTAGCCTTTATTTTTTAGAAAATTATAGTAGCAATTCATAAGCATTATGAACTATATTAATGATACAATTCAGCTTTTCATAATCAGCATTAAATGCTCTTTCAAATGGTGTATCTTGATCATGAAAAGCACTATATCAAAAAATTAGAGTTTAACTTTTGAAGGGGTTTAAGGTCTCATGTGGTTACATGTTATATATCAAAAGAGAGCTCTTGATGTGAGCGGCAAGAACACACAATAATATTAATTTTTGAATTGTTTTGACCATTTGTGGAATAAGGTTTTGCTAGAAGTTAGGGTTAAGATTCCTCAATAGGACATCGTTTTCGAGCATCTTTGTTATGTGACATATCTACTGATGATATTTGCTTGAGCTTTTCAATATAAAAGACAAGTACATTTGAAGACAAAGAATAAGCAAAAGAAGTTGACAATTGAATTTCTTTGAAAGGAAATTCATCCATGGTTCTTTATCAAGTTTATCTTATGTGAGAGATATAGCAATATCTTCTTGAGAAATGGTGGAGAAATTCTTTTTACATATTTAATCTCAATATCTAAACTGAAACTAGATGATTGTGAGAAGAAGTTTGAAGTTCTTCAAGCTGATTAGAACATTAGTTAGAAGAGAATTTCATCGAGTTGAGAAGACAATATTTCATGCACAAGTCCCAAGTCTTTAGGAACAATTAATTTCATATTTTGATTACTTGTACTTCAGATCACTTTGAAGTATCTTCCAGTGGAAAGATTCATTCCATGTTGCAAGTTTGTGAGAAAGAAAAGACATACAATTGTCTTTCTATGCCAATTATGAATTTAGGCGATGAGTTGCTAGAATTTCAGGATTCAAACTTCATTGAAATTCTAATTTGTATATTTTTTAGGTTTTATCAAACTATTCATCGTAATATTAATGAACATTTGAGTTAGATTAGGTTAAAGTAAAAGAGTCAAACCAAGTTAGCTCTTGCCATTGACATGGTAAAAAATGGTCAAAGTGTGTGTGAGAAAGTACTCACATATTCTTGAAGTACTCAAAGAAGTTATCCAACCATATATGACACTTACCCATCTAGAGCCATTTTGCCTCCCAACAAACTCCGATTTTTTGTCAAGCCATCTAAAAAAGTCAACAACAATTAAAATAAATCAAAGACTGAGAACAAAAGCTGAGGTCGTGAACACTAGACCGTGGACTCATAGGTCCAAGGTTCAAACCGAGGGTATGGCATGATGTATAATCCCTTGGAAAATGGGGGATCCCACGTGTGAAATGTTTGTGTTGTTTATTTTTATCTTTCAGGCATAATTTGAAGAGTAGGTCGACGACCAAACTTCCCCGAAAAAAGTTGATAAAGCTGAAGTTCATGTCCTAAGGCCCAAAATATATGCGTTGAGAATTAGATGCCACATCACTTGCCAAGTCATCAAAATTTGACACATCACTTAATCTTGCCATGTCATCATGTGAAAAAATAGATTTTTTCATAAGAAAAGCGGTTTTTGGTTTATGAAAAGCAGCTGCCCTCATATATTATATAAACACATGGGCTCGATCACATATATCATCAATTGAGCTTATTCTTGGAGTGCTAACATGCTTGGAGCTTTTAGGTAGAGGAGCTTACTCTTGGAGGTGTCGGAGATGTTGGAGTAGTGTATGCTCATACATTATTTGAGGTCTCTCATACTCTTGCGAGAGGTTGCTTTCGAGATCTTGCTCTAGCTTCTTCATGTCTTATTTCCTATCGTTCACATGCAACTTGTATCTTCATAATTGGAGCATATGACTTCTGACTATACTTTGTGTATTGTGTGCTTTGTTCTCTTGTCTATGTGTGCTTATTCTCTTATGTGTGATATTATTTCTCTATCTGGGCTAACAGTCCCCTCAAGAATTGTCTTACAAGACCTGTTGCATTCTGAAACCACTTTTTGAACACTACTGATGTAGTGATTGTTTTTATGTCAGAGGATTCCAGATCTTTCCCATATTTGAGGAAAACCCATGATTAATGCATCTCATATATTTTACCCTCCTCCCCCTACCACCACAAAAAAAAACAGGTTGAAGGAAGGGGATCACGTTTTCTGAAGGAGCTGGTCTCTACATGTTTACTGATGATATTTTTCAGTGTAATGTGGTATTGCTCTCGCCATGTGAATCGACACATACCTATGGAAGTTTAAAATAGTTAACTATATTAATGTTGCCCTGTTTTGTATCAGGATGGCATTTGCAGCGTTTTTGAGAAAATATGTGAGTAATATGGGTGGCATGGGTCCTTCAGCTGGCATCAGCACCAGCACAGCTTATTCACCTAAAGAGTACAGCAAGGAAACTCCTGCAGAGAAGGTACTGTGTTAATTGATTTTTGTCATCATTCTAATATAACCCATATAAAAATCTGTGATGTGTTCAAGTACTGAACGTAAGATGAGTGCATGAATACATGTTCTCTCGTTTCCTCAAATTTTTATATTTTCATTTTATTATTCTTTTATTGAAGGAATTTGGTTTATGTTTCCTGAAAAATTGATCTGTCACGTAAGTGATTCAATTAATAGCAGCTTCAATGTCTAATATTAGAAGAGGCTTTGTTTATCGGATGCTGTAACCCTCTTTCTGCTAATTCACTCATAGAGAGTTTGTTTGATCATGGAGTTCATCAAATGGTCATCATTTTACTTGAGATCTTTGCATTTGCAGAATTCAAAGACTTTCAAAGATGTGAAGGGGTGTGATGAAGCTAAAGAGGAATTGGAAGAAATTGTCGAGTATTTAAAAGATCCTGCAAAATTCACACGGCTCGGTGGCAAGCTGCCTAAGGTACATGAATTGGGTGGCTGTGAAAGTTCCCATCTCCTTGAGTTGGCAATGGGATATTCATTTCCTGGAAACGTTTTGGCCAGCATAGGCTATCTGACTCTAAAATGCTGATATGAAGATTGTGTCTGTTTTAGGCTTGCTATCCACTTTAAGATATTGCTTTTTGTGTTTTTGTATTTTCTACTGATCATGTGTGTATTCAGTCATGAAAAAAGGTGTTGAATTGAATTGAGCTGTCTACAGGTTTGGGGATGTGCTAGTAGATAGTGAGTTCAGTGATTGATCTTTTCACTGCCTGGAACACAAATTTAGTAATTCAGTATACAATTTCACTCTCACTTCGCGATCAACAGTGGGTATGGACACTGTTATGCTTGCTTCTCTCATAGGCCGTTTCTGACTTCAGCCAGATGCAAAGTAAAGGTTATAATAAGGAATAAAGAGCATTACTCAAACTGTGATTCACGTAGGTAGATTTTGCTTGCATGATTCTTCGAGTGATCACGGTCAGTGAATGTCCAGTGAGTCCCCATTATTTGTGACATGTTGAAGGGTCAAGTTTGGGACACCAGAATTTGTGGAAAATTTTATCAGAAGGATTCTCAGAAATTTTCATATGAGCAAAGATATAAGATGGCCGAGAACTATTTTGCTCAAACATCATTATAGATAAGGTTTGCATGACTGCAGGACTGGGGGTATTGCTAAATGCCTTGGTTTCTAATAAGATGCAATAGGTATTTGGTGAAAAGAAAAGGACTTGCTTTTTTCTTTGAAACTGATAAACTTTTAAGAGTGTGCTACCACATATAAATCTGTTGCGCCATGTGATGTTTCAGCATCATATGTATCTAATATTCTGCTTGATCTCAACATATTCATAGTGCAAATGCCAGAATTTTTTGTAAAATCCTGATTCTCTGCACAATATCAAAATAATGATGTTTCAGTTGGAGACATTAAGCACTGTGTGTGTTTGTGACAGGGTATTTTATTGACTGGCCCACCAGGAACTGGAAAAACGCTTCTAGCAAAGGTCTACTTATTTGTTGTGTCTGTGGTGCAGATGTTTATTATTGCTACAAAAGTTGTGAATATTTTTTCTAGCATAGAAGGGGATTGTCTTTTATTATTAGAAGACACACTTGGCCTCAGTTCTATTATATATTAATTTCAGGCAGTGGCTGGTGAAGCTGGAGTTCCATTCTTCTATCGTGCTGGTTCTGAATTTGAAGAAATGTATGCTGTTCTGTTTCTCTTTTTTTCCCCTTCATTGTCAATTATGATGATTCTTCACGTTTCCCTTTTAGATTTCCTCAATTTTGGTTTTGGATCGGCCTGTTGAAAAGTAATGAGAAACATACAGAATTCATGAAAATGTTCAGCTTTTATGCACCATATTGTAGGTTTTCCTTACAACATTATTGCGAACTCTATCTTTTGGTGTAGGTTACTCAAATTAGTTGACAAGATTTTCAACATTCATAGGGAAATGAATGGCCCACAGATAATGCAGTATTTGCTTGTTTTGAATTGTTTATTTTTTGTTCTCTTTTTTTTCTTTCCAGTGCTTTCTAAGTCTGAGCTTGGTTGGCTTGCCTTTTATTTCCGGAGGTGATGGAAACTAAATGTTTGGGCTTTCTATAGTGGTGTTCACTTGAGAATGGTTTAATTTATCTTAGATTTTTAGGGGAGTGATGACATGACTGGGAATCTACATGCTCTTTGCCCAAACTACTAAATTGAATAGCTTAAAATTCAAGATAGCTTCAGTTGCTACTATTTTTCTTTTATTCGGGGAGAAAGAAAGTGGGAGAACCATAACTTCTCTTCTTTGCGAAGCTTTTTTGCAGCTACAGCATTTGTCGCTCTCTTCTCATAATCCATAGAGCTGCTGCCCCTCATTTCAAGCTCTCTCATAGCAAGGTTTAACTGCAGATTTGGAGCTTGTGGCAGCATTTTCTCATGAACACAGCTTCCTTTTGAAGGTTATTTTTGCAGAAATTGATGGTCATTTCAACGTCAAAAGGCTACTGCAGCACTCTATTTGATTCCTGCCTTTTATTTTCTGCTTTTATTAGCAGAAAGCGTCCGTCCTACCAAATCCCCTTCATCTTCCTTTATTACTTTCATACACGTAGTGCCCATTTTCATGAAGTAGGACGCAAGAAATTGCTTGAGGAAGATAAATTTCTGAAATTAAAAAGCTCAAAGTCAGCCTCATGCACTGAGTGTTATTTATATGGTGACTTTCCCTCAAGTGTTGGTTTGTAAGGCTCGCAATCAATATAGAACATAAATGAAATAGATACATGAGTGAGAATAGACAAAGTCATAGAGAGATAAAGGAGCAAAGCTCCACATATATGTCATATATTCCAAAACATGAAGCACCTGAGTGTTACAAGGGATCATAAAAATATGCACCTAAATGCACATGATGCAACCTTTCTTCATAACTTTGCAACCTTTCTTCATAACTTCACCATCTTCATGTGTAGTAGATGATCTCCTCCATGTGTACATAAGCTCCAAGTCAATGTCCTCCTTATGATAGAAAAAGAAACACAAAGCCTAGCTGCTGCTCTCCTTGTTGAAGAAGCGAAAACCCTAATTCTCCTCTCTAGAAGGTTGAAGAAAACCTCCTCTAGCTAGCTGCAAGCATGACCTCCAAAAAGTGATAATCTTGTAGGATAAAACATTGTTCTTCTATAGATATCATGCAGCTTCAAAAGCTTTAGCTATAAAGATTTTTGAAAAAGCTAAAAGTTGGTTTTTTTCCATGGATTTTTGCACAAATCCTTCTTTGTCTTTTCAATTTTTTAATATGCTTTTGAATAGCTGTCGATTATGCTTTTATGAGTGACACATGGTTACTTTATAACCATTGGATGAAATCAACTAGATTTCGCCACATGTCACTTTGCTTTTCAATTATAAATTTGCTTATCATAATAAAAATGAAATTAGGGTTTGACTTTTAAACCTTAAAATGTGCTCTGAATACTATGTATCATATATCTATAGATAACTCTTGAACAATACTATCCAAATTTGAGATGATTGTAATATTTGACCATTTTGACCATATTTGAACTTCGTTTTATCGCTTGATTTCGCTGAAAATTGTTTTTTGTTTTCCTAAATTTCTTTTGAAATATGTGCAACCCTCTTGTGAAAGGTTGATTTTCCAACATCAAGGTGTACAAAGAGTACTCTCTTTGGTTCCATAGAGGTCTCAAGTCATGAGATTCCGGATAACTATATAGCATTCCACTACCATGGACGGCTTTCAGGTTAGGGCAAGGTAGATATAGATTTGGATGAGATTTTGTCAGCATCTCTGACTCATCCCTCTCTACATGTTGGACTTTGATAATGTTAGGCTGGTGTATGTGCTGCAAGATGGGGCCCTCTATAGGAAGTGTTCGTTGGTACACACAATGTGCCGTTCCCATTGAGGTTGGCATAGAAGTTATGCGTATGTTTGGGATGCTTCATACGAAGTGTCCGTTGACATGCATGGGCAGCCTTGCGAGATCATGCTTGGCTCTTACTCCGTGCATGTGGTGGGAATCTTCATTTGGAGGTTTTTACAATTGCATTGAGATGTGCTTGGTGCTATACCTAGTGAGGCTAACCAAAGAGTATGTGCATGTACACTATCTCCAATACAAGGTCTGATTAGTGGAGAGCTAGCACCACTTTGGACTCTATCATTGGGATAACTCCTTTTGACCCTAGAGGGGTTGTGACTTCACGGGAACATAGTCATAAGGGGATGCATCCCCAGGCCCTTGGGATGATGGGATGTTGTCACCCAAACAATATCTATGGGGATGCCCAACGCGGACGGTTGACATCCCCTTGCACATTGACATAACAACTGTCCATCTGGGGATGCGTCCTTGTGACAGTTTCATGTTATGGACTTGTATGGGGACAAACTTGAAAATGGAAGGTTCTTTTTGTTAGAAAACATAAAGTTTGAAGCTTAAATACTTAACACACATATTTGCAACCATGAAAAGAGGCTTTGTGACACCTTAATACTTAAAGACATATTTCAGCTCCAACCTTTTAGCTCATCCTTGCCCTTCAACCTTGCATATGGAAGCTTGAGTAGCCCCCTTTACCCTCTTAGCCCTTTGTGCACATCTACTAGCTTTTTTAATGATGAAACATGTGTGATTTTGACTCTCAAGTCTTTAACATTTGTTCTCGTGATAATATGTTATGTCACATGTTCATTGAGTCTTAACTCTTTGTATTTATATGATATGATGATGATGATAATGATGTAGTATCTTTCTTTCTGACATGATGAAATACATATGACTTTTGATTCTTTGTCCAAATAAATTATCAATATATCAATGCCTATGATGTTATGTCTCTCGACTCTAGAGTCAACTTTGAATGTCCAAAGTGCTTCAAACATGTTTCCACTTATAAACACCTTTTCTCTATGGTTTTGTGTTTATTGTTCTTTTTATATGTTAACTCATTCATTGTAAATGACTTTTATTTGATTTTTTTTGACAAAAATCAACATTTTTTTAGTGCCATCCTAGGGATGTGTGCCCGGACACTCGAGGCTCTATCCCAATCTCGAGGACAGCATCGTTCTTGGGACCCATCCCCTTCCCCATCCCTTGTGACTTTGCAGAGGAGTCATCCTTTGTCAACTTAGTTTATGGCATGCCTCTTGATTTTTAGTGCCATAGGATGAGCTAATGAGCTTTATGCTCAGCCTCTCATGGAACTACTCCATGTCTAGCATGCGTTACCACAAGGCGCTCGCCAGTGATCTAGCAACCCTTGGTGGGGGATTTCTTATGTATATGAAAACATGTGTAGATGTCATTTCCAAATGAATGGAGAGAGTACACATTGATGACCGTGGAGGCCATGTTGGGAGAGCATGATCGTGATACCTATGCAGACACAACATAGATGACAATGGATTTGGTGGAAGGTGTTGTCCTTGTTGGTAGCCCTTCATATGCGTCACTTGTGCATATAGCTCTCTACGTTTTCTTGGTTTTCACCAAGGAGATGTTGCCCACATTACTACACTCCATTCACACTCGTATGATTTCCAAGTGAGACATATGAAAAAGTATGTATATGGAAACTTGTTCCATACTTGGTTTCTAAATGTTGATAAATATGTTAACTGAGTTTGAGTCAAGTATCATATATACTAGATTTTATGGCTTGAGACTTTGACGGAACTTTAGAATGAAAAATTTTAAGTCTACAAATTACTATGTGCAACAAATTTCAATGGCCTTAACATGGTGCATCATATATACCTCATATTGTGTACGATTTGGTTGTATACATAAGTAATTTCATGATCTTATTAAACCACATGATATGTAGACCATTGTATGTACACTTTATGAATTTACATCATGTAAGAAATTGATTATGTACTACGTGCGTTGAATTTTCTTTATTTTATTTTAGGTTACATAGTTTTCTCAACCATACTTCTGCCATACTTCCGTACCCATATGTATTTGCCATATTGTTGCTCATGGAAGAACTATGTATGTGTATATAGGTAAACAAGCAAACCCAACAACCCACACCACCACCACCACCCCCCCCCCCCCCCCCCCCCCCCCCAAAAAAAAAAGAAAAAACCGGCCCGGCCCAACACACACACACACACACACACACACACAAAGGAAGAAAAAAAGAAAAAGGAAAAAACAACCTTCCTTCCACTTCCTGCCCCTTTTTCCTTCTTTCCCCCTTTTTTTTTCTCACTAAACTACAATCTGCCACCGCAAGTACTCATATGATTTATAAATCACAAGATGTATGAGAAGCTTTAAAATTCATTGCAAGGAGATGATATTTCATACTCCACATTAAATAAATATCTGACTACATCCCTGCTTCAAGGTTTTCTAACTTACAAATTTGGCGTGATTGTCAAACTATTATTTCAATGTGCACAATTTTCTAAATTTTATGGTGGAATGCGTTTATATATCTTGTTTGGTATACATAACGATCACATAGAAAATAATGAGTTGTATGATGTTCCCCCCATCACCAAGACCACAAAACCCCCCTTTTCAACTCAGGTCACAGTTTTTTGAATACTTGTTCACCCTATGGGTGGGCTATATGGTTCGTAGATGCAAATATTATGGATCATTCGTTTATTTATTTTTCAATTTATTGTCTGAAAACTTTGTTTTGCTATTTTGGAGAATAGCCGAAACAATATACATTTTCCAATCAATCTTTGTTTTCGTGCTTCCAGAACTCCATGGCATGTTGCCATTGCCATATCAATTCTTGTTAGATTCATTAGAAGAAAGCTTTGTAGTTTTGATTGACTATCGTGAAGTCATACTTTCATGCAATTAAAGATGTTATCAAGATGTTTTATGATCTATTAGGGTTATATATATTGTGTGTGTGTGTGTGTGTTTTGGTTCAGGTTTGTTGGTGTTGGAGCAAGGCGTGTCCGTGCTTTATTTCAAGCAGCAAAGAAGAAGGTGATGTGTAGGATGTCTTACCAATCGATACATTGGAATTCAAATTATGTGGATGTGTTTTTGTTTGTGTATACTGTGATGAATCATGATAGTGCAAATCAAGGGGAGGTTGGAATCAGAAATAGTGTATTTGCATACAGATGAAATATCAGAGTAATAATGAGCTCTTGTGGACATAGGAACCTAGTTTGTCTTAACCTTGTCACCTATCAGCCTCTAAATTGATTAAAATGATGTTTTTTCTCATGTGATTTCGTTTACAGGCACCTTGCATTGTGTTCATTGATGAGATTGATGCAGTTGGCTCAACTCGGAAGCAGTGGGAAGGTCACACAAAGAAAACTTTACATCAACTGCTTGTTGAGATGGATGGATTTGAGGCTAATGAGGTGCTTCTGGATGGACCATATGGCAAAAAGTAAAATAAGGAAAGCTTTATTTGCTTTGAGGGCTAAATTTTTATGTCAATTCAAAATTGCAACAGGGAATCATAGTGATAGCAGCTACAAACTTGCCAGAAATTCTTGATCCTGCCCTAACACGGCCTGGTCGATTCGATAGACATGTCAGTTTATGTTGTAATATACTTTGTCAGTACTTTCTAGATTGAGCATGTTTTATTGAAATTCTTCTATTTGCAGGTGGTGGTGACAAATCCTGATGTTCGAGGAAGGCAAGAGATCTTAGAGCTTTACCTTCACAACAAACCTCTTGCCGAAGACGTTGATGTGAAACTGTTGGCTCGTGGTACACCTGGTTTCAATGGTGCAGGTAAAACATACTCCTGAATTTGAATGTTTGAATTAGGTGTGGCTTAAGTAATGAATTCTGTTTTAGATCTGGCAAATCTCGTGAATATGGCTGCATTGAAGGCTGCTGTTGAGGGTACAGATAATATAAGTAATTCCCAATTGGAATTTGCCAAGGACAAGATTATCATGGGAACTGAGCGCAAGTCATTTGTGCAGTCTGAAGAATCAAGAAAGGTAAAATTTACATTGATAATGCATATTTTTTTTCTCTTGCATGGGGCATTACTTATGTAAGCACCCAGTATTTTCATATGCACAGAACTTCTGAAAATAAGAAATTTGCATCATTGCTACACATTTTGTATATATCTCATGGTTTAGGAGTAGTTATCAGTGATCACTATCTAATAAGCTGATGGTTCGAATATTTCAGTATTCCTCGTGATAATTTCTTTGGTGTGTTTGCAGTTGACGGCCTACCATGAGAGTGGTCATGCTGTTGTAGCATTCAATACAATTGGTGCACATCCGATTCATAAAGCTACCATTACTCCTCGAGGCAGTGCTCTTGGAATGGTCTCCCAGATTCCTGAAAAGGATGAGACGTCCGTCAGCAAGATTCAAATGCTGGCGAGATTGGATGTTGCTATGGGGGGCCGTGTAGCTGAGGAACTTATCTTTGGTGCAGAACAAGTGACAACTGGTGCTCGCAGTGATCTTCAGCATGCAACCGCACTTGCTCGACACATGGTAATAGAGAGAGATTCTACAGTGATAGCATGTTGTTCAGTTTTTGTGTCTTTTGATGGCATGCTTGCCTCTTCTTATTATTAGAGTAAACCTGGGAGATTTAGTGAGTAATTGCATTCAATTGTGTAGTTTTTGATTCTGATCTTGCTCAGAGAACATTGTTAATTTACTCTTAAAACTTGTAATGATGCCACAATCAGGTGGAAAGGTGGTAAACAGTTTTACTAGCTGTTATTCTGTTTCTGGATTTAGTCTAAACATAACTCTACTATTATAAATTTTGATACACCAGGTTTCAGAATGTGGCATGAGCGAGGATGTTGGGCCTATATTTATTGCAGTGGGAGAACAGAGGCCAAGTCAAGATATTCAAAGGAAGATTGATGCCGAAGTATGGTGTGAGGCTTTGCATTCTTCAATCCATCTCAACATTTAACCAGCTTGGCTTTTCTTTTTTGCAGGTAGTTAGGCTTTTGAAAGAAGCGTATGAACGTGTCAAGGCTCTACTCAAGAAGGTTTGTTTTGTTCTGATATACATAAGAGTCATGCTCTGTTTGTAAATGATGTAGCTTACACTTTGTTATGATCAACTTTTCAGCATGAAGCTGCTCTGCATGCCCTCGCAAATGCATTACTGGAGCATGAGACACTGACTTCTAAGCAAATTCATCAAATTCTGTCTCCGTTTCAACAGGCTGATGAGACAACCGCAGAGGCTGCTGGGTGATTCTGTGGCAGAGAGGTTACTCCTGCTTTTATTTGCCACACCGGATTTGTTCACCCTTTCCCTTCTGTTGGCTCCTGAAAAATCCATTTTATATCTATACACCCTTTCATGGGTACTTGTAAAAGTTGAATACTTGTAAGCCATAGTAGGTCATCACTTCTGTGTATCTGTGGAGCAGTCCAACAAGCACTTCATTGTGCTCCCTTAATTCATTACCATGCAAGCATTCTTGACCCTTAGCTCTATGTGAGACCTAAGGATGTATAGTTGTTTGTAATTGTCTTCAACCTTGTAGATTTTCAGAGGTAGAACAAGGCAATGGTATGTCCTGCTTCTCCCCTGGCCCCCCTTTTCATTTACCCCCCAAATTCCTTTTGTCTTACCCAGACAGTGTACTTACTGGTCTCATAGGTTAATATTGCCTTTTGGAGATACCAACAAATCATTTCATCTCTCTGTCTCTCTCTCTCTCTCTCTCTCTCTCTCTCTCTCTCTCTCTCTCTCTCTCGTTTGTCAGAAAAGGGGTGCTCTCTATTGCTAATCTCATTTGGAACACACGTAGATAATGTGGTAAATTTCTCGGTCAAACAGGGTGGGAGTGGAACAGCATTGAATGAAGCTGAGGTCCATATCATGCTGTATGAAGATTGTACGTGTGCATGTGCAGCCTCACATGTGCACACGCATGCATGCGGCGCGCGCGTGCGCGCGCACACACACACACACACACACACACACACACACACACACAGATATTGCTTGATGGATCAGAGATCCATATCATGCTGCGTGCACGTACGTGCACATGCATGCTCACTTGGTCTTCCTTTTGTAGAGGGTAGAATAATGTTCATGTAGAATGTATGACAGTCTACATTTGAGGGACATAGCTCACCCCTTGAAAGTGTAATATTTTAGGTAGCATTTTATGCAGATCACAGAGCTAGGATTTGATGTACACCATGGATATCTCAATGTGATGTTCTTAACATGCATCCAAGGTAGTCATTGGCCTCTCAGGGTTCCATTTGGTAAGCTTGGACAGACAGGCCCAAAAGTATACTGGTAGCCAAAAAGTGAGGGTCCTTGTAAACTGCTGCTATCAAACATGGAATGAGATAATGACTTCACATGCTGCCTCACACGTCGAAAGAGGTGGCAATGGCATTTATCACTTCAGAACCGAGACAGTATTGGGAGGAGAGACAGTATTGGGACATTTATCACTTGCTCATGAGCCGAGACAGTGCAATGGCATGGGCACACTTCAGAGAGAGGAGACAGCAGACACCCATTCGAGAGCCAGACACATGGTACAGATATGCGCACAGTCTATACCAGATTTCAGACCAGCCCCCAATCCCCAGGCCACAAACCTCACACCCTACCACCTCTCTCTTCTTTACACCCGGGATGGTGAGCCGTGCGATCACTCACTTGCAGCATGGTAGAGCTATGATTGGCCCCACACTGGCCAAGCTATATGGGGCAGTACTAGAGACAGAACTGGGCACCCTCCACAAGGGGAAGGGTATTAGAGCTCCAGGACAGGCAAGATTCAGACAAGATTACTCTACCATAACCGGGCACCCTCCACAAGGGGAAGGGTATTAGAGCTCCAGGACAGGCAAGATTCAGACAAGATTACTCTACCATCGACCACATCTTCACTTTGAGATGCTTGATCGACTAGGCTCAAGTGAGGAAACGGAGATTATATTGTTCCTTTGTGGACTTTCGCAAAGCCTTTAACACAGTTCCCAGGGAGAGACTCTTTAGACACCTACTCGACATCGGGGCTTGAGAGGAGATGATACGGGGGATCTATGCCCTATATGAGAGAGTATCAAGTAGAGTGAGATGTTCGGGTGGCCTATCAGATTCACTTGCTAGCACCATCAGGGTTAAGCAAAGGCGCCCTCTCTTGCCCACACTTTTTGGGCTATACATTGATGAGATAGTGGACTTCATACTGTAGCAGGGAGGGGATGGCATTGAGGTATGAAGGACCATGGTCCATATTCTTTTATATGCTGATGATATTGTCTTGGTTTCAGAGTCCCAAAGGGTACATCATTTACACGGTCTAGACAAGTTCTGCACACATAGAGGGCTATCAGTGTATCTTGTTAAAACTAAGAATCTGATCTTTCGTACATCAATGCAAGTGAGGAGGCAGAGTTCTTTCACAGTAGCAGATGGATCCATCGAGGTAGTCAGCTCATATGTAGATCTAGGCATGACATTCACAGCAACCTTCGGGGCTTTCTCTGTGTGTCTGGCAGCTCGAGATCACGTCATGTGAGGATATGCAGCATTAACTTTGATGGAGAGACAGTGCCACTAGGCCTATTTTTAGGAGCTCTATACAAAGTGATGGCTCTTCGACATTTTGATGACCCAAACACTTATGTATGGAGCAGCCATATGGGGGCTGTTATCAGCATTAGCATGGATAGAAGTGGAGAGACCAGAGGTTCTCATAATTGCCAGACTCATCTACAGCGAACCCTTGGTACCCCATGCTATCGTAAGGGCAGAGCTTGTTGCATGACTGCTGCTATTAGAGGCACTCTTCTAGATAGTATGCTTATTACACATGATCCAGGGCATGGATAGAGAGCGTGTCACTTATAGAGCTTTGCAAGCATCACATAACATAGCGTTAGCAGGGGACACCTCATGTTATGCACAAACACGAGATCGGCTAGCCCACCATGGACTTGACATAGATAGACTATCACCAGTATGTTATGACTTCCGCACCCCCATCTACTCGCTTTCCCACCAGGAGAGGAATAGGATCATCCGTCAGGAGATATGGCATACATACATACAGAGGACATGGGTCAGCCCGAGAGATCCATTACCATCGAAAATGCTCTACTATCGTGAGCATTTTCTTGAGATCTCAGATCAAGGCTTCATTGAGACCCCACATTATATGGAGATATACCTACCACACCATCTCCGTGTCGTCATTGGACAGCTTCGAGTTTCATCTCATGAGCTCGAGATCAAGAGAGGTCGGGCCAAATGAGTCCCTTGGGAGGAGAGGTGGTGCCCAGTTTGCCATATAGAGATAGAGAGTGAGGAGCACTTAATTATGAGATGCCCAGCATACTTAGAACTATGACCATAGTTCCAAATCGAGGAGTCACTCCAATTATGCATGATTGTAGGAGACTAGTGGAGGGTGGGTCGCTACATCGCGAGAGCATATGAGAGACGAGAGCAGAAGCTACAGCGCACATGTTAGACATAGACGGGTATCGAGCAGACTATTACTCAGTTCTTTCGGCGACTTGAGCCACATGAGATAGACTAGTCTTCCAGAAATATAGGGCTCATGCTCAAGCAAGGAGCGACACAGAGACTGACGCAAACCATATACGAGTGTGTATCGATGATGACGATTGCATCATGAGGATATCTCTCGCATCAAGATAGCCCACGATCACAGGATGGAGCATCGGTGCACCACCACCACCACCACCACCACCACCACCACCACCACCACCACCACCACTTGGGTCCACCTCTTACAAGAGGTGTTGAGTCCACCACCAATATACCATATACTCCATCCTCCTCCACCTAGTTAGGGTATATATATTCACTCCCGCATATGCCCCATTTAGTAGGTGGTCATTATCTACGGAGTTAGAGCCATGCTCCCCCCTAGTGAGTACTTTTCTTTTCTTCGATACATAGAGATGATCACAATTGTACGTGGTTTTGTCTCATAGGCCAAGTTTGGCCTTTCGGTAGACGTTAACATGATGTTCTTTCTTTTTTTCTTTCTTTCTTCCTCCCTTCCCCTTGAGCCCCTCTTTTCTCTTGTTTTCTTGCCTTTTTTTATCCATATCTTCTTGGATTCACTTTGATGTTTGTTGTATTTTGTTTTTTGCATGTTTATATATCATTCATTTTGTCTTCTTTTCATCTTTTGCTCAGGAGTATGGCTTATATTATTGAAATATCAAACAACACAAACTATGTCATGCGGCATAAGAGGTTCAAGGACACAAGTGCTCACAAAATCTTGAACAATCGCATATATTCTCGGCCATCAGTAGGCTGCCCTAATCTTTTATATGTTGCTAGAATTCCCTTGACCTACCCATAAGGTCTCCTGCATCTCTCATGACTTTCACTTGAAGAATTTTCTTTCCTACTAGTGGTTGATTCAACAAAATCCATCCTTTGAGAAGAAGTTGTTAGACTTTTTCTTGATGATCTTAAATTTATTTGTGGATTAGCCTAACGAAGGTCTCATAGTACTTAGATACTTCTCTTTCCACACACCATCATATTCATTCTATTGGAATTGCTTGTAAAGATTATGTGTGGACCATATTTATCTCTCTTTGTCACTTCATCATCTGAATCATTATCAACCTTTCCTTGAGAAAGCACATCAGTAACAATGTTTAACTTTCTAGCCATATGCACGAAAGTTGGATTTATGAATTTAACATATGAAATTCACTACAGCATTGCAATACCCAAAGATGAGCAGTTTTCTTATCATTCGGGACAATGGAAGATAATCAATTTCAACAATTACATTTGCTCCAATAAAACATTCTTTATCAATTTTTAATGTTGTTACAGTTTCTCATAATTCTCTTTTAATTGGTGGATACTATATATGAGTGTCATGCAAAATCTTTATATTGAAGCGAACTACGAATCTATGCCTTCTCATCATCTTGTCCTATGGCCTAGCCTATACCAATAGGGTTGGCATCAACACTGGAAATAAAAGGCTTTTGTCTTGAGTAGTCCATACATTTCAAGATTGGAGCTTTGTCTTGAGTAGTCCACATATTTCAAGATTGGAGCTTTGATTAATAGTTGCTTAAGTTTTCTCATCACTTTGAATGTTTCTTTGTCTAGAGAAACTTTCTCTTGCTTCTCAGCTAGGGATTTAGATAACATACGAGAAATGCTCCTAGAAATCTCCTTACTTCACTAATAGTATAATACTTAGCGTATGCATTAGTGCTTAAACAACAACATAGAAAATTGGATGATAAAGCAATGAAATGTATTTTTGTTGGGTACATTTTTAAAAGCAAAGGCTATCATCTATACCATCCACATACTAAATGCATTTTGGCTAGTCATGATGTTCTTTTGTGGAAGATGCAGTTTTTCCATTACTTTCATGTACTAAGGAGACATCAGTGAGCTCCAAAGATGTGGATGATACTTTTCTCTTTTTCTACAGGTGGATAATCAAGTGTTGGTCCAAATGAGGCAATTTCCCAACCTTTACAAGTTCGACATGATGATGCATACCATTCCCTTTTTTATGCATATTTACATGATACACTTGTTGATGAGAGGGATGATATACATGAGGCAAAAGCTATGCCTAAATGGTTGGTGTAGAATTTGTGAGACAACAAATTAGATGCACCTCTATCATATCATACTTGTTCAAGCTCTCATAGTGCTTTTTTTGCATGAGATTCCTATGCAATGGCTGCCTATAGTCTTTGTGATGAGAATGAGCCTTTTTTTTATGAAGCATAAAATTTAGATAATTGGATGGCTGCTATGCAATTAGAATATGATGATATTATGAAGAATGGTACGTATTCTTTATGTGATTTGCCTTCAAGAAAAAAGGTCATTGGCACTAAATGGGTATACAAGTTGAACCATAAGTTGAACCATAAGCCTGATGGAATAATTGACAAGTATAAGGCTATGCTTGTTGCAAAAGGTTATGCTCAAGAGAGAGACATTGATTTTGATGAGACCTTTGCTCCCACAAGCCGAATGACTATTGTTCATATCATTCGTGCACTTGCAGCTCATCATGCTTGGAATGTACATCAATTGGATGTTAAAACTGCATTTTTGAATGGTGACTTACATGAAGAATTATATGTATTTCAACCCTATGTTTTGAACAAAGGGCATGAAAACGTGTGCAAGTTGAAAAAGGCATTATTTCCAACTAAGAGAACCTTCTATGTTAAGCATGCAAATGATGTGCTTCCGTTCATTGTTGTGTATGTTGATGACATGATGCTCATTAGTCCTAATGAGAAGCATATTACTGATTTTAAGGCTGATTTGCATGTTTCTTTTGAGATGTCAGATTTTGGGCATTTGCATCATTATTTGGGTCTTCAATCTATGCAAGTTGATGATGGAATAACTTTGTGTCAAACAAAATATATTGATACATTATTGCGATGTTTTGGCCTTGAAAATTTCAAACATATTTCCAACCTTATGGAAACAAGTTTATGATCAAGTCTTCATGATGCTAGAGATGCATTTGATGTTGTTCTTTATCAAGAGGTTGTTGGATGCTTGATTTACTTATGCATAACTCGGTTTGACATTCAGTTTGTTGTCTCTCATATGAGTTGGTTTATGCATTGCTCAGGTGTCAAGCATTGGAAAATAGTTAAGTGCATCGTTCGCTATTTGAGTGGTACCAAGATACTTGGATTGTTTTATTCGAAGGATGGATCACTATCGCCAGATATACATGCTTTATCTGACTCTGATTGGGCTAGTTGTTATGACACTCGTGTGTCCACTAGTGGTTTTTGCTTCATGCTTGGTAACTCATGCATATCTTGGTTGAGCAAGAAGCAGCCTATTGTGGCCACTTCTAGTTGTGAGGTTGAGTATAGGGCAGCTTTCACAATGAGTGTTGAGTGTGTGTGGCTTAGATGTCTTTTGGTTGATTTGGGTGTTGGCCAGTCTTTTGCCAGCACCATCTTCACTAACAGTTAGAGCGCATTGGCGATTGCAAGGAGCCATGTGTTCCATGCTCGCACAAAGCATATTGAGGTGCATTATCATTACGTTAGGGAGAGGTTCTTTGTAGGGGAGATCATTTTTGCATATGTGCCCACACAGGATAACATGACACATCTTTTCACAAAGGCTCTACCTCCATAGAAGTTTGAAGCTTTTCGCAAAGCTTTGGGCTTACTTCCTTTTGTGGATTGATCTCTTTCCACATAGCTTGGCACTTCCTTATACATGAGTGCCAATTCTTGTTCACCGCATCACTCCTAGGGGGGATTCGTTGATGTATTTTGGTAGTGATGTGTGTGAACACACTTAGGACCACTAAGGCACATTTTTCTCTTTAAGAGATTTTTTTCCCTCAGCCTATATATATGCCTATAACCTTACTAGGTCAGTTATCTTTGTACATTCACTTAGTAATACATTCAGTATTGTGTATTGGGCTCCAAGCTTCTTCTTCTTCCTTGTGTTATTCACATGTTTTTGTAGACCTCAAACTCCAACAACATGCAAGTACACCAAGATATTTGATTTGATGTTGATAATGTTTAAAGTATTCAAAAAGTGGACATTGTTGGAGTTTGAGGTTTGTGGAAGCACATGAACAACACAAGGAAGAAGAAGAAGAAGCTTGGAGCACAACACAACATTGAATGTATTACCTAGTGAATGTACAAACATAAGTGAACCGTTAGGGTTATGGGCGTATGTACAAGCCGAGGGGAAAAAACCTCCTAAAGAGGGAAAAAGTATCTCAACAGTCCTTAAGTGTGTTCACACATCACTAACAAAATATATCAACAAATCCCTCTTGGGGGAGTGATGGCGTGAACAAGGAGCTGATACTCATGTATAAGGAAGTGCCAAGCTATGTGGAAAGAGATCAATCCACAAAAGGAAGTAAGCCAAAAGCTTTGTAGAAAGCTTCAAACTTCTCCCTAGGTAGAGCCTATATGAAAAGGTCTGCAACTTTATTCTATGTGAGTACATGTGCCAAATCAATCTCTCTAGTAGAGAACCTCCCCCTGACATAATGATAGTGCACCTCAATGTGGTTAGTGCAAGCATGGAACATGGGATTCCTCACAATTGCCAATGTGCTCTGACTTTCAATGAAGATGATGGTGGCAGAAAACTAACCAACACCCAAATCAACCAAAGGGTACATGAGCCACACACACTCAACAGTCACTGTGAAAGCTTCCCTATACTAAACCTCACAACTAGACGTGGTCACAATACGTTTCTTCTTCCTCAACCAAGATATGCATGAGCTACCAAGCATGAAGCAAAAATTGGCGGTGCACACACATGTCATAGCAACCAAACCAAGTCAAAAAAATCATGTAATTAAAGTAGCAGGGTACCACTCATGTAGAAAAAGATGCATTTAACCACCTATCAATGCTTGGCATGTAGGCAATGCAAAAGCCTACTCATTTGAGAGACAACAAAGTGAATATCAAGCCGATTTATGTATAATCAAATTAAACATCTAACAGCTTACTGATAGAGAACATCAAAAAATGCATCACCAACACCATGAAGACTCAACCATAAACGTGTTGATATATTTAGGTAGTGATGTGTGTGAACACACTAGGACCACCAAGGCACTTTTTTCCCTCTTTAGGAGGTTTTTTTCCCCGGGCTTGTATATACACCTATTGCCCTAATGGGCTACTTATCTTTGTACATTCTCTAGAAATACATTCAGTATTGTGTGTTTGTGCTCCAAACTTCTTCTTCTTCCTTGTGTTGTTCGCGTGCTTCCATAGGCGTCTATCTCCAACAATTGGTATCAGAGCAGGTCGTCACTTCATCTAGGGCGTCGTCGATGTTGGAGATAGACGTCTGCGGAAGCACGCGAACAGCACAAGGAAGAAGAAGAAGCTTGGAGCACAAACACACAATACTGAATATATTACAAGAGAATGTACAAAAGATAAGTAGCCCATTAGGGCAATAGGCGTATATACAAGCTGGGGGAAAAAAACCTCCTAAATAAGGAAAAAAGTGCCTCGGCGGTCCTAGAGTGTTCACACACATCACTACCTAAATATATCAACAAATCCCCCCTGGGAGTGATGCGGTGAACAAGGAGCTAGCACTCATGTATAAGGAACTGCCAAGCTATGTGGAAATCACTCCACAAAAGGAAGTAAGCCCAAAGCTTTGCGGAAAGCTTCAAACTTCTCCCTAGGCAGAGCCTTCGTGAATCGGTCTGCAATGTTCTCCTGCGTGGGCACATATGCCAAGCTGATCTCCCCAGCACCTCTCCCTGACATAGTGATAATGCACCTCAATGTGCTTAGTGCGAGCATGGAACACAGGGTTCCTCGCAACTGCCAATGCGCTCTGACTGTCAATGAAGATGGTGGTGGCAGAAGACTGGCCAACACCCAAATCAACCATAAGGCGTCTGAGCCACACACACTCAACAAACACTGTGAAAGTTGCCCTATACTCCACCTCACAACTGGAAGTGGCCACAGTAGGCTGCTTCTTGCTCAACCAAGATATACATGAGGTACCAAGCATGAAGCAAAAACCACTGGTGGACATACGAGTGTCATAGACACCAGCCCAATCTGAGTCAGAAAAAGCATGCAAATCTGGCGGTAGTGATCCCCCCTTGGGATAAAACAACCCAAGTAGCCTAGTACCACTCAAGTAGCGAAAGATGCGCTTAACCGCTTTCCAATGCGTGACTCCTGGGCAATGCATAAACCTGCTCATCTGTGAGACAGCAAACTGAATATCTGGTCGAGTAATGCATAAGTAAATCAAGCATCCAACAGCCTGCTGATAGAGAACAACATCAAATGCATCTCCAGCATCATGAAGACTCAATCGTAAACCTGTCTCCATAGGAGTGGCAATAGGCTTACAGTCTTCAAGGGCGAAACGCTGCAATAATGTGTCAATATATTTCGTTTGACACAAAGCCATTCCACCATCAACGTGCATAAACTGAATGTCCAAATAGTGCTGCAAATGCCCCAAATCAAACATCTCAAATGAGGCATGCAAATCAGCCTTAAAATCAGCAATATGTGTCTCAATAGGACCAGTGAGCAACATGTCATCAACATAGACAACAATGATCAGAAGCACATCATTAGGACGTTTAACATATAAGGTGCTTTCAGTTGGACTATTCTACAAACCATGTGCAATCAGATAGGCATGTATCTTCTCATACCAAGCACATGGTGTTTGCTTTAAACCATATAATGCCTTCTTTAACCTGCAAACCTAGTTTTCATGCCCTTTCTGCACAAAGCCACGAGGCTGAAAAACATACACTTCTTCTTGCAAGTCACCATTCAGAAATGCTTTTTTAATGTCCAATTAATGTACATTCCAACCATGATGGGCTGCAAGTGCACAAATGCTCCGAACAGTAGTCATACGGCATGTAGGTGCAAAGGTCTCATCAAAATCAATGCCTCTTTCCTGTGCATAACCCTTTGCAACAAGCCTAGCCTTATACCTGTCAACTGTACCATCCGGTTTACGCTTCAGCTTGTATACCCACTTAGTGCCAATGGCCTTCTTGCCAGGAGGCAAGTCACATAAAGACCAAGTACCATTCTTCATTATAGCATCATATTCAGATTGCATAGTAGCCATCCAATTTTTGGAATTCTGTGCTTCATCAAAAGAAACAGGCTCATTCTCATCACAGAGACTAGACGCAGCCATAGCATAGCAATCTGATGCAAAGGAGGCACTATGAGAGCTTGAACAAGTACGATATGACAAAGGTGCATCTAATTTGCTGTCACGCAAAGTCTGCACCAGCCATTTTGGCATAGTTTTTGCCTGCTCAATATCAGCTCTCTCATCAACAAGTGCATCATGTAAATCTGCATCAGAAATGGAATGATCTGCATCATCATATGAAACCTGCAAAGGTTGAGGAGTTGCCTCATTAGGACCAGCACTAGATTATCCACCTGTAAAAAGAGGCATCAAGGTATCATACATGTCCTTGGAGCTAACAGATGTCTCCTTAGTACATGAAAGTAATGGCTGAATAGCATCTTCCACAAAGACAACATTAGGGCTAACAAGAATGTGTTTAGTCTGTGGATGATACAGACGATAGCCTTTACTTTCAGAACTGTACCCAACAAAAATACATTTTACTGCCTTATCATCCAATTTTTTGCGATGTTGTTCAGGCACTAATGCATATGCCAAACAACCAAAAACACGCAGATGAGCAACAAATGGCTTACGGTCATGCCAAGCCTCATATGGAGTGATAGACTGCAACGCTTTAGTGGGACATCTGTTCAGTACATATGTTGCACACATGACAGCCTCAAGCCAGAAACTATGTGGTAAAGCCTGACTTTTGACCATGCACCTGGCCATCTCCATGAGTGACCTGTTCTTTCGTTCAGCAACTCCATTCTGTTGAGGTGTATACGGCACTGTACACTGGTGTTTTATCCCACGTTGAGCCAGAAATGCATTAAAATCAGAAGACATATATTCCCCCCCTCGATCAGAACGGAGGGTGCCTATTTTACATGCTGACAGATTTTCAGCCAAAACCAAAAACTGTTTGAAGCACATGAACACTTCGGACTTTGCTTTGAGTGGATATACCCATGCATGCCTGGAAAAATCATCAATGAAAGTCACAAAGTAAAGGTAATTTCCAAAAGAGGGTGTCTGCATAGGACCACAGACATCACTATGTACAAGCTGCAATTTCTGCGTAGCCCGGACTGAACCATCTTTTGGAAAGGAAGAACGCTGCATTTTGCCCAAAATACAGCCTTCACAAACATGTTTTCCAGGTGCCTCAAGTTTGGGCAAAGAGGACACCATTTTAGATTTCTGCAGGCGTAACAAACTAGCAAAATTCAGATGACCAAAGCGTGCATGCCAAAGCTTTGCATCTGACATAGCCTGAGAATCATGAACTGCACATGCCGAATCATTCACAGATCTTTCATAATCTATGAGCTTATATAGCCCATGACATAAAATGCCAGAAGCAATAATCACATCGCCATTTGAGAGATCATGGACTATACACCTGTCATCAACGAATTTCACAACCAAGCCAATCTTGGCTAATGCAGAAACTGATAACAGGTTCTTTTTTATCCCTGGCATAAATAAAGCATCTGATAAAGTGAAAGAACTACCATCAGCAGTAGTCAGAATGATCTTACCAACTCCCATAACAGGATAAGAGGAGTTATTGGCGCATGTGACAGTATTCCCTGTAGGGGCAGGCTCGAGTGAAGAGAAGAAACTACGCTGCGAGGTAATATGTTTGGTCGCCCCACTGTCAAAGTACCAAACATCTGAGTTTACTGGAGACATGCACTGATCATGAGAAGATGGGTCAAAACTGCAGACAGTAGTAAACGCCCATTCTTCTTCCTCCACAAGATTTGAAGACTCTGTTTTCGGTGTAGAGGTCTCTGCAACAACCATTCCAGCGTCTTTTTTCTTTGCCTCTTTAGCAACCAATTTTGGATAGTTCTTTATAATATGATCATTTCCTTTACAGTACTTGCAGAACAATTTTTGCTTTTCTGATTTCTTCTCATCTTTATCCTGGTTCTTCGATTGTGCAACATTTGTAGATTTCTGCTTACTAGTAGAAGAGCTCCATTTTCCTTTGCCCTTCTGACTAGCCAGGAAAGCTTGATCTGCAACACGCATAATGGACATGTTCTGCCTGGACTGATCATCTTGCAACAGAACAGAGACTAATTCCTCAAATGACAAGGCATTTGGATTGCCTTTCATCATCAACCGAAGAGTAGAGGCAAAACTCTGATATGAATCAGGAAGACCATTCAGAACAGTCTGCACAAGTGAGCTATCTGGTATAACCTCATTAGCAGAAATCAATTGTTCCTTCAGGTCTTTGATCTTTGTAAGAAAACTGTCCTTAGAATCACCTTCATTCATGTGCTCACTCTCCAACTGTTTTCGGAGGTAAGCAACACGAGCCTCATTCCTAGCCTGGTACAAAGTGGTAAGTGTATCCCAAGCATCCTTTGCTGTTCTGCAAGAGCGAATGTGAGGAATAATGGCACGTTTGACAGACAAAGCTATCAATGCATGTGCCTGGGCATCTCTGCCATCCCAACGAATCTGCTCTGTAGTAGGTGCAACAAAAACAACAGCACGAACAGGAATCTGCGGAATATCATCTTCGACACCATCTTCATCAACTCCAACACCTGTATTTGCAGTACCTGTCGTTATAGGCGTAACAGGACGTCTTTCAACACCCTGCACAATGTTCCACAGTCCTTTTGCAACCAGTACATGTCGCATCATATAAGCCCATAATGGGTAGTTGGTACCATCCAACTTATTCTCAACAGCCAACATATAGAATACATCACTTCTTTCAGCCATGGCCGGTGACTAAAATACCTTGATGCAGAAAATTGACTGTATCTCAAAAAGTTGAACAGAACAACCCAGACGAGTTCTGCTAGATCTGTAGCAGACTTTGAGATGCTTAAACTGGAGAACAGAAATTGGTATATACCTTTGGCACAAAAGGAGGAAATAGCCTGCACAAGCATTGCGATAGTGCGTTCGGAGGCCGAAACAAGCTTAGATCACGATTTCGGCACCACATAGCGAAGCTGTTTTGATCTCGGAAACACCCTGAGTATGCTCACCAAATTTCGTGCGAATCTGAGACTGCAAACGGAGGAGTGTCGACGGCGCCCTAGAAGAAGCGACGACCTGCTCTGATACCAATTGTTGGAGATAGACGTCTGCGGAAGCACGCGAATAGCACAAGGAAGAAGAAGAAGCTTGGAGCACAAACACACAATACTGAATGTATTACTAGAGAATGTACAAAAGATAAGTAGCCCATTAGGGCAATAGGCATATATACAAGCCGGGGGAAAAAAACCTCCTGAAGAGGGAAAAAAGTGCCCCGACGGTCCTAGAGTGTTCACACACATCACTACCTAAATATATCAACAGTGGATACTCCTCCGTTTGTAGTCTCAGAATCGTATGAATTTTGGTGACCATACTCAGTGTGTTTCCGAGATCAAAACAGCTTCGCTGTGTGGTGCCGAACTCTCGATCTGAGCTCGTTTCAGCCTCCAAATGCACTATCACATCACTTGTGCAGGCTATTTCATCTTTTTGTACAAAAGGTATATGCCAATTTCTGTTCGCCAGTTTAAGCGTCTCGAAGTCTCCTACAGGTCTAGCAGAACTCGTATGGGCAATTCCGTTCAACTTTTTGAGATACAATCGATTTTCTGCATCAAGGTATTTTAGTCACCGGCCATGGCTAGAAGCAGTGATGTATTCCGTATATTGGTTGTTGAGGATAAGTTGGATGGTACCAACTACCCATTATGGGCTTATATGATGCGACATGTATTGGTTGCAAAAGGACTGTGGAACATTGTGCAGGGTGTTGAAAGACGTCCTGTTACACCTGTAACAATAGGTACTGCAAATACAGGTGCTGGAGCTGATGAAGATGGTGTCGAAGATGATATTCTGCCGATTCCTGTTTGTGCTTCTATTTCTATTGCACGTACTACAGAGCAAATTTGTTGGGATGGCAGAGATGCCCAGGCACATGCATTGATAGCTTTGTCTGTCAAACATGCCATTATTCCTCACATTCGCTCTTGCAGAACAGCAAAGGATGCTTGGGATACACTTACCGCTTTGTACCAGGCTAGGAATGAGGCTCGTGTTGCTTACCTCCGAAAACAGTTGGAGAGTGAGCACATGAATGAAGGTGATTCTATGGACAGTTTTCTTACAAAGATCAAAGACCTGAAGGAACAAATGATTTCTGTTGATGAGGTTATACCAGATAACTCACTTGTGCAGACCGTTCTGAATGGTCTTCCTGATTCATATCAGAGTTTTGTCTCTACTCTTCGATTGACGATGAAAGGCAATCAAAATGCCTTATCATTTGAGGAGTTAGTCTCTGTTCTATTGCAAGAAGATCAATCCAGGCAGAACCGGTCCATTATGCGTGTTGCAGATCAAGCTTTCCTGGCTAGTCAGATGGGCAAAGGAAAATGGAGCTCTTCTACTAGTAAGCAGAAATCTGCAAATGCTGCACAATCGAAGAACCAGGATAAAGATGAGAAGAAATCAGAAAAGCAGAAATTGTTTTGCAAGTACTGTAAAGGAAATGATCATATCATAAAGAACTGTCCAAAACTGGTTGCAAAAGAGGCAAAGAAGAAAGAGGATGGAATGGTTGTTGCAGAGGCCTCTACACCAAAAACAGAGTCTGCAAATCTTGTGCAGGAAGAAGAATGGGCGTTTACTATTGTCTGCAGTTTTGACCCATCTTCTGATGATCAGTGCATGTCTGCAGTACACTGAGATGTTTGGTACTTTGACAGTGGGGCGACCAAATATATTACCTCGCAGCGTAGTTTCTTCTCTTCACTCGAGCCTGCCCCTACAGGGAATACTGTTACATGCGCCAACAACTCCTATTATCCTGTTATGGGAGTTGGTAAGATCATTTTGACTACTGCTGATGGTAGTTCTTTCACTTTGTCAGATGCTTTATTTGAGCCAGGGATCAAGAAGAATCTATTATCACTTTCTGCATTAGCCAAGATTGGCTTGGTTGTGAAATTTGTTGATGACATATGTACAGTTCATGATCTGTCAAATGGCGATGTGATTAGTGCTTCTGGCATTTTATGTCGTGGGTTGTATAAGCTCATAGACTATGAAAAGATATGTGAATGATTCGGCATGTGCAGTTCATGATTCTCAGGCTATGTCAGATGCAAAGCTTTGGCATGCACGCTTTGGTCATTTGAATTTTGCTAGTTTGCTACGCCTGCAGAAATCTGAAATGGTATCCTCTTTGCCCAAACTTGAGGCACCTGGAAAACATGTTTGTGAAGGCTGTATTTTGGGCAAAATGCAGCGTTCCTCCTTTCCAAAAGATGGCTCAGTTCGGGCTACACAGAAATTGCAGTTGTACATAGTGATGTCAATGGTCCTATGCAGACACCCTCTTATGGAAATTACCTTTACTTCGTGACTTTCATTGATGATTTTTCCAGGCATGCATGGGTATATCCACTCAAAGCAAAGTCCAAAGTGTTCATGTGCTTTAAACAGTTTTTGGTTTTGGCTAAAAATCTGTCAGCACGTAAAATGGGCACCCTCCGTTCTGATCGAGGGGGGGAATATGTCATCTCATTTTAATGCATTTCTGGCTGAACGTGGGATAAAACACCAGTGTACAATGCCGTATACACCTCAACCGAATGGAGTTGCTGAACGAAAGAACAGGTCACTCATGGAGATGGCGAGGTGCATGGTCAAAAGCCAGGCTTTACCACATAGTTTCTGGCTTGAGGCTGTCATGTGTGCAGCATATATACTGACCAGGTGTCCCACTAAAGCGCTGCAGTCTATCACTCTATATGAGGCTTGGCATGACCGTAAGCCATCTGTTGCTCATCTGCGTGTTTTTGGTTGTTTGGCATATGCACTAGTGCCTAAACAACATCGCAAAAAATTGGATGATAAGATAGTAAAATGTATTTTTGTTGGGTACAGTTCTGAAAGTAAAGGCTATCGTCTATATCATCCACAGACTAAACGCATTCTGGTTAGCTGTGATGTTGTCTTTGTGGAAGATGCTATTCAGCCATTGCTTTCATGTACTAAGGAGACATCTGTTAGCTCCAAAGACATGTATGATACCTTGATGTCTCTTTTTACAGGTGGACAATCTAGTGCTGGTCCTAATGAGGCAACTCCTCAACCTTTGCAGGTTTCATATGATGATGCAGATCATTCCATTTCTGATGCAGATTTACATGATGCACTTGTTGATGAGAGAGCTGATATTGAGCAGGCAAAAACTATGCCAAAATGGCTGGTGCAGACTTTGCGTGACAGCAAATTAGATGCACCTTTGTCATATCATACTCGTTCAAGCTCTCATAGTGCCTCCTTTGCATCAGATTGCTATGCTATGGCTGCGTCTAGTCTCTGTGATGAGAATGAGCCTGTTTCTTTTGATGAAGCACAAAATTCAGAAAATTGGATGGCTGCTATGCAATCTGAATATGATGCTATAATGAAGAATGGTACTTGGTCTTTATGTGACTTGCCTCCTGGCAAGAAGGCCATTGGCACTAAGTAGGTATACAAGCTGAAGCGTAAACCGAATGGTAGAGTTGACAGGTATAAGGCTAGGCTTGTTGCAAAGGGTTATGCACAGGAAAGAGGCATTGATTTTGATGAGACCTTTGCACCTACATGCCGTACGACTACTGTTCAAAGCATTTGTGCACTTGCAGTCCATCATGGTTGGAATGTACATTAGTTGAACATTAAAAAAGCATTTCTGAATGGTGACTTGCATGAAGAAGTGTATGTTTTTTAGCCCCGTGGCTTTGTGCAGAAAGGGCATGAAAACTAGGTTTGCAGGTTAAAGAAGGCATTATATGGTTTAACGCAAGCACCACGTGCTTGGTATGAGAAGATACATGCCTATCTGATTCCACATGGTTTTGAGAACAGTCCAACTCAAAGCACCTTATATGTTAAGCGTGCTAATGATGTGCTTCTTATCATTGTTGTCTATGTTGATGACATGCTGCTCACTGGTCCTATTGAGACGCATATTGCTGATTTTAAGGCTGATTTGCATGCCTCGTTTGAGATGTCTGATTTGGGACATTTGCATCACTATTTGGGCATTCAGTTTATGCACGTTGATGGTGGAATGGCTTTGTGTCAAACGAAATATATTGACACATTATTGCAGTGTTTTGGCCTTGAAGACTGTAAGCCTATTGCCACTCCTATGGAGACAGGTTTACGATTGAGTCTTCATGGTGCTGGAGATGCATTTGATGCTGTTCTCTATCAGCAAGCTGTTGGATGCTTGATTTACTTATGCATTACTCGGCCAGATATTCAGTTTGTTGTCTCACAGATGAGCAAGTTTATGCATTGCCCAGGAGTCACGCATTGGAAGGCGGTTAAGCGCATCTTTCGCTACTTAAGTGGTACTCGGCTACTTGGGTTGTTTTATCCCAAGGGGGGATCACTACCGCCAGATTTGCATGCTTTTTCTGACTCAGATTGGGCTGGTTGCTATGACACTCGTGTGTCCACGAGTGGTTTTTTCTTCATGCTTGGTAGCTCGTGTATATCTTGGCTGCACTATGAGAGCTTGAATGGGTAGATATGAGAAAGGTGCATCTAATTTGCTATTTCTCGAAGTCTTCACCATTCATTTAGGCATTGTTTTAGCCTCTTCTATGTCGGCCCTCTCATTAATAAGTGCATCATGTAAATATGCATCATCATGTGGAACCTGTAAAGGTTGAGAAATCGCCTCATTTGAACTATTACTTGACTCTCCACCTCTAAAAAGAGGCAGCAAAGTGTCATACATCTCTAGAGATAACTGAAGTATCCTTGGTACATGAAAGTAATGGTTGAATTGCATCTTCCACAAAAACAACATCACATCTACGTTTAGTTTGCGGATGATATATACAATAGTCTTTGATTTGAGAATTGTACCCAACAAAATAACAGTTCATTGCTTTATCATCCAATTTCTTGCATTGTCATTCAGGCAGTAATGCATATGCTAGACAACCAAAGATATGCAAATGAGCAACAGATGGTTTGCAACCATGTCAAGCTTCATATGGAGTAATGGATTGTAGTGCTTTGGTGGAATGCCTTTTAAGTACATATGTTGCACGCTAGAAGCTATGTGATAAAGCTTGACTTTTGACCATACACCTCAACATCTCCATGAGAAACACAAGTGAGCTATCTTGCAACACTTCATTAGAAAAAATCAACTACTCCTTCAAATCTTTGATCTTTGTCAAGAAAATGTCCATAAAACCTCCTCCATTCATATGCTCACTCTCCAACTGTTTTCAGAGGTAAGAAACATGAGCCTCATTCCTTGCCTAGTATAAAATGATAAGTGTATACCAAACATTCTTTGTTGTTTTGCAAGAGTGATTGTGAGGTATAATGACACATTTGACATACAAAGTTATCAATACATGTGCCTGAGCATCTTTGCCATCCCAAAGAAGTTGCTCCACAGTAGGTGGAGTGAGAACTACGACACAAACATGTATTTAAAGATAATCAATGTCAATGCCATCCACATCACATTCAATAAATATATTTATAGGTGTAGTAGGATGTTTTTCAACCCCCTGCATAATATTCCACAACCATTTTGCTACCAGTACATGATGCATCATATATGCCCAGAATGGATAACTAGTGTCATCCAACCTATCCACAATAACCTACACATAGATTACATCCTTGCTTTTAGCCAAGGCCACTAACTAAATACTCTGATGCAAAAAAATGACTATATCTGGAAAAATTGAATAGAACCACCATATTAAGCTCTGCTAAAGCTATCGTAGACTTTGAGTCAGTTGCATTGGCAAACCAAAACGTGTATATACGTTTGGAACAAAGTGATAAAATTCCCTGCACATGCACTATGATAGTGCATTTGGAGACCAAAACGAGCTCAGATCAAAATTTGATGCCACTAAGCAAAGCTATTTTGAACTCCTAATCGCCTCAAGTATGCTCATCAATTTTCTTGCAATTTTAAGACTATGATTGGAGGGGTGTCAACGATGCCCTAGATGAAGCGATGACATGCTCTGATACCAATTGTTGGAGTTTGAGGTTTGTGAACACACACAATCAACACAAGGAAGAAGAAGAAGCTTGGAGCACAACACAACTATGAAATTATTACTATTGAATGTACAAAGATAAGTGACCCATTCGGTTTATAGGCATATATACAAGCCAGGGGAACAAAACCTCCTAAAGAGGGAAAAGAGTGTCTCAACAGTCCTAAGTGTGTCCACACACATCACTAACAAAATATAGCAACAAAGGTTGTTCACACACATCACTACCAAAATATATCAACAAAGCCTCCATATGTTGATGCACCTGGATTCGAGCATGGCAACTTGGACTTATTTTATGACATGAACACAACCCCATCAATAAAATTCTATTATGCATGGCATTATCAAATTGTACCTCCCTACCTGCTATGAGCAGTCATTCTAGGATATGTTTGGCACATGCTTTTGGGAGTACCAATCTGAAGTGTTCATATCATAATTAATGAGTTTACTTCACCTATTCATATATGAGACTATATAGTATTCAAAATACTATTGTATGTGGCAACATGATATGCGAAGGATTATCGATTGACACAAACTTGAAGATGACCTAGCATGTGGATTACACACTACTGAGCAACAAGCACAAGATGTCATTCAAAACTATTTTGATCATTCCCAAACACAAAGGTCTCTCAGGGATGACAAACATGAGAGGGAGGGGGTGTTGAAAATTCAATCAGGAGCAAAGAAAGAAGAAGCAGTTAATGAAGACCCCCACATTTTAGAATAAACAAAAAGTAGACGTCTTTTCCTCCTAACAATGATTTTCATCACTACAACATTCTACAAACTTCATTTTGTAAAATATAGCTCCATTTTTACAAGCCAAGGATTCCTTGAGTTTGAGGATTTTAGGTAGAGACTATGTATTAAATTTCATGATACATGGAGCTCATTTGAGCCTTCTAATTAGTCTTCGAACTCAAATTTCAACTATGTTGAACACTAGGTATGAAATCGGCCAAAACTAACCCAAAAACTATAAATGGAGCTTGAGGGATCATTTTGAAGGTTGGCTTGTAACAAGTTCACTCATATGAGAAAGAGAAGATTTTAATCTTGTTCATAAATAGAAGCATCCATTGTTCCTCTCTACCTCCTCTTCCTTGTGTCTCTGTGCGTGTGTATATGTGTGTGCATTTTGTGTGCTTCTCACCTTCACATCTACTCACATAACTTGCTCATGATCTTCATATCACCCTCACATCTCCACAAATTGAAAACTACAATGTGGATCTCCATCAATGCTAGTGCTCACCATTGTTCTATGAGAAAGGTGCACAAAAAATTAATTTTAGATAGAGATTGCTTGAACAAGCATTCTGCAATTGTGGATTATTCTTTAGTATGTGTAATGGTTGGTAATGCTCAAACTGTGTGATCTCTCCAAAGAAGACAAGATGAGCAAAGAAGCCAAAGAAATGTAAGGGTAAGAGAAAAGTAGAGAAGTCAAAGTTTGATCACCTCCCTTCATCTATAGCAACAAGCAACCTAAAACAACCAACGATGACATGAATATGGATGCCAAAGACACCAATGACTCCCACAAAATCAAAGAGCCAACCTCAATGGATACCCAAACAAAAGCATCACCAAAACATGAAGAAGAAAACATCAATCCATAAAAAGTGGAACACTATAAAAAAATGGATCATGTGAAAAAGATTGATCGATTGTCACTCGATCATCTAGTGATTGAGTCATGTTAGGATGTGACTGATACTCAATATAGTGCTTACTTCTATTTCTTCAAGTGGTGTGATAGGAAAATTAAGCCTTGATGTGCAAAAACCATGTCCTAGTTGCACGACCCTATCTTTTGCACCATTCAGGTCATGCACTTCCAAAATATGCATAAATTATAGGGCTCCACGACATGTCTGTGCATGGACATAGTTATAAATCCTAGACACATGACACACCATTGTACACATGTATTATATTTCATGTATACTAGCCTCCTTTCTTGTTGTTAAAAAAGAAAACGAAAAAAACTGCCCAATGCTAATGCAGGTCTTGATGTGCTAGAAGTTTCTCATCACTAATAAGCTTCAAGTCCAATTGTAGGCAAGAAAAGTATTCCATACAGAATGAAGGACAAATATCAACCATAAGGATGAATTTCCAACTATCAAGCTCAAAAAGAAGATTGGCATAGAATGGATTTGCACCATGTTGAGCATCATACACGTAAAGTCCACTTCAATAATGATACATCCATCATCAACCTTAGATGAATGCTTCATATCTTTAGATTAGGATACCTAGTCATTAGTATCCCCTTGGGCACCTAGTTCAAACCCCAACCTTTTCACCACAATTCTTCGAGTGCATTCTAAAGCATGCATGCATAGGGTTACATTACAAGGCCATGCACAAGGCAGATATTTTAGTAAACCCATTCACTATACACTTAGTCCATCAATCATAATGGACTACAATCATTTGGCATGCTATTTTTTGGATTTCCTCCTCAAAACAACTAGAGAGTGCCCATGTTACAACATTAGCCTCGATAGAGAAAAAGATATACACATCAAGTTTTTGAGATCAACAACAAAGTTTCTAGAGCACACATATTGGAAAGCTTTGAAATTAATGATGATGTAGGATCAACAACATTGTACTCAACTCTAAGCAAAGAACTTACCAGCTTGGACATAGTGTGACATAAAGAAGGACATGAAAACCCCGTCCTATCTCAACTAAAATAATTTTGGCTTTATGGCAAACACTAGGAGGTGGGAACACACAAAATTCATTGCAAGTGACACAAACACACCTGTACATACATGAAATTCATTGTCCAGACTATGTATAACAATTACAAAGAAAACACCACAAATTCTGAACTCGAAACCTTGTAGGACCGCCTATCTACACTAGGCAACAATCTTTTCGAGGATGATAAGATCTAGGAGGGGGAAGTGTTACATAGTGTGGGAAGAAGCAAATAAAAATTTTCACATTTTTTAGTTATCTCCCTCAAGCTTTGTATAGCATCCTCAAACTTTGTACGATAGAAAAGTCATATATAGAATCGAAATTTGTATTTTCTATACTTTATAGTGAAAAGAAACTCCCTCAAAAAATCCACAAAAGAAGAACAATTTTGAGTAGTTTTTTTTTTTCATTTTTGAAGGTTTTCAAAATAAAAAGAAATGATCTTGAAAATCTTCTATAAGAAGGCCAAGAGCTCATATGTAAAAGACTTTGCTAGTGTGTGTAAGAGAGCTCTTCTTATTGCAAAATCTATATGCAAGCCTTCATGCACTCTTGTGACTTTTTATTGATCAACATAACACAATTTATTAGGAGTTGATAAAAACCACACAATTTATCAAGGGTTGATCTTTCATTTGTTGATTAGTTTTTACACAACACGAGTCTTATATTTGGATGATCAAGGAAGTCAAGAGTTGATGCAGGAAGCTTGGAGAGAAATCTATCTATCCCATTTGCTAGGATGAGGTCTACTGTTCACAAATTTTGGCAAATCAAAAGGTATATAAGCGTGCCATGTACTCCATGTCCACAGATGCCTTTAGTCTCATTTGGACTGAGAGATCACTTGATCAAGACAACATAAGAATGCAATCCGCAAGTTTAATCCTTGAGCAATGACTTGCAAATAAAAAACAATTATGTAGGATTCTACATGCGAATACATGGGCTCCTTTACTACAAAGGTCACATCTACATGCTTGCAAACATCGACCTACATGGTAAGGGTCTTGTGAAGTGCATGATTGCAAGATCGCAAACATGGTAATCCAAAACACACTGATGAGATCTTACACAAGACTTTTGTTGGCCTAAAATGAAACATCAAGTTGTAAAGTATGCTGAAACAAATCCGATGTGAGTTAACCCACCAACATTACACACACCAAAATGACTATGGGACATGATCAGCATGGAGTTCACCATTACACACACCAAAAAGACTATGGGACATGATCAGCATGGAGTTCACCGTAGAGCTTCTAGCCTCCTATGGATACACAAACATATTTGTCCAAACAAACTTATTTTATCCCGAAAAAACCCCCTTTGAATGGCAATCTAGTGACCCAACTCTTTTTATCTCATGTGGTCAAATACCATGGCCTACTGTTTCCATTGTATCGGATTGGGATGGGCATTACTTAAGCAAACTTTGGACCAAACTCCTAAGTTTATTCAGAACGAAGTTTAGTACTCCTCCTCAACCTTCCATCCTCAAACAAATGTATATATAGGAAGGCTCAATCAAATGAGAAAAATAACATTCAAAACTACATTCATGCAAATAAGACTAATTAGACCCAAATTTCCTTTATAACACATCAATGCATTGTGGTACAAAAATGACACCTTTTGATTTTCAGCCGTTGACAAAGAATTTATCATAGCCTTGACACTCACAATCACAAAGAATTTTCAAAAGTGCCCCGGCAGTCCTAGAGTGTTCACACGCCTCCAAATGCACTATCACATCGCTTGTGCAGGTTATTTCATCTTTTTGTGCCAAAGGTATATACCAGTTTCTGTTCGCCAGTTTAAGCGTCTCGAAGTCTGCTACAGGTCTAGCAGAACTCGTCTGGGTAGTTCCGTTCAACTTTTTGAGATACAATCGATTTTCTGCATCAAGGTATTTTAGTCACCGGCCATGGCTAGAAGCAGTGATGTATTCCGTATGTTGGTTGTTGAGGATAAGTTGGATGGTACCAACTACCCATTATGGGCTTATATGATGTGACATGTATTAGTTGCAAAAGGACTATGGAACATTGTGCAGGGTGTTGAAAGACGTCCTGTTACACCTGTAACAACAGGTACTGCAAATACAGGTGCTGGAGCTGATGAAGATGGTGTCGAAGATGATATTTTGCAGATTCCTGTTCGTGTTGTTGTTTCTATTGCACGTACTGCAGAGCAAATTCGTTGGGATGGCAGAGATGCCCAGGCACATGCATTGATAGCTTTGTCTATCAAACGTGCCATTATTCGTCACATTCGCTCTTGCAGAACAGCAAAGGATGCTTGGGATACACTTACCACTTTGTACCAGGCTAGGAATGAGGCTCGTGTTGCTTACCTCCGAATACAGTTGGAGAGTGAGCACATGAATGAAGGTGATTCTATGGACAATTTTCTTACAAAGATCAAAGACCTCAAGGAACAAGTGATTTTTGCTGATGAGGTTATACCAGATAGCTCACTTGTGCAGACCGTTCTGAATGGTCTTCCTGATTCATATCAGAGTTTCGCCTCTACTCTTCGATTGATGATGAAAGGCAATCCAAATGCCTTATCATTTGAGGAGTTAGTCTCTGTTCTATTGCAAGATGATCAATCCAGGCAGAACAGGTCCATTATGCGTGTTGCAGATCAAGCTTTCCTGGCTAGTCAGATGGGCAAAGGAAAATGGAGCTCTTCTACTAGTAAGCAGAAATCTGCAAACGCTGCACAATCGAAGAACCAGGATAAAGATGAGAAGAAATCAGAAAAGCAGAAATTGTTTTGCAAGTACTGTAAAGGAAATGATCATATCATAAAGAACTGTCCAAAACTGGCTGCAAAAGAGGCAAAGAAGAAAGAGGCTGGAATGGTTGTTTTAGAGGCCTCTACACCAACAACAGAGTCTGCAAATCTTGTGCAGGAAGAAGAATGGGCGTTTACTACTGTCTGCAGTTTTGACCCATCTTCTCATGATCAGTGCATGTCTGCAGTAGACTCAGATGTTTGGTACTTTGACAGTGGGGCGACCAAATATATTACCTCGCAACGCAATTTCTTCTCTTCACTCGAGCCTGCCCCTACAGGGAATACTATTACATGCGCCAACAACTCCTCTTATCCTGTTATGGGAGTTGGTAAGATCATTTTGACTACTGCTGATGGTAGTTCTTTCACTTTGTCAGATGCTTTATTTGTGCCAGGGATCAAGAAGAATCTGTTATCAGTTTCTGCATTAGCCAAGATTGGCTTGGTTGTGAAATTTGTTGATGACAGATGTACAGTTCATGATTTGTCAAATGGCGATGTGATTAGTGCTTCTGGCATTTTATGTCGTGGGCTGTATAAGCTCATAGACTATGAAAGATCTGTGAATGATTCGGCATGTGCAGTTCATGATTCTCAGGCTATGTCAGATGCAAAGCTTTGGCATGCACGCTTTGGTCATTTGAATTTTGCTAGTTTGCTACGCCTGCAGAAATCTGAAATGGTGTCCTCTTTGCCCAAACTTGAGGCACCTGGAAAACATGTTTGTGAAGGCTGTATTTTGGGCAAAATGCAACGTTCCTCCTTTCAAAAAGATGGCTCAGTTCGGGCTATACAGAAATTGCAGCTGTACATAGTGATGTCTTTGGTCCTATGCAGACACCCTCTTATGGAAATTACCTTTACTTCGTGACTTTCATTGATGATTTTTCCAGGCATGCATGGGTATATCCACTCAAAGCAAAGTCCGAAGTGTTCATGTGCTTTAAACAGTTTCTGGTTTTGGCTGAGAATCTGTCAGCATGTAAAATGGGCACCCTCCGTTCTGATCGAGGGGGGGAATGAAACATCAAGTTGTAAAGTATGCTGAAACAAACACGATGTGAGTTAACCCACCATCATTGCACACACCAAAATGACTATGGGACATGATCAGCATGGAGTTCACCATTACACACACCAAAAAGACTATGGGACATGATCAGCATGGAGTTCACCGTAGAGCTTCTAGCCTCCTATGGATACACAAACATATTTGTCCAAACAAACTTATTTTATCCCGAAAAAACCCCCTTTGAATGGCAAGCTAGTGACCCAACTCTTTTTATCTCATGTGGTCAAATACCATGGCCTACTGTTTCCATTGTATCGGATTGGGATGGGCATTACTTAAGCAAACTTTGGACCAAACTCCTAAGTTTATTCAGAACGAAGTTTAGTACTCCTCCTCAACCTTCCATCCTCAAACAAATGTATATATAGGAAGGCTCAATCAAATGAGAAAAATAACATTCAAAACTACATTCATGCAAATAAGACTAATTAGACCCAAATTTCCTTTATAACACATCAATGCATTGTGGTACAAAAATGACACCTTTTGATTTTCAGCCGTTGACAAAGAATTTATCATAGCCTTGACACTCACAATCACAAAGAATTTTCAAAAGTGCCCTGGCGGTCCTAGAGTGTTCACACACATCACTACCTAAATATATCAACAGTCGACACTCCTCCATTTGTAGTCTCAGAATCGTATGAATTTTGGTCACCATACTCAGGGTGTTTCCAAGATCAAAATAGCTTCGCTGTGTGGTGCCGAAATCGCGATCTGAGCTCGTTTCAGCCTCCAAATGCACTATCACATCGCTTGTGCAGGCTATTTCATATTTTTGTGCCAAAGGTATATACCAGTTTCTGTTCGCCAGTTTAAGCGTCTCGAAGTCTGCTACAGGTCTAGCAGAACTCGTCTGGGCAGTTCCCTTCAACTTTTTGAGATACAATCGATTTTCTGCATTAAGGTATTTTAGTCACCGGCCATGGCTAGAAGCAGTGATGTATTCCGTATGTTGGCTGTTGAGGATAAGTTGGATGGTACCAACTACCCATTATGGGCTTATATGATGCGACATGTATTGGTTGCAAAAGGACTGTGGAACATTGTGCAGGGTGTTGAAAGACGTCCTGTTACACCTGTAACAACAGGTACTGCAAATACAAGTGCTGGAGAGCTGATGAAGATGGTGTCAAAGATGATATTCCACAGATTCCTGTTCGTGCTGATGTTTCTATTGCACGTACTGCATAGCAAATTCGTTGGGATGGCAGAGATGCCCAGGCATATGCATTGATAGCTTTGTCTGTCAAACGTGCCATTATTCCTCACATTCGCTCTTGCAGAATAGCAAAGGATGCTTGGGATACACTTACCACTTTGTACCAGGCTAGGAATGAGGCTTGTGTTGCTTACCTCCGAAAATAGTTGGAGAGTGAGCACATGAATGAAGGTGATTCTATGGACAATTTTCTTACAAAGATCAAAGATCTCAAGGAACAAGTGATTTCTGCTGAGGAGGTTATACCAGATAGCTCACTTGTGCAGACCGTTCTGAATGGTCTTCCTGATTCATATCAGAGGTTTGCCTCTACTCTTCGATTGATGATGAAAGGCAATCCAAATGCCTTATCATTTGAGGAGTTAGTCTCTGTTCTGTTGCAAGAAGATCAATCCAGGCAAAACAGGTCCATTATGCGTGTTGCAGATCAAGTTTTCCTGGCTAGTCAGATGGGCAAAGGAAAATGGAGCTCTTCTACTAGTAAGCAGAAATCTGCAAACGCTACACAATCGAAGAACCAAGATAAAGATGAGAAGAAATCAGAAAAGCAGAAATTGTTTTGCAAGTACTGTAAAGGAAATGATCATATCATAAAGAACTGTCCAAAACTGGCTGCAAAAGAGGCAAAGAAGAGAGAGGCTTGAATGGTTGTTGCAGAGGCCTCTACACCAAAAAGAGAGTCTGCAAATCTTGTGTAGGAAGAAGAATGGGCGTTTACTATTGTCTGCAGTTTTGACCCATCTTCTCATGATCAGTGCATGTCTGCAGTAGACTCAGATGTTTGGTACTTTGACAGTGGGGCGACCAAATATATTACCTCGCAGCGCAGTTTCTTCTCTTCACTCGAGCCTGCCCCTACAGGGAATACTGTTACATGCGCCAACAACTCCTCTTATCCTGTTATGGGAGTTGGTAAGATCATTTTGACTACTGCTGATGGTAGTTCTTTCACTTTGTCCGATGCTTTATTTGTGCCAGGGATCAAGAAGAATCTATTATCAGTTTCTGCATTAGCCAAGATTGGCTTGGTTGTGAAATTTATTGATGATAGATGTACAGTTCATGATCTGTCAAATGGCGATGTGATTAGTGCTTCTGGCATTTTATGTCGTGGGTTGTATAAGCTCATAGACTATGAAAGATCTGTGAATGATTCGGCATGTGAAGTTCATGATTCTCAGGCTATGTCAGATGCAAAGCTTTGGCATGCACGCTTTGGTCATTTGAATTTTGCTAGTTTGCTACGCCTGCAGAAATCTAAAATGGTGTCCTCTTTGCCCAAACTTGAGGCACCTGGAAAACATGTTTGTGAAGGCTGTATTTTGGGCAAATGTAGTGTTCCTCCTTTCCAAAAGATGGCTCAGTTCGGGCTACACAGAAATTCAAGCTCTACATAGTGATGTTTTTTGTCCTATGCAGACACCCTCTTATGGAAATTACCTTTACTTCGTGACTTTCATTGATGATTTTTCCAGGCATGCATGGGTATATCCACTCAAAGCAAAGTCCGAAGTGTTCATGTGCTTTAAACAGTTTTTGGTTTTGGCTAAAAATCTGTCAACATGTAAAATGGGCACCCTCCGTTCTGATCGAGGGGGGGAATATATGTCATCTGATTTTAATGCATTTCTGGCTGAACGTGGGATAAAACACCAGTGTACAATGCCGTATACACCTCAACCGAATGGAGTTGCTGAACGAAAGAACAGGTCACTCATGGAGATGGCGAGGTGCATGGTCAAAAGCCAGGCTTTACCACATAGTTTCTGGCTTGAGGCTGTCATGTGTGCAGCATATATACTGAACAGGTGTCCCACTAAAGCGCTGTAGTCTATCACTCTATATGAGGCTTGGCATGACCGTAAGCCATCTGTTGCTCATCTGCGTGTTTTTGGTTGTTTGGCATATGCACTAGTGCCTAAACAACATCGCAAAAAATTGGATGATAAGGTAGTAAAATGTATTTTTGTTGGGTACAGTTCTGAAAGTAAAGGCTATCGTCTATATCATCCACAGACTAAACGCATTCTGGTTAGCTGTGATGTTGTCTTTGTGGAAGATGCTATTCAGCCATTGCTTTCATGTACTAAGGAGACATCTGTTAGCTCCAAAGACATGTATGATACCTTGATGTCTCTTTTTACTGGTGGACAATCTAGTGCTGGTCCTAATGAGGCAACTCCTCAACCTTTGCAGGTTTCATATAATGATGCAGATCATTCCATTTCTGATGCAGATTTACATGATGCACTTGTTGATGAGAGAGCTGATATTGAGCAGGCAAAAACTATGCCAAAATGGCTGGTGCAGACTTTGCATGACAGCAAATTAGATGCACCTTTGTCATATCATACTCGTTCAAGCTCTCATAGTGCCTCCTTTGCATCAGATTGCTATGCTATGGTTGCGTCTAGTCTCTGTGATGAGAATGAGCCTGTTTCTTTTGATGAAGCACAGAATTCAAAAAATTGGATGGCTGCTATGCAATCTGAATATGATGCTATAATGAAGAATGGTACTTGGTCTTTATGTGACTTGCCTCCTGGCAAGAACGCCATTGGCACTAAGTGGGTATACAAGTTGAAGCGTAAACCGGATGGTACAGTTGACAGGTATAAGGCTAGGCTTGTTGCAAAGGGTTATGCACAGGAAAGAGGCATTGATTTTGATGAGACCTTTGCACCTACATGCCGTATGACTACTGTTCAAAGCATTTGTGCACTTGCAGCCCATCATGGTTGGAATGTACATTAGTTGGACATTAAAAAAGCATTTTTGAATGGTTACTTGCATGAAGAAGTGTATGTTTTTCAGCCCCGTGGCTTTGTGCAAAAAGGGCATGAAAAATAGGTTTGTAGGTTAAAGAAGGCATTATATGGTTTAAAGCAAGCACCACGTGCTTGGTATGAGAAGATACATGCCTATCTGATTCCACATGGTTTTGAGAACAGTCCAACTGAAAGCACCTTATATGTTAAGCGTGCTAATGATGTGCTTCTTATCATTGTTGTCTATGTTGATGACATGCTACTCACTGGTCCTATTGAGACGCATATTGTTGATTTTAAGGCTGATTTGCATGCCTCGTTTGAGATGTCTGATTTCGGACATTTGCATCACTATTTGGGCATTCAGTTTATGCACGTTGATGGTGGAATAGCTTTGTGTCAAACGAAATATATTGACACATTATTGCAGTGTTTTGGCCTTGAAGACTGTAAGCCTATTGCCCCTCCTATGGAGACAGGTTTACGATTGAGTCTTCATGATGCTGGAGATGCATTTGATGCTGTTCTCTATCAGCGGGCTGTTGGATGCTTGATTTACTTATGCATTACTCGGCCAGATATTCAGTTTGTTGTCTCACAGATGAGCAAGTTTATGCATTGCCCAAGAGTCACGCATTGGAAGGCGGTTAAGCGCATCTTTCGCTACTTGAGTGGTACTCGGCTACTTGGGTTGTTTTATCCCAAGGCGGGATCACTACCGCGAGACTTGCATGCTTTTTCTGACTCACATTGGGTTGGTTGCTATGACACTCGTGTGTCCACGAGTGGTTTTCTCTTCATGCTTGGTAGCTCGCGTATATCTTGGTTGAGCAAGAAGTAGCCTACTGTGGCCACTTCCAGTTGTGAGGCTGAGTATAGGGAAGCTTTCACAGCGACTGTTGAGTGTGTGTGGCTCAGACGCCTTATGGCTGATTTGGGTGTTGGCCAGTCTTCTGCCACCACCTTCACTAACAGTCAAAGCGCATTGGAAGTTGCGAGGAACCCTGTGTTCCATGCTCGCACTAAGCACATTGAGGTGCATTATCACTATGTCAGGGAGAGGTTCTCTGCTGGGGAGATCAGCTTGGCATATGGCCCACGCAGGAGAACATTGCACACCTTTTCACGGAGGCTCTCCTAGGGAGAAGTTTGAAGCTTTCAGCAAAGCTTTGGGCTTAATTCCTTTTGTGGAGTGATTTCCGCATAGCTTGGCACTTCCTCATACATGAGTGCCCTCCCAGGGGGGATTTGTTGATATATTTAGGTAGTGATGTGTGTGAACACACTAGGACCGCCAGGGCACTTTTCTCCCTCTTTAGGAGGTTTTTCCCCCCGGCTTGTATATACACCTATTGCCCTAATGGGCTACTTATCTTTGTACATTCTCTAGTAACACACTCAGTATTGTGTGTTTGTGCTCCAAGCTTTTTCTTCTTCCTTGTGATGTTCGCGTGCTTCCACAGGTGTCTATCTGCAACAAAATCTATTTACATACTAGTGGCAATAGGTTTGCAATCTTCAAGGCCAAAATGCTACAACAATGTGCCAATATATTTTCTTTGGCACAAAGCTATTCCTCCATCAACCTGCATAAATTGAATGCCCAAATAATGATGCAAATGCCTCAAATTTTACATCTAAAAAGAGGCATGCAAATCAGCCTTAAATTCAATAGTACACTTCTCATCAAGACCAGTGGCTTTATACCTGTCAATTGTTCAGCAGACTTACATTTCAGCGTGTGTACCCATTTAGTGCCAATGTCATTTTTTCCTAGAGGCAAATCGCATAAAGAGCAAGTACCATTCTTCATAATAGCATCATGTTCTGATTGCATAGCAACGATCTGATTTCCTAAATCTTGTGCTTCATAAAAAGAAATAGGCTCATTCTCATCTCAAAGACTAAAGGCAGCCATTGCATAGTAATCTGATGCAAAGGATGCACTATGAGAGCTTGAATGGGTAGATATGACAAAGGTGCATCTAATTTGCTATTTCTCGAAGTCTTCACCATTCATTTAGGCATTGTTTTAGCATCTTCTATGTGAGCCCTCTCATTAATAAGTGCATCATGTAAATATGCATCATCATGTGGAACCTGTAAAGGTTGAGAAATCGCCTCATTTGAACTATTACTTGACTCTCCACCTCTAAAAAGAGGCAGCAAAGTGTCATACATCTCTAGAGATAACTGAAGTATCCTTGGTACATGAAAGTAATGGTTGAATTGCATCTTCCACAAAAACAACATCACATCTACGTTTAGTTTGCGGATGATATATACAATAGTCTTTGATTTGAGAATTGTACCCAACAAAAATACAGTTCATTGCTTTATCATCCAATTTCTTGCATTGTTATTCAGGCAGTAATGCATATGCTAGACAACCAAAGATATGCAAATGAGCAACAGATGGTTTGCAACCATGTCAAGCTTCATATGGAGTAATGGATTGTAGTGCTTTGGTGGAATGCCTTTTAAGTACATATGTTGCACGCTAGAAGCTATGTGATAAAGCTTGACTTTTGACCATACACCTCGCCATCTCCATGAGAAACACAAGTGAGCTATATTGCAACACTTCATTAGCAAAAATCAACTACTCCTTCAAATCTTTGATCTTTGTCAAGAAAATGTCCATAAAACCTCCTCCATTCATATGCTCACTCTCCAACTGTTTTCAGAGGTAAGAAACATGAGCCTCATTCCTTGCCTAGTATAAAATGATAAGTGTATACCAAACATTCTTTGTTGTTTTGCAAGAGTGATTGTGAGGTATAATGACACATTTGACATACAAAGTTATCAATACATGTGCCTGAGCATCTTTGCCATCCCAAAGAAGTTGCTCCACAGTAGGTGGAGTGAGAACTACGACACAAACATGTATTTAAAGATAATCAATGTCAATGCCATCCACATCACATTCAATAAATATATTTATAGGTGTAGTAGGATGTTTTTCAACCCCCTGCATAATATTCCACAACCATTTTGCTACCAGTACATGATGCATCATATATGGCCAGAATGGGTAACTAGTATCATCCAACCTATCCACAATAACCTACACATAGATTACATCCTTGCTTTTAGCCAAGGCCACTAACTAAATACTCTGATGCAAAAAAATGACTATATTTGGAAAAATTGAATAGAACCACCATATTGAGCTCTGCTAAAGCTATCGTAGACTTTGAGTCAGTTGCATTGGCAAACCAAAACGTGTATATACGTTTGGGACAAAGTGATAAAATTCCCTGCACATGCACTATGATAGTGCATTTGGAGACCAAAACGAGCTAAGATTAAAATTTTGATGCCACTAAGCAAAGGTATTTTGAACTCCTAATCGCCTCAAGTATGCTCATCAATTTTCTTGCAATTTTAAGACTATGATTGGAGGGGTGTCAACGATGCCCTAGATGAAGCGATGACATGCTCTGATACCAATTGTTGGAGTTTGAGGTTTGTGAACGCACACAATCAACACAAGGAAGAAGAAGAAGCTTAGAGCACAACACAACAATGAAATTATTACTATTGAATGTACAAAGATAAGTGACCCATTCGGTTTATAGGCATATATACAAGCCAGGGGAACAAAACCTCCTAAAGAGGGAAAAGAGTGTCTCAGCAGTCCTAAGTGTATCCACACATATCACTAACAAAATATATCAACAAAGGTTGTTCACACACATCACTACCAAAATGTATCAACAAAGCCTCCATATGTTGATGCACCTAGATTCGAGCATGGCAACTTGGACTTATTTTATGACATGAACACAACCCCATCAATAAAATTCTATTATGCATGGCATTATCAAATTGTACCTCCCTACCTGCTATGAGCAGTCATTCTAGGATATGTTTGGCACATGCTTTTGGGAGTACCAATCTGAAGTGTTCATATCATAATTAATGAGTTTACTTCACCTATTCATATATGAGACTATATAGTATTCAAAATACTATTGTATGTGGCAACATGATATGCGAAGGATTATCGATTGGCACAAACTTGAAGATGACCTAGCATGTGGATTACACACTACTGAGCAACAAGCACAAGATGTCATTCAAAACTATTTTGATCATTCCCAAACACAAAGGTCTCTCAGGGATGACAAACATGAGAGGGAGGGGGTGTTGAAAATTCAATCAGGAGCAAAGAAAGAAGAAGCAGTTAATGAAGACCCCCACATTTTAGAATAAACAAAAAGTAGACGTCTTTTCCTCCTAACAATGATTTTCATCACTACAACATTCTACAAACTTCATTTTGTAAAATATAGCACCATTTTTACAAGCCAAGGATTCCTTGAGTTTGAGGATTTTAGGTAGAGACTATGTATTAAATTTCATGATACATGGAGCTCATTTGAGCCTTCTAATTAGTCTTCGAACTCAAATTTCAACTATGTTGAACACTAGGTATGAAATCGGCCAAAACTAACCCAAAAACTATAAATGGAGCTTGAGGGATCATTTTGAAGGTTGGCTTGTAACAAGTTCACTCATATGAGAAAGAGAAGATTTTAATCTTGTTCATAAATAGAAGCATCCATTGTTCCTCTCTACCTCCTCTTCCTTGTGTCTCTGTGCGTGTGTATATGTGTGTGCATTTTGTGTGCTTCTCACCTTCACATCTACTCACATAACTTGCTCATGATCTTCATATCACCCTCACATCTCCACAAATTGAAAACTACAAGGTGGATCTCCATCAATGCTAGTGCTCACCATTGTTCTATGAGAAAGGTGCACAAAAAATTAATTTTAGATAGAGATTGCTTGAACAAGCATTCTGCAATTGTGGATTATTCTTTAGTATGTGTAATGGTTGGTAATGCTCAAACTGTGTGATCTCTCCAAAGAAGACAAGATGAGCAAAGAAGCCAAAGAAATGTAAGGGTAAGAGAAAAGTAGAGAAGTCAAAGTTTGATCACCTCCCTTCATCTATAGCAACAAGCAACCTAAAACAACCAACGATGACATGAATATGGATGCCAAAGACACCAATGACTCCCACAAAATCAAAGAGCCAACCTCAATGGATACCCAAACAAAAGCATCACCAAAACATGAAGAAGAAAACATCAATCCATAAAAAGTGGAACACTATAAAAAAATGGATCATGTGAAAAAGATTGATCGATTGTCACTCGATCATCTAGTGATTGAGTCATGTTAGGATGTGACTGATACTCAATATAGTGCTTACTTCTATTTCTTCAAGTGGTGTGATAGGAAAATTAAGCCTTGATGTGCAAAAACCATGTCCTAGTTGCACGACCCTATCTTTTGCACCATTCAGGTCATGCACTTCCAAAATATGCATAAATTATAGGGCTCCACGACATGTCTGTGCATGGACATAGTTATAAATCCTAGACACATGACACACCATTGTACACATGTATTATATTTCATGTATACTAGCCTCCTTTCTTGTTGTTACATATTCTGATACATAAGGATGAATTTCCAACTATCAAGCTCAAAAAGAAGATTGGCATAGAATGGATTTGCACCATGTTGAGCATCATACACGTAAAGTCCACTTCAATAATGATACATCCATCATCAACCTTAGATGAATGCTTCATATCTTTAGATTAGGATACCTAGTCATTAGTATCCCCTTGGGCACCTAGTTCAAACCCCAACCTTTTCACCATAATTCTTCGAGTGCATTCTAAAGCATGCATGCATAGGGTTACATTACAAGGCCATGCACAAGGCACATATTTTAGTAAACCCATTCACTATACACTTAGTCCATCAATCATAATGGACTACAATCATTTGGCATGCTATTTTTTGGATTTCCTCCTCAAAACAACTAGAGAGTGCCCATGTTACAACATTAGCCTCGATAGAGAAAAAGATATACACATCAGGTTTTTGAGATCAACAACAAAGTTTCTGGAGCACACATATTGGAAAGCTTTGAAATTAATGATGATGTAGGATCAACAACATTGTACTCAACTCTAAGCAAAGAACTTACCAGCTTGGACATAGTGTGACATAAAGAAGGACATGAAAACCCCGTCCTATCTCAACTAAAATAATTTTGGCTTTATGGCAAACACTAGGAGGTGGGAACACACAAAATTCATTGCAAGTGACACAAACACACCTGTACATACATGAAATTCATTGTCGAGACTATGTATAACAATTACAAAGCAAACACCACAAATTCTGAACTCGAAACCTTGTAGGACCGCCTATCTACACTAGGCAACAATCTTTTCGAGGACGATAAGATCTAGGAGGGGGAAGTGTTACATAGTGTGACAAGAAGCAAATAAAAATTTTCACATTTTTTAGTTATGTCCCTCAAGCTTTGTATAGCATCCTCAAACTTTGTACGATAGAAAAGTCATATATAGAATCGAAATTTGTATTTTCTATACTTTATAGTGAAAAGAAACTCCCTCAAAAAATCCACATAAGAAGAACAATTTTGAGTAGTTTTTTTTTTTCATTTTTGAAGGTTTTCAAAATAAAAAGAAATGATCTTGAAAATTTTCTATAAGAAGGCCAAGAGCTCATATGTAAAAGACTTTGCTAGTGTGTGTAAGAGAGCTCTTCTTATTGCAAAATCTATATGCAAGCCTTCATGCACTCTTGTGACTTTTTATTGATCAACATAACACAATTTATTAGGAGTTGATAAAAACCACACAATTTATCAAGGGTTGATCTTCCATTTGTTGATTAGTTTTTACACAACACGAGTCTTATATTTGGATGATCAAGGAAGTCAAGAGTTGATGCAGGAAGCTTGGAGAGAAATCTATCTATCCCATTTGCTAGGATGAGGTCTACTGTTCACAAATTTTGGCAAATCAAAAGGTATATAAGCGTGCTATGTACTCCATGTCCACAGATGCCTTTAGTCTCATTTGGACTGAGAGATCACTTGATCAAGACAACATAAGAATGCAATCCGCAAGTTTAATCCTTGAGCAATGACTTGCAAATAAAAAACAATTATGTAGGATTCTACATGCGAATACATGGGCTCCTTTACTACAAAGGTCACATCTACATGCTTGCAAACATCGACCTACATGGTGAGGGTCTTGGGAAGTGCATGATTGCAAGATCGCAAACATGGTAATCCAAAACACACTGATGAGATCTTACACAAGACTTTTGTTGGCCTAAAATGAAACATCAAGTTGTAAAGTATGCTGAAACAAACCCGATGTGAGTTAACCCACCAACATTACACACACCAAAATGACTATGGGAACTATATGAGATAGAAATGCTTAATACATCTAAGCCGCTATCCTCTAATCCAACCTCTTACAATTTGCCAATGTTGTAACTTACATTGATTTCTAACTTACATTGATTTCTTTTGGCAATATCTCCATTCTTTCTATGTGTCGTGTGTATTTGAGTATGCTTTTGATACGTTTTGAGAGCCGTGAGCGTTTCCAAGGTTTTAGCCATCATGCTCCTTCTTTTTTTAAAATGGAGGTTCGACTGAGGCCTACTCCTCTAGGCTTTAACTTTAAAATTGCAACTATATAAGGAAGGGCATAGTACCCATGGGACACCTCTTATCCCACAAGAACAGTTGTTTACATAACTGGGTTAAACTCCGATCACAACTATTGCGAGGTAGGACAAACGGCGGCACATCAGCCACAAGATACAACTTTCCATGTTAAACATGTCTTTTACATGTTGCCTATGAGAGTTGAACCCTTGCCCCCGCTTCAAGAGAATAAAGGCTCACCCACCCGGATAAACGACATGGGACTATCTCATCATGCGTGATCTAATGATCAGAGAATGAGATCAATTTATTGAGTTGTTCGGTGGAGAAGTAAGACTCCACGAACCCCTACACCATGCGCCTCAGACGAAAGAGTTTGATTTGGGCTACGAGCTGCTGAGTCATTAAGTTGTTTTGGATGAAAGAGTGATGGTGCTTTCTAACAAGAAACTCAAACAGAAGCTGCGAGCAGAAGCTGCCCGAAAACTAAATCCTGCTCTCACGCAGCTCAAGAGCCAGGCCATTAAGAAGCGTCAGAAAAGGCAACTTCTTCGGGGAGAACCTACGAATATTGCAGCTGAACTGCCCCAACCCACAGACGATACTCCTGTCATCGATGAAGCTGAGCTAGATATATATAATCGCTGTATAGATAATCTCGTCCGGGAAAGAGATTCAAGTCCTTCCTCAGGGCAAGTTTTTGAGAATGAAATACCAGTGCCCAGGCATTCTCCCGGACAGGAAGATCATGAGACACGCATTAACCAGCGCATATCAGGCGACAAAGAAGACAATCCCTCGAATGTTGAGAATTCTACCTTGAAATTCAACTCTAAGAAGCGAAAAAAGGCTGTGGATGTAGATAAAAGAACAGAAAGGGATGATCGAAAAGCTGCTGATAACCAGTATGTCTCTAAATTAGAGGTGGCGATGGATATTTCTCTTTACTGGTTGCTTCAGCCTTAATTTTCTTTATTATCTCAGTGCAGAAGATCAAGAAGATTCAACTGAATCAAGGACTGTGTATGTGGGAGGAATACCTTATTATTCTTCCGAGGATGACATCAGATCTTTCTTCAGTGATTGTGGAACTATCTCTGAGGTGAACCTGAAGACTTTCAGGGATAGTGGGAAGTTCTGTGGGATTGCATTGCTCACGTTCAAGGCAAGTTTTTAAATTCTTTCTTGTTGCTTTCAGCTTTTTTCATATTTCAAAATTTTAACAATCGATTTCCCTATTAGAAGGACCTCTGTATCTCAAAATCTGTTAATCTTTTTGTTTAAAGAATAGAAGCGAGCACTTCGTATCCATAACAAACATGCACAGAGTCCATTACACATACAAAAACTCCTTGATAGGAGGTAGTCAATACAATATGTAATGCAAACAAGATAACTTGAAGTGTTAGTCAATACAATGTGTAATGCAAGCAAGATAACCTGAAGCTAAATATGAAAAGTGTCTTATAATGTGCCTTGTGTGGAGTGCGTATATCGATGCAAATATAGCCATATGGATAATGAACAGTGCTATCAACTACGGTTTGCATCTAAATTTTGAACTTTGCATGTCATATAATCATGGCATTTTGTACCTAAGGTTTCTGTGAAGAATATTGAAGCTCAAAACCATACCATTTATTTGCATTATTATATGGGAGGAGAGCATCTTCTGCACTTCCATTCTCTTTGTGAAAACACGTGCTACCCACATTTGCACCTTGACATACGCCAACATCTTAAGTATGTGACCTTTGCGAATAGTGCCCAGAAATGGTGTTTCTGGGCCCCATAAACGGTTTGGCCGTTTCTGGGAAACGGTCTGGCCCAGAAACGCCGTTTTTGGGCTTTTTTTTCCAGATTTTTTTGACTTCTTTTGGGCTACGCATTCGTCGAACTTGTCGTTTGCAGCTTCTGCCGCTTGCGAAATCACACACAGAGAGAGAGAGAGAGAGAGAGAGAGAGAGAGAGAGAGAGAGAGAGAGAGAGAGAGAGAGAGAGAGAGAGAGAGAGAGAGAGAGAGAGAGAGAGAGAGAGAGAGAGAGAGAGAGAGAGAGAGAGAGAGAGAGAGAGAGAGAGAGAGAGAGAGAGAGAGAGAGAGAGAGAGAGTTCTCAGCTGCTGAAAGCCTTCAAGTGACTTGCATTTTGTTTTTTCCGATTTCTATGAATGCATGTGCCATGAATTTATGACTTGTGTATCATGTATGTATATACTATATATTATATATAATATAGTATTATGTATATACTAAAGTCTAAACTCTAATGACTAAATGTATGAGCATTGAGTGCATGTGTGTGCATTGTGTGTATGGAGCATGTGTGTTTGAGTGCATGTGTATGCATGAGTGCATATGTGCGTATGAGTGCATGACACATGTGCATTGTGTGTGTATGTACTTACTACTATGGAGCAAGTGTGTATGTGTGCAAGTGTGTGCATGAGTGCATGTGTGTGTAATATGTATGAGACTTGAGTGCATTGTGTGTGTATGAGTGCATGTGTGTGCATTGTGTGTGTGCATTATCTATCATGATTTCATCTATCTATGACATGCTACATGCAATCTGCACTATGTAGACAACATGTGTGTTTGAGTGCATGTGTATGCATGAGTGCATATGTGTGTATGAGTGCATGACACGTGCATTGTGTGTGTATGTACTTATTAATGTAAGAAATTTGAATGTTCAATGCATGTATGTATGAGTAGTTAGTGTGTGCATTGTGTGTATATGTGTGTGTGACATGTATGTATATATATATATATATATATATATATATATATATATATATATATATATATATATATATATATATATATATATATATATATATATATATATATATATATATATAGTATATACCGTTTCCCTCGTTTCCCGTTTCCTTCTGTTTCCAAATTTTTGGAAACTCCGAAACTCTGTTTCCGACCGGTCCGAACCGACCGTTTCCAACCGTGTTGGGCACTATGCCTTTGTGCAAAAATAGCTCTACTAGTGTATAAGTGATGACCATTAAGTGAGGAGTTAGATCTTTTGTTTAGTAATTAATTTCAAACTCAGTCTCACCTAAATATTGCCTTTCTAGCTACTCATCTATTTTTTTGTGATTCATGATAAAATAATAATTTTTCTTTCATTAGTTGAAGAAGCAGAAAAAACTTGTGTCGGGCTTCTAAGAGGGAACTGATGTCAACTATATTGTGGATTCATAGTTCAAAAAGGTTGATCAATAAAAAAGAAACAATTGCATAATGAGATTCAAACCAAACCATCTTTTGTGATATCTCTACTTTTAGAGATGCCAGCCACACTATGGCATATAGGAATCTTTGAAAGCATGGCTACGAGAAAAAGAAAGAATGCTTTTGAGCATTATGTTAGCTTAGATAGACAAATAATAGCACACATAAGAGAATATGCACACATAAAAAAAGAACAAATCACATAGTACACAAAGTATGGTCAATTGTAATATGCTCCAATTCATGATAATACATGTACAAAATGATGGTATGGTCCAAATCTAACTACAAAAACAACATTTGGAAATACTCACAACCCATGAATACCAAAGAGAGCATGTGAAGGGTAAGGGATAAGGCATGAAGAAGATCTCCAAGACAACCTCGCACAAGAGTATGTGAGACCTCCAATATTGTATGATCATACACTACTCCAAGCACTCCATGAACCTCCGATAGTAGCAACTGCACCTCCAAGCACCTCCAGGCTCCAAGTGTACGTATTGTGTCGGTATGTGAGAGGATGGGTATGTCTTTATAAAGCAAGAGTAGGTGAATTGCCCTATTAGCTTTTATGTAGAAAAACCACGAATTTTGCCATTAATGATTTGCGTAGAATCTACCGTGTGGTAGTTTTGTGATGATGAGGCACTTATTTTTAGAGTATAACACTTCAAAGTTAGGAGTATAAGTTTAAGACCATTAGGTCGTTGCTTTAGTGAAGATTAAATCTCATTCCTTGGATTTAGCTCTTTGCTGTTGACTTTTTAATTGGGTTGACCAACAGATTAGGGTTTGACTTTTGATTGAAGGGTGAAATGGTGTTGGATGTGCAATGCTCTTTGTTTCTTTAGGAAGAACCATCTAGGATTAATCTAGATTTGTCAGAGTCAATGCATGTCTTAGTGTTGAAATTTATGGTACTTGTGCAAGCTCCAAATGTGAGGCTCTTCATCATTTATGTATTTGTTGTAAGCTCAAAAGAAAGTTATGCCTTGAAAATATAGAGATTACACTCCTAACCTTAAAGGAGAGTATTGAATTAAAAGTGCAAATGTATTTATGGCTTTGATAAAAGCCAAAATATGATGAGAGAGATGGAATACTCAAAAAGGACGTGATCCATATGGAATGATTTGGAGAGTCAAAAGTCACCCAAGGCAATGGAAGGACAAAGGACACGAAGTCAAATTTCTCCACATTTTGGTATCAGAGCTTTGGTTGTAGAGCATTGGCATTGGAGCCCATTGTTGCACAAAGAAGATCTTGAAGAAGATCTAGAGATGACAAAGGAAAGCTTGGAGTTATGAGCCTATGGAGTGTGCACAATATGCTATTGCAAAGCTATGGACATAAAGCTTTTGTATGTAAGAAACAATTGTTACTTTATGTTATTTGAAGTGATAAACTCTCTTGTCCTACTCTCTTATACATATTCTTGATGATTGATTCATGCTATAAGTGATACTAATCACTTGGATGAAGATTTGAGTAGCCTATAGAAAGAGATGAAGATTCAAGCAATCTTGGATGTGCAACTACATAGAGTTGCATATGAGCATTGTATGCATGCTCTTGATATTGCTCTAAATTGAATGAAGTGCAATATGCTATTATGTAAATAGCTGAAGGTTGAATCTTATATGTAAGCTTGTGGATAGTATTATATGCTTTGCATTGGATATGCTTATGTATGCATGCTTGTGAAAGTTATACTCAAATTGTATGACAATTGTGGATAGGCATGCTTAGACTGAATATAAATTGATTTTTGAGTTCATGATTGATGTCTAACATGCAAGAATGTATGCAAATGTGGTCAAGGATAATATATGCACATGTTTGATGATGTGTGGATGAGTAGTAGGCTATTTTATAAAGCCTATACAAGCTGAAAAAGTTCAGGTTTATGTAGCCATGTGAATTGGCACAAAGAGAGCTAATTATATGCTCAAATGATTGATGATTTGAATGCATGCTTATGTGGATTTGTTAGCATGATGTTGAAGCTTTAAAGGTTGGCCATGTTTAGCCATATATGAGCTGAAAATACTTGTTTGGATGCCTTGAAGATTAGTAAGATGCAAGGCTGACATGTATGAAATTTGTGGATGTATCTTGTTGTGGATAAAACCCCTTGAGGTGAAATTGCAAAATCAAATTGAGGTAAAGGACTTGAAGACACCCCCAAAGTTCAAGGAGCACAAGAAAGTGCCATGATAGAAGGAAGAAGTGTGACCAAATGGCTGAAGTTGAAGGAGGTAAAGAAATGCATTCGCAAAACTAAGGGCTGATGTAAAGGGTTAAAAAAATTCACATTATGTGGTTGTAAGCTCCAAGCATAGACCATGTGAAGGCCTACTCAAAGGTTGAGGCTAATAAGACCATTCGAAGAGGAGTGGCAAGCCTATGTAAAGGCATGTAAGACCGTCCCAAGAGGAATGGCAAGCCTATGTGAAGGCAAGTAAGACCATCCCAAGAAGAATGACAATCCTATGTGAAGGCGAGTAAGACCATCCCAAGAGGAATGGCAAGCTTTGTATGGTGCAAGAAGCACCAAAGACCATGTGAAGGTCTAGTGGAAGGTTGAGACAAGTAAGACCACCAAAGGGAGTGGCAAGCATAGTCACAAGGGGACGTGTCCCCGGGCTCGAGGGACGTCGGGACGCCGTCCCCCTCTTCAAAATCTATGGGAGGCTTAGCCGGGACGGCTGGCGTCCCGCTTTTTTTTGTGTCACAAGGGGACGTCCCCAGGACGCCATTTCGGGATGGGAGCCTGTTATGACGCCAATCCAGGACGAGACGCCAAAGGCGGGAAATTTTGAAGGCCAATTTTTTTGAAAAAAAATTGACTTTTGAAACTTTAAAAGTGTCACCCATTTTAGCTCTCTAGAATCTTCTGATGGCCCCCAAAGCAACCATAAAAGGACCTCTTTGCTGCCCTTAAACCACACATCTTACTTTCAGCTTTCTGTTGAGTTGCCTTGGTGTGCACCCTTGCATATTCAGCAGCCTTGTCCATCCTCTTAGCCTTTGGGCCTCTCTAGGAGAGTGATTTCAGCAGACCCTCTTGAACCCTCTCCTCAAAGCTCAAGAATTTACCCTTTGGACCTTTTACAGAATGGGAGATGGAAGACATGGTGCAAGGTGAAGAACATGAAGAAGAGGCACATGATTTAGAATACTTTGAGCAAGTGGAGATTCAGATTGCACCATGGGCTACCACCTCTACTGATGTAGCACAGACTCCCCATAGCAAGTGAAACTATTCATAAGAATGCAACCAAACAGATAGGAACTCTATTATGTGGCCCTTCTCTTTCATGGTTTGCACCTATCCTTGAGAAGAATATGGAAGGCCTTTGTTAGAGAGTTCACATCTTCCGATCTGGCTTCTAGTGTGGTCATTGGAGAGTCATCAGATGTAGAGGTCATCTTATGTCACATGTGCCACTATGACAACAATTGATGCATGTGTACATGATGCTTCTCATATTGGTCATGCACAGAATATGCAGATTACTGAGAGCCATGTAATTGATATTTTGCATATTGTAAATGATGCATTATCTCAGACTTGGATTGTGGATTCAGGTGCATCAATTCATGTAACTCCTGTCAAGGATGTGTTTCTCTACATTTGATGCAGGAAACCATGGCAATGTATACCTTGGGAACAGTCATGCATGTTCCATTGAATGTATTGATACAATGCATTTGGAGCAACCAAGCACATCATTGTGTAGCTCTCCACAGAATCTTTGGCTTTGAAATCTTGGGAATCTCCAAATACGTGTCTTACCTCTGTTAGTATTTCAGAAACATGAAGTACAGAATCCAGATCCATATGGTTGGGTTTGATTTTTCTCTTGAACGTTGATTTTAAGCAATGCTGTTCAAATTTCTGTCTCAGGGCAATTAAAAAATGACTGCAATGTCTGCCCTGGATGAAAATAAGGTGTAGATTTGGCATGATTTGTGTATATTTGAGGCTGATGATAGGCTTGAAGTTTGTCTTTGATTGGAGAGGAAATACCTGGCTGGGAACAAGGTTGCTTTATCTGTGCTGAAAGTGATCTGCAAAGAAGTCATCTTAAAGCTACAGACGTGACTCTTGGTTGTGTAGCAAGGTAGTAGGTTCTTTCAGAACTAACACTAAGGTGCATGGACTTTTGACAAATGAAGGAGAAAGTGGTGGCAATTTCAAGGGGATGGGTCGTAACTTGTAAAAATAAGCAGTAATGATAATATCATGCTACATCACTATGAAGGGAGAAAGTAAGCAAGCAGAAGAAGCTGCTAAAAAATCAAGAGGGGAAACACAACTGCAATCAAGGGAAGCATTTTCTAGGATTGTCAGTAAAAGCTAGGCAAAGATGACTGGCAACTGAAACATAGCTCCTTCAGGGAAAGTTGGCTTGGCAAAGTGAGGTGGTTGGAAAGACTAGCTGCATTTTCTCAGTGATTTCTTGCTGCACAGGGGTTTAGTGATTTCTTGCTTCACAAGGATTTACAAGATTCTGTATGATGCTTCTCAAAGTTCAGTAAGTTTATGCAACATCCTCAGTTTTTCACCTTAAGCTCAGTGCTACTCTCTTTTCTATTCTTTCTCAACCTTGTTTGAATAAAAATAATTCCCTCATAATCTTTCTTCGATGGTTTTATTTCTTATCTGATGTGTACACTAGTTGGCAGCTATCGGCTTTTGCTTTCTCAAAGTCTGGCATCATAGAGGACTTTCTTGTGTAATGAAGAATCTTGCATTGGTTGTTTGCAGACTTCAGGAGCAGCACAGAGGGCCTTGGCATTAGATGGGTCAAACATGTAAGTGATTATCATCTCCTGTCAGGAAAATATTTTTCGTAAAATTGCAGTTTTCAACATGGAAACATATAATTTTATTTGATTTGTGTAGGGGAGACCGTTTTCTGAAAATTCAACCTTCCGCAGCAAAGCCTAAGGAAACTCCGAAGAAAGAAGTGCACATTGACCCACCAAAAAAGACACAGGGCTACTTAAGAGCATACATAGGCAATCTTTCTTGGAGTGTGACGGAAGAGGATATAAGGAATTTCTTTAAAGGTTGCAGGATTGAGAATGTTAGATTCTCTGAGGATAAAGTGACAGGAGATTTTCGAGGTTTTGGGCATGTTGACTTTGCAGATGATGAATCTCTGGAACTTGCTTTGAAACAAAACCAAGAGATCCTTTTAGAAAGGCCAATGAAAGTTGCGTATGCTGTGCCTAACACATCTCAGAAGAAACTCCCGCCAGCTATCAAAGATATGAAGGATGTTTCTTGCCATACTTGCGGTGAAAAAGGTCACATTAGCTCGAAATGCCCTTACATGGGAAGAGGCTAATGAGATACAGTCTATGTGAACTCGTTTAGCCTTTCGATCATGGATTTTCTGTTGTCATGGTTATATGGTTAAAATTTATGGTGTATTTTTGGTACTAACAGATCTTTGGTCATGTGATTATTTGAGTCGTCTTTAATTTTGGCAAGTAATAGGAGCTTTCTGTTTTCTTTCCTGAAATTAGATCTTTGGTCATGTGATTATTTGAGTCGTCTTTAATTTTGGCAAGTAATAGGAGGTTTTTGTTTTCTTTCCTGAAATTGTATTATCTTTATTACTATGTTATCAGCAGTGGTCCAAGAAAAAATTGCTAGCTGTCCTCTATTTTTGAGAAGCCACGTCTGAGTTTTAACATTGGTTGGAAGCTTGTCCGAGTTAGATTTTGTTTTGTCCTTTTTATCGAAAGACCATGGTTTTAGTGAAGAAAGATAGCTAGTAGTAGTTCAGGTATTTGCACATTTGAGATTGTGGTCGAGCTTTGAGGGATTGCAATATGACTGGAATCCCCAGAGAAGTAACTCTTAAACTTGTTGCTGATGGTCTTTGTACATAAATGTTTGGTCCACTAAATATCTAATTCGTCTATTCAGTTATCATCTTTTAGGGAGTCTTCTTGTGAGTTGGTCATCTTTGCAATTTATTTTTCAAGCTCCGAAATTGGAGTCATCATCAAATGCCAAAGCAGATTTGGGAGTTTGTGTACATTTCCATCTTAACGTGAATGTGAGAGCACATGTGGCTCAATCTGCTAGAATCAACACATCTGAAAATACCATATAGGTATCCAAACCAGGATGCTGCTTTGAATAAGAATGGCTCAGCAGGTGGGTTTTGACCAGTCCCAAGAATCTGAATTCAGTGAAACAAAAAAGTTCTCTATTGAAGGTATTTTGTAAGTTCTGATTTATTGTTCTTCTCTTTTAAAAATTCAATCATCTCTCTTTCTTCTTCGTGTGAAAACAAGTGGCTTTCATGTTAATATTAGTACTGCACATTAATATTGTGGTAAAAAGAAACCTTCAAATTCTAACATGATGAATGTGAGCTTCTGGTCTCATCCATAGTTGTTTCTGATGTGTTTCTGACTTCTGACGGGGTCAGGACTTCTGATGGGTAAGGTAAAACGTTTCTAACGGTATCTGCGGCCGCCCAAATTCTTTTCATGAAACCTCCAAACAGATAGTAGAGACACCATGTATCATATATGAATGAAGATATTTGATGCCGCCCAAATTCTTTTCATGAAACTTTTAAGAAAATAGTAGAGACACCATGTATCATAAATGAATTAATAACATTAGATTCATAACATTAAATTCATGAAAGAAAATTAAAATGAAAACTCATCATTAGACACAAATCATGATTCACAACCATAGTACCATACACATGACAAATTACAATCACATGAGTACATCAACATTTATCTGCATGATTATTTTGATAATTGTGTCCAGGAATGATGAAGTTCTACTTTTATGGTATTGCTGCTTGCACTGATGGCAAATTTGCATCCCATTAGTTGATGACTCTAGGTCTCTATGCCTAAGCCTCAATGCTTTGCTGTGTGCAGTCCTTACATAATTATTTCCAAAATACAGTTGTTTCCAAATGACCATGCAGGCAGCAGGTGTGTTACAGTGCACTATGTCAGTGTGTTACAATTTTCTTTATTGTAGTTTGTGTATGCAATCTACACATTACAGCCAACAGATATCTCCATGCAATGATGCAATCATGAACCATTACATCATTGCATGTGTCACATATGCAACAGTGCAGCCTAGAGCTGTATGATTCATCATTAATGTATGTTAAACAGCCTGTATGTATGAAATACAGTACACAACAGTGCATTTTACATGCTGAATTTTAAAACATACACAATGTACAGGCTGAACATTGAAGGCATATACAACAAACCTTTCAAATGTGTGACATGTGTTGCCTTGCTCTTTCTCTCTCTCTCTCTCTCTCTCTCTCTCTCTCTCTCTCTCCCCCCCCCCCCCCCACAAAAAAAAAAGAAAAACCCCTTTGAGTAAAGTCATTTGAACCATTAAGTAGCAAGAGCGAAAAAAAAGGAGCATTTTGTAAAGAGAGAAGCGAGTTCATTGTAGATCAACACTTTGTGGCAATGTCAGACTTGTGGGAGGAAGTGTAAGATTCAGTTTGCTACTGCAATGGATTTCTCATGCTTCCATCTGGGCTGATATCATTTGGGTATGGCTCCAAAAATAGATGTTTTTTTGGAGGATTCTAGAATGATTGATGCCAAACATCACTAGATAAAGAAAAGAGAGATAATATGAAATAGAGATTTATGCAATGGAACAGAGGATCAAGTTGTCAATTATTCTTTGCAGGGGGTGATGGAAAGACTTTTGTGCATAGTTCTGAAGACAATTCTATGCTAGAGGATGGAAGATGGGAGTTCATAAAGGATGAAAGAATATCCTTGGGGATTTCTTGCTGGAAAAGATGAAAGCATATCCTTGGGGATTTGTATGATTCATCATAGGAGACAGTGAGAAACATGGGCTAGTAGATTTTTAACCACAGTTTTTAATTGAGTTTCACATGGATATGATTACAGCACGTTTGATTATGTCATAGCTTAATTGAACTTGATCTTTATATGAAGTGGTAATGAGTTATAATTTTTTTAGATTGTTTATTCATGGCTCAAAGGTATGAATAGTGGAACCTATTTGATTTGCTATGAGTTGAGATAAGCTCTGTTTACATGGATGTGTGAGTTGAGAGATTAGCTCTATTTACATGGATGGGATTTATATATGCTTATGTATAAAGGGTTTGAGGAGGCCACAAGTGGAGCTTCCTTTCCTTGCACAAGGATGGTGACTTTGCATAATGCAAAGAGGGAGGGATGTCCTAATGTCCAAGTTGACTGGAAGAGAGATTTTTAAAGTCTCTCTTTCAAAAAACTAGTACATATGAGTCTTATTATAATGAGATTTTTCTTTCTGTGCCACTACAAGACAATCACACATTTCTTTCCAATGCTGGACAATCATACCTTCCTTTCTGATGGTTTGTGAGTTTTATGAATTATTTTACATCAGTTCCTTTTGGATCAACAAGAGGACTATTTACATATGTACATATGCACGTACATGTGCACATACATACATACATACATACATACATACATACATTCATACATAAATACATACAACATACATACATACATACATACTTACATACATACATACATACATTCATACATTCATAAATACATACATACATACATACATACATACATACATACATACATACATACATACATACATACATAAATGGATGCATGCATGCATACACACATGCAAACATGGACTGAGCTTCTTGTCAGATAAGTTTTCTCAACCCATCTTAAAATCTCCTTGGCATTCTCCTTATGCAATTGAAGAGTTAAGTGATTTTCTTGGTGATCCTAGTTGATTCCTACAATGTATGGAATCATCTATGTGAATATCGAGTCAGTTATTGTGTTTTGTCCCTTAACAAGTTTCTTTCTTGACTCTTTAGGATTAAGGCATACTTGAATTGTTAGTATATGACCAATGTCTATCCCTCATGATTATATGTTGTATTGCACATTTTGTAAGACCCCCATTATGAGGATAATCCAATCATGCATTGCCCAATTGATGGGAATCCCAACTTGCATATTAGATGAAGGTCAAATTGGACTATTTAAGGTATCATAAGAAAAGGGAGTTGCCAAATTCCCTAATTGTGGGGTTTGTGGTAGTGACGAGTATCCTTGGTTGGGGTCTTGTCGAACTTAAAAAACATTCATATTTTTTAGGTTGATTGAACCGACCTAAGATACATATAGGGATTGCATAGGTGGTTGTTGCCCATGTTCTACCACTCATGCCTAACCATCCACAAAAGGAGACATCTCTCCATTAACCTATATATGCACGACTTATACACTATCTCCAATATCTGATTGAGCCAGCATACCTCTACCTTGTAACCCCCTATCTAGATTTGGATAGAGCACTATTTAAGATCATCTTGAGAGTGCACGGGTGGACAATGAAAACATCTTTGTACTTGTCAGTAGAAAATTTGTGAAACTCTATTTTATTAATTATCTTCTCTATTATTGCTCTTGTGTGCTCGTGCAACTACTTTCTTACATGGTATTAGACTTGTTAAGTATCTATTAGTCGATGTGAGTTCTTTTTGAACTTGAAAATATTCTTCAAACTTCTCCCTAAGCAGAAGCCTTTGTGAAAAGGTTTGCAATGTTCTCTTGCATGGGCACATATGCCAAGCTGATCTCTCCAACAAAGAACCTCCCCCTGACATAATGATAATGCACCTCAATGTGCTTAGTGTGAGCATGGAACATATAGTTCCTTGCAACTGTCAATGCGCTCTGACTGACAGTGAAGATGGTGGTGGCAGAAGACTAACCAACACCCAAATTAGCCATAAGGCATCTGAGCCACACACACTCAATAGTCGCTGTGAAAGCTTCCCTATACTTAGCATCACAATTGGAAGTGGCCACACTAGGCTTCTTCTTTCTCAGCCAAGATATGCATGAGCTACCAAGCATGAAGCAAAAACCACTAGTGGACACACGAGTGTCATAGCAACCAGCCCAATTAGAGTAAAAAAGAGCATGTAAATTTGGTGGTAGTGATCACTTTTGGGATAAAACAATCCAAGTAGCTGGATACCACTCAAGTAGCAAAAGATGTGCTTAATTTCCTACAAATGCTTAACTCCTTGGCAATGCATAAACCTGCTCATTGTTGGAGTTAGACATCTGTGGAAGCACGTGAACAACACAAGGAAGAAGAAGCTTGGAGCACAACACACAATATTGAATGTATTACTAGAGAATGTACAAAGATAAGTAGCCCATTAGGGCAATAGGCGTATATACAAGCCAGGGGAAAAAAACCTCCTAAAGAGGGAAAAAAGTGCCCCGGCGGTCCATGTGTGTTCACACACATCACTACCTAAATATATCAACAAATCCCCCCACGGGAGTGATGCGGTGAACAAGGAGCTGGCACTCAATGTATAAGGAAGTGCCAAGCTATGTGGAAATCACTCCACAAAAGGAAGTAAGCCCAAAGCTTTGCGGAAAGCTTCAAACTTCTCCCTAGGCAGAGCCTTCGTGAAAAGGTCTGCAATGTTCTCCTGCGTGGGCACATATGCCAAGCTGATCTGCCCAGCAGAGAACCTCTCCCTCACATAGTGATAATGCACCTCAATGTGCTTAGTGCGAGCATGGAACACATGGTTCCTCGCAACTTCCAATGCGCTCTGACTGTCAGTGAAGATGGTGGTGGTAGAAGTCTGACCAACACCCAAATCATCCATAAGGCGTCTGAGCCACACACACTCAACAGTCGTTGTAAAAGCTGCCCTATACTCAACCTCACAACTGGAAGTGGCCACAGTAGGCTGCTTCTTGCTCAACCAAGTTATACATGAGCTACCAAGCATGAAGCAAAGGCCACTAGTGGACACACAAGTGTCATAACAACCAACCCAATCAGAGTCAGAAAAAGCATGCAAATTTGGCGGTAGTGATCCGCCCTTGGGATAAAACAACCCAAGTAGCTGAGTACCACTCAAATAGCGAAAGATGTGCTTAACTGCCTGCCAATGCTTGACTCCTGGGCAATGCATAAACCTGCTCATCTGTGAGACAACAAACTGATATCTGGCCGAGTAATGCATAAGTAAATCAAGCATCCAATAGCCTGCTGATAGAGAAAAACATCAAATGCATCTCAAGCATCATGAAGACTCAATCGTAAACCTGTCTTCATAGGAGTGAGAATAGGCTTATAGTCTTCAAGGCCAAAACGCTGCAATAATGTGTCAATATATTTCATTTGACACAAAGCCATTCCACCATCAACTTGCATAAATTGAATGCCCAAATAGTGATGCAAATGCCCCAAATCAGACATCTCAAATGTGGCATGCAAATCAGCCTTAAAATCAACAATATGCTTCTCAATAGGACCAGTGAGCAGCATGTCATCAACATAGACAACAATGATAAGAAGCACATCATTATCACGCTTAACATGTAAAGTGCTTTCAGTTGGATTGTTCTCAAAACCATGTGCAATCAGATAGGCATGTATCTTCTCATACCAAGCACGTGGTGCTTGCTTTAAACCATATAATGCCTTCTTTAACCTACACAGCTGGTTTTCATGCCCTTTCTACACAAAGCCACAGGGCTGAAGAAAATACACTTCTTCATGCAAGTCACCATTCGGAAATGCTGTTTTAATGTCCAACTGATGTACATTCCAACCATGATGAGTTGCAAGTGCACAGATGCTCTGAATAGTAGTCATACAACATGTAGGTGCAAAGGTCTCATCAAAATCAATGCCTCTTTCCTGTGCATAACCCTTTGCAACAAGCCTAGTTTTATACCTGTCAACTGTACCATCCGGTTTACGCTTCAGCTTGTATACCCACTTAGTGCCAATGGCCTTCTTGCTAGGAGGAAAGTCACATAAAGACCAAGTACCATTCTTCATTATAGCATCATATTCAGATTGCATAACAACCATCCAATTTTTTGAAGTTTGTGCTTCATCAAACAAAACAGGCTCATTCTCATCATAGAGACTAGATACAGCCAAAGCATAGCAATCTGATGCAAAAGAGGCACTATGAGAGCCTGAACGAGTACGATATGATAGACGCAAGGTTTGCACCAGCCATTTTGGCATAGTTCTTGCCTGCTCAATATCAGCTCTCTCATTAATAAGTGCATCATGTACATCTGCATCATCACATGAAACCTACAAAGGCTGAGAAGTTTCCTCATTAGGACCAACACTAGACTGTCCACCTGTAAAAAGAGGCATCAAAGTATCATACATGTCTTTGGAGCTAACAGATGTCTCCTTAGAACATGAAAGCAATGGCTGAATAGCATCTTCCACAAAAACAACATCACGACTAACCAGAATGCGTTTAGTTTGTGGACGATACAGACGATAGCCTTTCCTTTCAAAACTGTACTAAAAAAACATACAATTTACTGCTTTATCATCCAATTTTCTGTGATGTTTTTTAGACACTAATGCATATGCCAAACAACCAAAAATACGCAGATATGCAATAGATGGTTTGTGATCATGCCAAGCCTCATATGGAGTGATAGACCACAACGTTTTAGTGGGACACCTGTTCAATACATATGCTGCACACATGATAGCCTCAAGCCAGAAACTATGTGAGAAAGCCTGACTCTTGACCATGCACCTCGCCATCTCCATTGAGGTGTATACGACACTGTACACTAGTGTTTTATCCCACATTCAGCCAGAAATGCATTAAAATGAGAAGACATATGTTCCCCCCCCGATCAGAATGGAGGGTGCTCATTTTACATGCTAATAGATTTTCAGCCAAAACCAAAAACTGTTTGAAGCACATGAACACCTTGAGACTTTGCCTTCAATGGATATGCCCATGCATGCCTGTAAAAATCATTGATGAAAGTCACAAAGTAAAGATAATTCCCAAAAGAAGGTGTCTGCATAGGACCATAGACATCACTATGTACAAGATGCAATTTCTGAGTAGCCCGAACTAAACCATCTTTTTGAAAAGACGAACGCTACATTTTGCCCAAAATACAGCCTTCATAAACATGTTTTCCAAGTGCCTCAAGTTTGGGCAAAGAGGACACCATTTCAGATTTATGTAGGCGTAGCAAACTAGCAAAATTTAGATGACCAAAGTGTGCATGCCAAAGCTTTGCATATGATGTAGCCTGAGAATCATTTACTGCACATGCCAATTCATCTATATATCTTTCATGGTCTATGAGCTTATACAACCCACGACATAAAACGAAAGAAGCAATAATCACATCGCCATTTGACAGATCATGAAGTGTACATCTATCATCAACAAATTTCACAACCAAGCCAATCTTGGCTAATGCAAAAACTGATAACAGGTTCTTCTTGATCCTTGGCACAAATAAAGCATCTGACAAAGTGAAAGAATTACCATCAACAGTAGTCAAAATGATCTTACCAACTCCCATAACAGGATAAGAGGATTTGTTGGCGCATGTAACAGTATTCCTTGTAGGGACAGGCTCGAGTGAAGAGAAGAAACTGTGCTTCGAGGTAATATGTTTGGTCTCCCCACTATCAAACATCTAAGTCTACTGCAGACATGCATTGATCATGAGAAGATGGGTCAAAACTGTAGACAGTAGTAGACTCTGTTTTTGGTGTAGAGGCCTCTGCAACAACCATTCCAACCTCTTTCTTCTTTGAATCTTTAGCAGCCAGTTTTGACAATTCTTTATGACATGATCATTCCCTTTACAGTAGTTACAAAATAATTTCTGCTTTTCTGATTTCTTCTCATCTTTATCTTCCTTCTTCGAGTATGCAAAATTAGTAGATTTTTGCTTACTAGTTGAAGAGATCCATTTTCCTTTGCCCTTTTGACTAGCCAGGAAAGCTTGATCTGCAACTCGCATAATGGACCTATTCTGCCTGGACTGATCTTCTTGCAACAGAACAGAGACTAACTCTTCAAATGACAATGCATTTTGATTGCCTTTCATCATCAACCGAAGAGTAGAAGCAAAACTCTGATATGAATTAGGAAGACCATTCAGAACGGTCTGCACAAGTGAGCTATCTGGTATAACCTCGTCAGCAGAAATCAATTGTTCCTTCAAGTCTTTGATCTTTGTTAGGAAACTGTCCATAGAATCACCTCCATTCATGTGCTCACTCTCCAACTGTTTCCGGAGGTAAGCAACACGAGCCTCATTCCTAGCTTGGTACAATGTGGTAAGTGTATCCCAAGCATCCTTAGCTATTTTGCAAGAGTGAATATGAGGAATAATGGCATGTTTGATAGACAAAGCTATCAATGCATGTGCTGGGCATCTCTTCCATTCCAACGAATCTGCTCTGCAGTAGATGTAGTAGAAATCGCAGCACGAACAGGAATATGCAGAATATCATCATCTTCGACACCTTCTGCATTAGCTTCAGTAACTGCAGTTGTAATATTTGCAGCTGTGATAGGATGTTTTTCGGCACCCTACACAATGTTCCACAGTCCTTTTGCAACCAACACGTGTCGCATCATATAAGCCCATAACGGGTAGTTGGTACCATCCAACTTATCCTCAACAGCCAACATACGGAATACATCACTGCTTTCAGCCATGGCGGATGACTAAAATACCTTGATGCAGAAAATTGATTGTATCTCAAAATGTTGAACAGAGCTACCCAGATGGATTCCGCTAGACCTGTAGTAGACTTCGAGACGCTTATATTGGTGAACAGAAACTGGTATATATGTTTGGTAAAAAAAGATGAAATAGCCTACACAAGCTGAGTATGCTCACCAAAATTCGTGCGATTCTGAGATTGCAACCGGAGGAGTGTCGACAACGCCCTAGATGAAGCAATGACCTGCTCGGATACCAATTGTTGGAGTTAGACGTCCGCGGAAGCACGCGAACAACACAAGGAAGAATAAGAAGCTTGGACCACAACACACAATACTGAATGTATTACTAGAGAATGTACAAAGATAAGTAGCCCATTAGGGCAATAGGCGTACATATAAGCCAGGGGAAAAAAACCTTCTAAAGAGGGAAAAAAGTGCCCCGACGTTCCATGTATGTTCACACACATCACTACCTAAATATATCAACACTCAACGCTGAGATAGCAAATTGAACATCTGGTTGATTAATGCATAAGTAAATCAGGCATCCAACAACCTGTTGATAGAGAACAACATCAAATGCATCTCCAGCATTATGAAGACTCAATTGTCCACAGGAGTGGCAATAGGTTTACAGTCTTCAAGGCCAAAACGCTACCATAATGTGTCAATATATTTCATTTGACACAGATCCATTCCACCATCAACATGCATAAACTGAATGCCCAAATAATGATGCAAATCCCCCAAATGAGACATCTCAAATGAGGCATGCAAATCAGCCTTAAAATCAGCAATATGCTTCTCATGAGATCCAGTGAGTAGCATGTCATCAACATACATAACAATGATAAGAAGTACATCATTAACACACGTAACATATAAGGTGCTTTCAGTTGGACTGTTCTCAAAACCATGTGAAATCAGATAGGCATGTATCTTTCCATAGCAAGCACATGGTGCTTGCTTTAAAACATATACTATCTTCTTTAACCTGCACACCTAGTTTTCATGCCCTTTTTGCACAAAGCCAGGGGGCTAAAAAACATACACTTCTTCATGAAAGTCACCATTTAGAAATGCTATTTTAATGTCCAACTGATGTACATTCCAACTATGATGAGCTGCAAGTGCATAGATGCTATGAACAGTAGTCATTCAGCAAGTAGGGGCAAAGGCCTCATCAAAATCAATGCCTCTTTCCTGAGCATAACCCTTTGCAACAAGCCTAGCTTTATACCTCTCAACTGTTCCATCATGTTTATGGTTCAGCTTGTATACCCACGTAGTGCCAATGGCCTTCTTGCAAGCAGGCAAGTCACATAAAGATTAGGTACCATTTTTCATGATAGCATCATATTCAGATTGCATTGATGCCATCCAATGTTTAGAATTTTGTGCGTCATCAAACGGAACAAGGTCAGTCTCATCACAGAGACTAGAGGTAGCCATAGCATAACAATCTGATGAAAAAGAGGCAGTATGGGAGCCTGAACAAGTATGGTATGATAGAGGTGCATCTAATTTACTGTCATGCAGAGTTTGCACTAGCCAGTTTGGCATAGTTTTTGCCTGCTCAATATCAGCTCTCTCATCAACAAGTGCATCATGTAAATCTGCATAAAAAATAGAATGATTCTCATCATCACATGAAACCTCTAAAGGCTGAGAAGTTTCCTTATTAGGACCAACAATAGATTGTCCACCTCTGAAAAGAGGCAGCAAAGTATCATACATGTCTTTGGAGCTAACAAATGTCTCTTTCGTACATGTAAGTAAAGGCTGAATAACATCTTCCACAAAAACAACATCATGGCTAACCAAATGCATCTAGTCTTTGGATGATACAAACGATAACCTTTGCTTTCAAAACTATACCCAACAAAAATACATTTTACTACTTTATCATCCAATTTCCTGTGATGTTGTTCAGGCACTAATGCATATGCTAGATAACAAAAAACACGCACATGAGCAACAGATGGCTTGCGACCATGCCAAGTCTCATATGGAGTGATAGACTACAATGCTTTAGTGGGACACCTGTTAAGTACATATGCTGCACACATGACAGCCTCAAGCCAAAAACTATGTGGTAAAGCCTGACTCTTGACCATACACCTCGCCATCTCCATGAGTGACATGTTCTTTGGTTCAACAACTCCGTTCTGTTGCGGTGTATACGGCACTGTACATTGATGTTTTATCCCACATTCAGCCTAAAATGCATTAAAATTAGAAGACATATATTCCCCCCCTTGATCAGAACGGAGGTTGCCATTTTACATGCTGACAAATTTTCAGCCAAAACCAAAAACTGTTTAAAACACATAAATGCGGACTTTTGATTTCAATGGATATACCCATGCATGCCTATAAAAATCATCAATGAAAGTCACGAAGTGAAGTCCAAAAGAAGGTGTATGCATAGGACCACATTCATAACTATGAACAAGCTACAATTTCTATGTAGCTCGAACTAAACCATCTTTTGGAAAGGAGGAACACTATGTTTTCCGAATATAACCTTCACAAACATGTTTAATGGATGCCTCAAGTTTGGGCAAAGAGGACATCATATCAGATTTCTACAACTGTAGCAAACTAGCAAAATTTAGATGACCAAAGCGTGCATGCCAAAGCTTTGCATCTGACATAGCCTGAGAATCATGTACTACATATGGTGAATCATTCATAGTCTATGAGCTTATACAACCCACAACATAAAATGCTAGAAGCAATAATCATGTTGCCATTTGACAGATTATGAACTATTCATTTGTCATCAACAAATTTCACAACCAAGACAATCTTGGCTAATGCAGAAACTGATAACAAATTTTTCTTGATCCTTGGCACAAATAAAGCATTCGAGCAAACAATTTTTGCTTTTCTGACTTCTTCTCATCTTTGTCTTCCTTCTTCAAATGTGCAACATTTGTTGATTTTTGCATACTAATAGATGAGATCCTCTTTGCCCTTCTGACTAGCCAAGAAAGCTTGATCTGCAACATGCATACGGGACATGTTTTGCCTAGCCTGATCTTCTTATAGTAGAACAAAAACTAACTCTTCAAATGACAGGGTATTTGGATTGCCTTTCATCATCAAACAAAGAGTAGAAGCAAAACTCTAATATGAATGAGGAAGACCATTTAGAACGGTCTTCACAAGTGATCTATCTCATATAACTTCATTAGAAAAAATCAATTGTTCCGTCAAATCCTTGATCTTTGTCAAAAAACTGTCCATAGAATCACCTTCATTCATATGCTCATTCTCCAATGGTTTTCAGAGGTAAGCAACACGAGCCTCATTCCTAGCTTGGTACAATGTGGTAAGTGTATCCCAAGCATCCTTAGCTGTTCTGCAAGAGTGAATGTGAGGAATAATGGCACCTTTGATAGACAAGACTATCAATGCATGTGCCTGATATCTCTGCCATCCCAACGAATTTGCTGTACAGTAGGAGCAACAGAAACTGCAACACAAACAACAATCTGAAGAATATCGGCATCTTCAATGCCATCTACATCAGCTTCAATACTTGTATTTACAGGTGTAATATGATATTTTTCAACACCCTGTACATGTTCCACATTCCTTTTGCAACCAATACATGTTGCATCATATAAGCCCACAATGGGTACCTGGTATCGTCCAACTTATCCTTTTCTCAACAGCCAACATACGAAATACATCACTGCTTTCATCCATGGCCACTGACTAAAATACCCTGATGCAGAAAAATGACTGTATCAGAAAAAGTTAAACAAAACTACCCTGACAAGTTTCGCTAGAACTATAGCAGACTTCGAGATGCTTATAGTGGCCCGCCAAAACATGTATATATCTTTGGCACAAAAAGACCAAATAGCATGCACAAGCGATATGATAGTGCGTTCGGAGGCCAAAACGAGCTTAGATTCGTGCGATTCAGTATGCTCACCTTGAGTATGCTCACCAAATTTCTTGCGATTCTGAGACTGTGATCGGAGGGCTATTGAGGATTCCCTAGATGAAGCGGCAACTTGCTCTGATACCAATTGTTGGAGATAGACATCTGCAGAAGCACATGAACAGTACAATGAAGAAGAAGAAGCTTGGAGCACAACACACAATACTAAATGTATTGTCACTAGAATGTACAAAGATAAGTAACCCATTAGGACTATAGGTGTATATACAAGCCGGGGGGGAAAAACCTCCTAAAGAGGGAAAAACGTGCCCCGATAGTTTTGGTGTGTTCACACACATCACTGCCTAAATATATCAACAAAAACTTCTTAGAATTGTTTTTCAATGCATGGTGAGTTTAAATTCATGAAGTAACTTGCTTTGGTTAGCTTAACACTTTGATTGAAAGTGTGCAAAAACTTGCTGGATAGTTTGTACCAGGATGTGAGCATTGAATAAATCTATGAGAGCCTCTAATCCATAAATAGAAGGTTTCCCAAGATTTGTAATCTTCAAACTTATCTATTTTGACATAGAAGTTTGTGGATGATGTTCCAAAGGACTTAACTTTTTTTAATACATATTATGCAAGCTTAGGGAGTATACCAAGCATCTCTGAAGTTACTAAGATTGATGTTGAGAAAGATTTTTGCAACACACTCTCATTTTTGTAATCCATCCATCATCACTTCACAGTGGTATCAAAGCAAAACTAAAAGTTAAACATCATGGGTGATGGATTTCCCTCATCCATTGTCAAGCTATATCTAAACTCAGCTTGGTGCTTGAGAGTGGAGGCATATCTTTAAGGAAGGAATTTATATGGATATATATTTCTGGAGATGAGATGATGCCAATACTCAGAAGCAAGGGGCAACCAACACAAGAGGATAAGGAAATGTTGAATGCATGGTGCTCAAAGGATGCTTTGGAAACATCATACATTCTCAACTCTGTTTTTGATTTTTGACTTCCTCATTTTAGGAATTGTAAAACCTCTCAGGAGACATGGAATGCTTTGGAAACATTCTTCTCCTCAACCACCAAAGCTAGGAAGAATCAACTATGGATGGAGTTAACAACACTCAAGAAGATGCCCAAGCAAAGTGTGAATGAATTTTTCACCAAGATGAAGGATACTATAGACCAACTTGGGAGCATTGGAGCGATCATTGATGAGAAGAAAATTGTGAGGCAAGTCATCAATGGGATTAAAGTTGATGAAAAATGGAGAGCCTTCACCATAGCCATGGACCTATACATGGATATGCAAGTACATGACTTCAACGCACTTATGGGACAACTAAAGAACCTTCAATTTTTGGATCAAGGCACTTTGTGTCACTCATAGATGATTGTCGCATATGGAATATCTTATATTTCATGAAACATAAGAATGACATGTTTTCATGATTTAAAAAGTACTTAGCTCTTGTGGAGAATCAGATAGGTAAAACCTAAAAAGATTGAGGTCATATGGAGGGGGAGTATACTTCTCCCTTGAATTTGATTCCTACCTCCAAGATAAAGGAATTAAAAGAGAAATCACTACCAAATACACTCCTAAGCAAAATGGAGTAGCAAAGAGAAGAAATAGAACAATTGTGGAGGTTGCAAGGTCCATGCTCAATGAGGAGAATCTCCCTAAGTACTTGTGGGGAGAGGCAATATCTAATGCCACCTATTTGGTAAATAGACTACCATCAAAGGCTTTGGATGAAATGTCTCCATATGAGACATGGAACGAAAGAAGACCTAGCTTGGATCTTTGCAAGATCTTTGAGCACATTACATATGCACACAGGTGTTCATAGATAAGAGAAAAATTGGACTTTAAGGAAGGGAAATGTGTATTCATAGACTACGCACTTAAATAAAAGAGGTTATAGATCATATAATCCATGCAATAAAGGTTTCATAGTAAGCTGAGATATTGTGTTTGATGAAAACAAGTCATGGTTTGAAGATGATTGTAGGCGCATTAAGCTATCCTATGACCTAGAAGAAGGCTTTCCTCTTGGTAGTATATCATGGATGTACTTTCTCAGGGTAATGAAAAACACTAGAATCTGTATAAAAAATTTCTAAACCAAGAAAATATGTAAGAAATCCAAGATAGTTGATCTTGAACTCCTCCTTCATCTGCGTTTTTATCTTCTTAATGCCATTGACATCATTTCCTACAATGATAATTTCATCCACACTAACACATAGATAAATAACCTCTGAATTAGTCTTCTTAATGAACAATGAAGAATCTGCCTTGCTTGGAATAAAAGCTTGGTCCTGCAAGTATGTGACTTATCTATGGTTCCAAGCTCTAGGAGCATGTTTTAAACCATACAGTGCCTTCCTTAATTTAGATTCATAATCAGGTTTGTCTTTATCTTCATATCCTGATGGTTGAGCCATGTAGACCTCTTTAGAGATCCATCCATTAAGGAATGAATTTTTAACATCTAATTGGTACAATTTCCAATTCTTTGAAGTAGCAATACTTAATAAACTCTAATGGTTGGCATCTTGGTTACAGGTGAGAAGGCCTCCTTATAATCCACTCCATGGGTTTGAGCAAATCCCTTTGCTATTAGCCTTGTTTCATACCTATTTATTGTGCCATCTGAATTCTTTTTCACTTTGTAAATCCATCTAGATCCTATTACCTTCATGACTGGTTTTTTTGGAACCAAATCCCGAGTGCTATTCTCTTGAAGTGCTTCAATTTCTTCATGCATAGCTTCTCTCCATTCTTCTTTCTTGTTGGCTTCTTCAAATGAAGAAGATTCGTTTGACATAAAGTCTTTAGCTATGTATATAGAATGTTTGGTGACCAGTGATGTGTCATAGCCATACCTTATAGGTTTCTTGCTTTCTCTTTGAGATCTTCTAGGTGCTTGATTGGATGACTCTAGAATGTCTTCAAATTTTTTGCACTTTGCTTTGCCCTTGGACTTCCAAGCTTCAAAATCAATTTGTTCTTCATCTTCTAAGTTGACATCCTCTGATGTATGTGGTTCTTCTTTGATCAAATTTGGAAAATCATTCTCCAAATCATAAGGTAGCTTTATTTTCCTGCAACCATCCTCAAAACAAGAGTTATTTTCATCGAATACCACATCCCTGCTAACTATAAATCCTTTCTTGTTAACGTATATCCTTTCTTATTCTGATCATAGCCAATAAATATGCATCTTTCAACTTTTGGATCAAGTTTTCCTCTAATCTGTGAGGGTATGTGTGCATAAGCAATGCACCCAAAGATATTACAATGATTTAAAGAAGGTCTCCTGCCATTCCATGCATCATAAGGTGTCATCCCATTAGAGGCTTGGATGGAAGCCTATTGATTAGGTAAGTGGCTGTGGAAATAGTCTCTACCTATAGATAATTAGAGAGTTTATCTCATTCAACATTGATCTTGTAGCCTCTTCTATTAATCTATTTCTTCTCTCTGCCACTCCATTTTGTTCAGGAGTGTACATTGTTGTAATCTCTCTCTTTATGACTATGTTCTATAAGGAGTCAAACTCATGTGAGAAATACTCACCACCTCCATCAGATCTGAGCCTCTTCAAACTTTTACCTATTTGATTCTCAACCAATGCCAAATACTTGGTGAAACAAGTGAAGACTTCATCTTTATGTTACATAAAATAAAGTATTATCCATCTAATATAGTCATCTATGAATTAAACATAGTACCTTGACCCTAAAATTGATGGCTCTTTGCTGGGACCCCACACATATGTGTGTACAAGCTCCAAGTAGTCTTCATACATGTATCCTCTTTTGTTGAATGGTTGCCTATGTGACTTGCCAAATTGGCATGTTCCACATTTATAAATCATGTGTTGCTTGGACACATTTGGGATGCCAAGCACACTTTTATCCCTACATATTTGCTTCAATGTCCTTTCACCTATATGTCCTAGTCTCTTATGCCATATCTCCAATTCAGATAGGGTTTGGTCCTTATAATTGAAGAGAGCAATATTTCTTGTATCTTCAACTTCGAAGGTAAAAATTCTACCATATTTCTCACCTTTTTCAATCCTCTTAAAGACTTGTTGAGGATCCTCCACACATGTTCAATGCCTTGTGAATCTAACATGTAAACCCTTCTCAAGAATCTATCCAGCACTGATTAGATTCTTGGTTATTGTTGGCACATACAATATCATACTTAGAAGATTCATGTTACCATTAGATGCTTTAACATTTCCAATCTTCTTTACTGAGTTGCCTAGTGTCATCACCTGTCTGAACTTCATGCTTTCCTTTGGGTTCTTCAAGGTTAGAAAATAATGCTACATTTCTTGCTACATGATTGGAACAAGCAGAATCAATATAGAATAGGGAATCCTCTTGATTATCTGTATAGTTGTTGTAGTCTCACCTTCTTGTGAATCCTCCTTGATAGTTGTTTTTGTTGTAGCCTTGGTTGTAATTGATGGTAGTTGTTTCCTCCATTATTGAACTTGCCTCTTGATTGTCCATACCCTCCTCTATGGAAGCCTCTTCCTCTTTGATTCTTTGTGTTCTTGAAGCATTCATCTATGATATGATTAGTCAAGCCACTGTAGCTCAGCGATGAGTAGCACCTCCTTTAATGTCAATCCGGGGAGACGTGAGGATGGTATGAAGACCACGAGCAAGTGGAAGCACAAGTGCGTGAGTGAGAAGCACACAAGCATGCACACACATACACGCACACGCGCACACACGGCAAGAACAAAGAGAGTAAGACAATGGAATCACTTCTATTGCAACAAAGTTCTCATACAAGCTCAAACTACAAGAAGCTAACCCAAAAATGAGCTCTCTAGCTCTATTTATAGTTTTTGACTAGTTTTGGCCCTGTCCAGACCTAGTGTCCGGCCTAGTTAAAAATTAGGTTCCAGGGCTTATTTGAGGGCTCAAACGAGATCTAAAAAATATGAAAATTGGTACGATGGTACTTCTAATACTCCTCAAGCTCGAGGACTCCTCGGCTTGAACAAAATGGAGTTACTAAAAATAGATAATGGTATTTACAATGGTTTTTAGTGATGAAAATCACTATTTTTGTAGGGGATTCTTCTGAAAATTTGACATACACTTCTTGGAGCTCCCTACTTGCTCCCTTTCCTTGTGTGTCCACCTTTTGATGTGCTTCCATGCTTTGTCCTTGACTTTGAGCTTCAACACTCCCCCCCCTCTCGAGTCTGTCGTCCCTGACAGACCCTTGTTGGAAGGGCTGTTCTGTGTAGTGCTTTGAGAGGTGGTGTCCATCCGTTGTATGAGCTGGTTCCGTGGATTCCATGAAGAAGGTGTCGTTGTGAGCTTTCAAAACTGCAAGTTGCTCAAAAGAGGTTGTCAAGAGTGATTTGAAGCCACTACTGGCTTCAATTTGCTTCCGAGATATGGATGTTGTTCCCATGATGTCCGCTAGCTCTTTCATGAGCAGTCATGCCAACTACTCATCACCCATAATGAATGATGGGTAAGTGTGTTCGTGCCTGGGTTGAAAAAAGTATGTGCCTTGTGCATGGCCTTGTAATGTAGCCCTACGCATGCTTACTTGGAAAATGCATTGGAAGAAGTATGGTGCAAAAATTGCGGGTCTTGAGCTAAGTGCTCAAGGGTATGCTGACGAAGAGGTTTCGTTTCCTAAACTATCATGGTTATGGTGTTTCCAGAGTAAAGATACTTACCATGGCGAAGGTTGATGGATGTTTGTCTCTTCGTGTTGTACACTCGGCCTTTGGGATGGAACCTTGTTGATGAATGTCCATGTTGATTGTCCACTGATGAGATCTTTTGAGTGGTGGATCCCCTCTCCTCTTTTCGAAGCAACATTTGTCACTAACAATGTGCATTTCTGAGCTTGGGCTCATGCACGTTCACTTCCCTATATTGACACTCAGAGGAATATTGGACACGTGCCGGTTTCTAAGAGATTACCATGCTGATTGACATAGACCATTTCACCAGTGCTACTGTTCCATACTGGTTCAGGAAATACTGAGAATTGAATTGCTTTATATTCCTTGGCAAGCAACATCGGGTAACTACACCAAGCTGAGTTTCACATATTCTCTTTAGCTCACCATATGCAGGAGTCTTCTCCTCCAGAACTACTTTTTGCAGATATCTCCTTGGATGCTCTGGTACATGAAGTAGTTAAGCATCCCTCAAGTTGCGGACCTTCAAGCTCTTCATTCCTACCATGGTAAGAGAGAATCATAGTTGTAGATGCCATGTTCATGCCAAATGCTTGTCATCTACCAGATAAGGCAGCAATAATCTCACTGCTGGCCGAGACACACTTCTGTCCAAATTGGTAAATGCCTAGTAATCAACAGTTCCACCTTCACTAAGCATGACTCATTCATGTTTCATAAGCCAAACCTGGGAACAAGCTCTCGCCCATCTTTTTTTTTTTTTTGAGAGAAAAAGGATATCACAAAACAAGAACACAAAAGTTAGTATCAATAGAAATGTTTGACATATGTCACTGTGCGCTTGTGCATGGGATTTTCAAGTGTCTATGCACGGCCGTGTAATGTGGCCCTATATTAATGCATACTTTGGAAATGCATGACCTGAATGGTGCAAACGACAGGGTTGTGCAAGGAGCACATGGTTGTTGCTCGTTCGAGGCTTTCGATGTTACTTGCGGAGATTGATGCCGACCTTGGTGGAGGTATCCATCGAGTCTCGAACTGATGTGATCCTCCTTATTGGAGTCCATTTTAGAACATCATTTGGCACTGTAGAGATCACTTCAGGCTTCTTTTTCTTTGGATGCTTCCTGAACTGTGGTGTCCAGTGTGGTTGACGCTTTGGTTCGGTGGAGGCTACTTGCACTTTTGGCTTCCAAACCCATATCCTTTTTGCATGTCTTCCTACTAATGTTGAAGAGCTGATTTGATCTTCCTTTGGTCTCTGTACGTGGTTCTTACCCTTTTCTCTTTTTGGTTTCTTTGTTGAAACCTTTTGCACGTGGGGGAACAAAGGTTGTTGTGGATGTAGGAGCTTCTCAGGTACCCACATCTGTAATTGCCCTTGTTGAGTTGCAGCTAACTTCTTAGGCACCCAAACTTGTTGGATACCTTGTGATTGAGCTTGTCTGAGCTGCTTCCTTCGTCTTCTGGCCTGGTTAGTGTGCATGGATGGGATTTGTGGGGGCAGGGCTGGTGGTTGCTCTCCTTTGCGTACCCAGATCTGCTTCATGCTCGGAACCACTTTTTTATCGAATGGTGTCTTTCTATTTGATGTAGCAGTTGTCGTGAACGGTTGTGTTTGCTTGTGTGGTGGGCTCACAACAGTGGCTACTTGATTCTTTGAAGAGTAAGAAAGATCCACCCCCCTTCGAACCTGGTCTTCCACGATTGACTCCTTCTGCATCATAGAGCTTTTGACACATACAACATCTTCTTTCATATGATTAGTCTTGGAAGAACTAAGAGAGTGTGTGGTGCCATGATTTAGGAGCATGCAGTTCTCTAATTCTATTGTAATGCATTGTTCATGTACCCAAACTTGAAGAATTTGACTTCTAAGGTTTAAGTTAACTGCATGGTCATAGATCCAGTCTTGACCCAAGACAAGAGGTTCAGTGAGATCCTCATCTTGACACACTAGTACTTTAACTGTCATTGCCTCATCATGAATGTAGAGGGGAAGTTCCACCTCGCCCATGCAAGGGGTTTCCACGCCTCCCAATCCTATGAGATATGCTTCCACAGGATTGATAGTTAACTGCAACTCTTGACAGTAAGACAATTTAACAGCACTAGTGGCTGCACCTGAGTCAATCAAGGCTCTTACGGTCCTTGCATTCTTTCCTTGTCCTATATCTAGGGTTATGAAAGGACGTCGATCAATTATCCTATGCGAGCTTGTTCCTGCGACTTCACACATGGCCATAGGATATCCTTGATCTGCATAGTCATTCGTTCTAGGCTGATCTCTACCTTGCCTTCGTAACTTCATCCTTCTGATGCGTTCTAAAGCTTCTGCTTGAGCCTCTTCTCGAATTCGCTTTTCTTCCTCTTTGCGTTTCTTAGCAGTGTTGAGTCGGCTGAGCATTTCCTCCGTGAGGGGTTCCTGATACAACTTGACTCTGCAACCGCTAATATAGTTTGGGAGAATATCACCCTCTAACGTGGCTAATTGTACTGCTCCACTCGTGGAGATCCTATTGATGATCATAGGTCCGTAGCCTCTCTTTTCTAGCTTCCTCGTGTGTTGTTTCAGTGTATAGACTAAGACTAGATCTCTTGCTTTCAAGCCTTTATCCTTCACATGGGCATCAAAGTATGCCTTCTGTCTCTTCTTAGCTGCATATATTCCTGCAGCTGCTCTCAGTCTTGTTTCTCCTAATCGTTCAAGGTCAAAGATCCTAGAGGAGAGTTCATGACCTGTCCATTCGTGCTCTTGTGCTACTCTCAATGTAGGAATCAAGAAGTCCAAGGGTAGCACAGCGTTTTGGCCAAATACCATCTGAAAGGGGGTGGCTTGGAGTACCGTTTTGTAGGCGACTCGGTATGCCCAAACAGCATGGTGCAGCTGTTTGTCCCAATCAGAGCGTTTAGTGTTCACTAATTTTGTCAGTACATTACATAGGATCTTATTAGTGCTCTCAGCTTGTCCATTAGCCTGAGGGTGATAAGGGGCAGACTTCTTGTGTATTACCAAGAATTCTTGGAGTAGATTTATAATCACTTCGTTCAGGAAGTGTGTGCCTCTATCACTTACCAGCTCTATAGGTAGCCCATACCTTGTGAACACATTCTCAAACAAGAATTTAGCAGTCGTTTGGGCATCGTTCTTTGTCGTAGCTTTTACCTCTACCCACTTAGTTAGATAATCTGTTGCAACAATGATATATTCCGCATGAGAACCCTTAGCTGGGGGATTAATAGGACCTACGAAGTCTATTCCCCACTTAGAAAACGCACGTCCACCCATCATAGGTTTCAGTGGCATCTCATCTTTGCGCATAGGATACTGAGTCCTCTGACAGACATCACACCGTTTCACATAGGTATGTGCATCCATGTGAAGGGTAGGCCACCAGAAGCCCGCAAATAGTATTGCCTTGATCACCCGATCCGGTCCAAAGTGTCCTCCTGCTACACCTTGGTGAGCAGTTTCTAAGATCTTAAGATATTCACTTTCATGGACACATAGCCTCAGGTAACCATCTTTACCACGCTTGTATAGATTATCACCAATGAGTGCGTAATCCTGGGCTTCTTGTTCTAAACTCCTTTTCCTAGCCAGAGTCATGTCTGACGGGAATGTTTTCGTCCTCAGAAAGGATACTAGAGGTTCACTCCAATCTGGCACAATGGAGACTTGATAAAGAGTGGCGTGTTCCACTGGTGGTTTAGTGCAACAGATTGGGCATTCCTTGCACAACTTTTGGACATCCGCTTCCATAGTCGGCCAATGTACTCCGAGTCTCTTTAGGGTCTGTAAAGTTCGTTGCTTTGAGTAGTGTTGCTCTAACGCACCTACATGTGCTAATTGCAACCATTTATTGTACTCGTCTTCTTCCACACAACAAGCCAAAATCCCTTGATCTGTGTGCTTGTACATACTTCCTGCCATGATGTGGTACTTTTGGGCTTTTACAACTTCTCTATTCCGTGTGTTTACCACTGGATGATTAGGCCCGTATGTCAATACTGGTACCAATGGCTTAGCCCACTGCGGTATAACTTCCAAATTAAACAAGTAAGCATCAGGAAGGTCATCTGACACTCCTTGTGGGGCTTCTCCCGATGTGAGCCTAGAGAGGTGATCTGCTCTCAAGTGAGTCCTCCCTTTCCTTACCACAACCTCAAAATCATATTCCATTAGCAAGAGAAACCATCTCACTAATCTTCCTGTATTGCAAGGCTTGTTTACGAGGTATAGCAATGCTTGATGATCCGTAAAAAATTTAAACTATTTGCAAGCAAATAGTGTCTAAATTTCTTAACTGCATATACCATGCCTAAACCTTCTCGCTCTGTAGTGGTGTAATTCCGTTCAGCCGCATTCAATTGTCGACTGGCATAGGCAATTGGAAGATCCATATTACCTTCACCAGTAGGTTGTGCAAGCACACATCCAATGGCATAATTGGATGCATCCACATGAACATGGAATGGCTTATTCCAATCTGGTGTGGTCAAGATTGGTGCTGAACACAATCTTCGTTTAAGCTCCTGGAAGGAATTCTCACATTCATCCGTCCACTCAAAGTTAGTCAGAAGTCCGTACATGGGCTTTGCAATGACAGCATACATGTGTATAAATCGTCGGTAATAACCACAATGCCCCATGAAGGCTTGTACTTCCTTGAAATTCCTTGGCCTAGGTAGCTCTGCTATAGCTCTCACTTTCTCTTCGTCAGTAGATATGCCATTCTTTGACACTATGTGTCCTAGAATCTTGCCTTGCCTGACCATGAAAACACACTTTTCTGGGTTCAGGCAGACTTGATATTCTCTACATTTGTCAAAGATTTGTCTGAGCTCAGGAATATGGGTTTGTCTAATATTGGAATGAGCACAAAGATCATCAACATAGACTTCTAAACTCTTCCTCAAGAACTCCTTGAACACATGGCACATGAGTCTCTGGAAGGTAGCTGGTGCATTGGTAAGCCCAAATGGCATTACTCTAAAGGCAAAAATGCCCCATTCTGTGGCAAAGGCTGTCTTATGCTGATCCTCTGGAGCTATGGCTACTTGATTGTAGCCCGAAAATCCATCAAGGAAGCTGTACACTTCCTTGCCTGCCACTCTTTCTAAGAGATGTTCTGTGATGGGAAGCGGATAGTTATCTCGAATTGTGGCTGCATTAACCTTTTTCAAGTTAATGCATACACGCAGCTTGCCATTCTTCTTGGGCACCACTACGATGGGGGATACCCATTCAGTGTGCTCAATTTCATAGATAAATCCAGCTTCAACCAATCTATCTATCTCTTCTTTGATCTTAGCAGCGTAATTATCGTTATAAGTATAGGGCTTTTGCTTAGAGGGTTTAGCATCTGAGGTCATGGGGATAGTGTGTGAGCATATATCGGGGTCAACGCCTTTCAAATCCTTGTAACTCCAAGCGAATACATCTCTGTATTCTCTTAGCAAGGCTATCAACGCATGCTCTTCTTCCTCTGTTAGGTCATGGCCTATGTACGTGCATCTCTCCTCTCCTTCTTCTAGGGCCACTACTATTTTCTTGGTGGTTTCTTTGTTATCATAGGCCTCTCTTGATTGTGCCTCTCGTTTAGGCATTCTTATCATGACTCTCCTATCATCTATCTCATACTTCTTAAAATTTTCTGGGACCTCAAACAAAGATTCTTCCTCTTCTGGTGAGGCTTCTCTCTTCTTTCGTTTCTTTCCTTCTTCCTTTGGGGTCACATGTGTTGCTAATCTTACGTCATTTGTAACCTCTCCATGCCTCTGGGGTTGAAATTCTACTTCATGGAAGTATTCTTCATCTGATGCAAATGGTGGGTCCATAATGATTGACTCTAGATCGGAGTCACTTGCATCCTCAAATGCATCAGGGCTAGGTTCGCATTCTTCTAGAACTGCCTCTCCCATGATTGGCTCTATGGAGAAGACTGAAATGTCATAGCCATCCTCATCACAGTGGGGTGTCCATTGTTCCTCATTGATGGCTACATCCATTGTTGCTAAAATTTCTGCCCAACCGTGAGGTTCAAATTCTTCGTCTGGAAAAACTACATGTGCATAGGCTGGGTCTTGAATGGGTCTATGAGTTTCGTTCGCACCTGTTTCTCTGGCCTTTTCTCTCTTCTCTTCCTCCACTGCTACTTTGCACATCCATAAGTGAGTGTCTTCATGCATCCATGAGGATCCAGACCCTATGGAATGCACCGATTCTGTATCATCTTTGGCTCTATGGATGGGATTCCATTGGATAGGAGGGACGTCTCTATGAGAATAATCCTTGAGATTGACTTTGGTCATAACACCTAAGTGTTGTAGGTACAAGGAATTAGTTCCCCAATCCTGTACCACTTGCAACTGTCGCATGAAGGGTCTTCCCAAGATCATCTCATAGGCATGATTTTTGCTGAAGTCACATATAGCAAAGCTATGCTCAAACTCAACACCACAAGTGGTGAGAGTTATGCCTTCTAGCAATCCTAGGGGCCTCTCTATGTGACCATCGGCCATTTGCAATTTCATCCTCGTGGGCCTGAGTGCCGGCTTGCCCCAACGCTTCCACAGGGAAGTAGTGGCAATTGCAACTCCTGCACCAGAGTCCAAAATTGCCTTGGTGGTGTACTCCTGGTAGGTGATGGGAAGATAGGTGTTCCCTTCTTCGCCTTCACACATATCTCCTATCTTATCCAAGGGAATTTCTGGCACTGTCCTATGGGATCCTACCCGGGAACGTGGCTTTGCAACTTCAGTTACTTGACTGGCTACATATTTTCGTGCTTTTGGTCTATCCTTAGGCAGTTCTTCCAAAGTGAGATTGTGCTGCACCTTGGTGTTCTCTACTACCTCCGAGTTCCTAGGTATGTCTGAGTCGTCGTTCCTTACCATGACTGTGGGTGCTCTCATACACGTGGACTTTGCTTCCCATGGGCCTGTGAAGTGGGGTAGCTCTTGTATGGAATTAGACTCAAAGTCCAATCTCTCGTGAGACTGAGTACTCTCATGTTCCCCGTAAATAGATGGGATGTCTTGTGGGAATTGGTCTTGTGCATCATCCACAAGTTCAAAGGGAGGGGCGACTTCACTTTCGTTATCCCATTTGTCTTCTTGAATCTCTCGTAGGAAGTCTGGTGCAAACCGATTCATAGAAGAAGAAGTGTCAGGCTCCGTAGAATTAGGCACATAAGCAACTTGGGAAGGAGGGTTTATTCTATTGTTGGCTCTTTCCTCGCTCTCATAGATGTTTGGAGCACAAGCTTCCTGGGGAGGATTACCTTTTCTATTACTTTTCCGAACGGGCTCATGCGCTCCCTGAGAAGGATTGTAGGCAACCTGTGGAGGTACGTAAGCTTTCGCGGGAGGCTCATCTGCCTTTTGGGGGGGAAGATAAGCTTCTTGAGGAGGCACATGGGCTTCCTGAAGAGACTGGCTTATCCGTTCCCTTGCCCTTTCCTTTCTTTGAGGGGCTGGTTCCTTTTCTGATTGTGCAATTAGCCTCTCTATTCTTTCTAGCAGTCCGTCAAAGTGCAACTGTGTCTTTGCTGAGCTAGAGATATTAAAGAGGCGGCTAGCTTCGAACATGGCTTGAGCCAATTCCACCATCTTAGCACAAATTTTAGTTCGTTCAAGCTCTAGCTCGGCTCTAGGGTAGCACTTTTCATGATCGGTTATGGTTGGCCCTTCTTGGATTCTGGCCTGATATGCTTTAAGCATCATATTAAGGTCTTCGGGAGTGGGATCTGCTAGGACTGATCCTACTCTAGGGGGTGGTGGGTTTAGGTGAGGCGGGTTGGAAGGTGGCTGGTCAGAGGGAGATGGGAATGGTGGTGGTGGAGTCGTGTGAGAGGGAGTTTGAGTTGTGAGTTCAGTTATCCTGGCTTTGGTTTCTCTTATGCTTTCCTCAAGTTCACTCATCTTTTTAGCCCATTGTCTTTTCATTCTTTCCCGACTATCTTTCCAAGCTCTAGTCCTTTTCTTGGTGATGCTCTCAGTTTCACTAGCCTCTGGGACCTTTTCCTGGCTTGCCTCTTGGTTTTGCTGCAATGCCTGAGCTCTAGTGACTACCTGTACTGGTGCGGTGGAAGTGACACTTCCTGAGGAATCTACAACCAACCCAATCACATTAATGGGAGTGATTTTTGGCATATTATTAGGATTTTTAGGGCAATCTCGTAAGAGATGCTCTTTTCCACAATCTTGGCAAAAGCCTTGGATCGTCACTGACTGGGGTTGTGTAGGTGGGGGTAAAGGGCAATCACGAATGAGGTGATCTCCTTGGCATCTGTAACACGGTCCTCTTGGGAATGGAGGTCTTACTTGCCTAGGTTGAGGCCTAGGGTTGGGGTTTGCATACATGACATTTGTGTACTCTGACTCCCCACTAGGTTCATTTGGCTCTTCACTATAGTAAGACTCACCATGTTCTGGAGACTGCATGTAGTATGCCTGGGGACTATCAACATGTGTAAAATCAAAGCTATGGTCACTGGGATCATTTTCAGAAAGCAATGATGTTACCGGGACTATAGCTCTATTCAGGTTCTCTTCTGCAGCAGTGTACTTTACCGGAATCACATTGGCTGGGGCAGGGGGTTTTTGTGCTAACACAGGTTGAGGCCTTTGTTGGGCTTGATATGGTTGCTGATAAGGTGGCTGTGGCCTGCCATATGGCTGAGGAGGGTACGGGTTCTGGTATCTTCCTTGCTGCGGGTATGGCTGAGGGTAGGGTGGCCTAACTGCCTGCTTGTTGTATGGGCAATCTTGTGCGGTGTGATTGGTGTATCTTCGTTCTATGGTGCAATATTGGCTATTTGGATTGATCTGAGGTTGAGCCATAATGGGACACACGTTTGCCATATGGTCACCACCGCATGTATAGCACCTCTTCGCTGGGGTAAACCTCGGGATTTGTTTGCTAGTTACGCTTAATTTCTGAGCTACCTTCTCTACAAGTTCCTCGATGGATGTGGATTGACCAGATGTCATGTTACTAGAGCTATCAGAATCCTTATAGATTTTTGATAGTTCTAATTCCTCACCTAGATTGTCCTCAATGTCTATGCACATGCGCACGCACTCTTCTATCGTTCTAGGGTCCTTCAGGTACACATATGACCTGAGCTTAGTGCTCAACAATCCATCTAGGAACAAAGCCACTTGTTTGGCTGGTGTGGGTAACTCCGTCATCGGGCATCTCTCCAGGTACTGTCTAAATCTTCTTCCAGCTAGTCTGACCGTCTCTTGAGGTGTTTGTTTGAAGCTATGAATTAGTGAGGAGGTGTTATGCCTGATTCCACTCTTAGAAAACTCAACAATAAATGCCTCTAAGAGTTGGTCTATGTTTCTGAAATGCCTCTCATTCAGTGGTTGGAACCACGTAAGGGCAGTGTTCCTAAGGGTTAGACCGAAAGCATTATATTGTGTGAATAGGTCCTCTACCTGTTCAGCTTTCAATACTTGCCGAAATTCTGCCACGTGGTCATAAGGGTCTCCCGTGCCATCGAAGTAATTCTTCATGGACTTCACCAATTGAGTTGGTCGCAGGGTCTTAGTGTGTTCTCTCGGCCTTGGCAAAGGAAAGTCATCAATATTCCTTTGATTCCATGGGGTTCTATGTCTCTCCGATTCCACTCTATTCCTTTCTGTTCCCGTTCTTTCTCTTCCTAGGGAGTTGGCAAAACTTACCTCAGGTTTGTCTCTACTTCTATCTCTTTGAGCTCCATGAGCTTGGGAGGTCCCAGCTCCTTGGTGACCAAAGGACGCATTAGACCTTGGTTGGGGAAAAACAAATTCTCCCTTCCATGTGTAGGCATGTCTGCCATGCTCAGTGACCACGAAGATTCTCTCTGATGCATTGCCTAGGTAGGTTACTTGACCTGGGCTATCAGGGTCTTTAAACTCATAGATTGTGAGGGCGCTCACTTCCTAAGGTTGAGAAGATTTATATCTCCAAAAAGCCTCATCGGTTTCTCGATTTAAAAGCAGATCTATGCTTTTATTATCCTGTGGAATCCACTCTGGAGTCATGATTCTGGTCAAGACAGATTTACCACGGGGAGTTCTTGGCTCTCTCTCTAAGTTCCCTTGCTCTATATCACCCATGTCGGTCTCCGCAATCACATTTCCAAACTCATCAGTTCTATCAGGAAGAGTGGTGACTACATATATAGTCCCTTCTTTATCTAGGTAGGCTCCATTCTCAAACTTGACTACCGGGTGGTCTAATCCATGGGGTTGATCGGGGTTCTTAATCTGGACCACCGATCTTCTCAGTCCGTCTTCGTAGATGCGAGCACCTAGACGATTCGTCCTGATGTATTCCAGCTGAGTCTTGTATGGTCGTTCTGGCTTTTCTAGATAAGCCAACCCGGAACTACCTACTGGTCTCTCCATGTGATAGGACATCTCAGAATCACTTGTTTCTGATCTGGGAGTGTATGGGTAATCACTCAACTGTTGGGCCCAAGACCTGGCAGTGTGATTGACACTAGCTTCAGAAGATCTGAGGCTTTGTCTGTCTCGGCCTAAGTGTCTGCCTGATCTAAGGTTCATAAGCCTGATTTATTTACCCCCTGGAACCCAAGCACACTCTCGTCGCAGGTTGATTTTGCACCAATCACTTTGTTCTTTTTAGTTGAATATTATGTTTATGGTCTTGTCTGAAATTGCGTCGTCAGGAGTACTTAAGTGAATTTCCGCACTTGATAAGTGATCGATTCCCGTTTATCTTTTGTCCCTTAGGGTTTTCGCACTTAAGACCTATTTATTTTCTTGCACTTGGTTGACTAATTCTCTTGGACTTGATTCATGCCTAACGTTGCCCTAGTTAATTACCACACCTAAGTCGTACTTAGCCTAGGCTAGGAATTGACAAAGGAGGGTTGAGAGATCTTCCAACCTCAATTAGCTGGTTGACCAGACTGCTACACAAGCCCAGGAAGCCTTCTCCCAAGCTCGGTACTCACCCTTGCTAGCTTGCTTTGGATTGCCTTGAGCGCGTACAAAGTTCCTGCAAAAGCTCACCTGTTAGTATAGCTCTATTGCCACAAGTATTTGAAAGACACACTTCAATAATTTTAGTCCCCTTGGAGTAGCTCACTGTACCCCCTGAATCTGAGAACCACTTAGTTCCACCTAAAGGTCAAATTAAAAATGCATGTTCTAAAACTCCGCGTATAATTCTTACAAAAACCAGTCGAGGTCCACGTAGGATTCTCAACGAGCTTTCCAACGAGACCAAAATCTCATCAATCGGAGTTCGTATGGTCAAGTTATGACCATTCAGGCACTAAAGGGTCAAAACAGGCACTCAGGGTTCAGAAGATCCCTCTCTGCTTTCTAGGCCTTTTGCCCACTTCCAAGGTTCTAAAGTTATACCAAGGTGCCTAAAATTAAGCTCAACTACCCTTCCAATCACTCAAAAATTAACTCTCAATTTTCATGCGTTAAAGGCCGTGTATCGCGATAGGTCGTGAGGTGTCGCGATAGGTCGGGGTGTCGCGATAGGTCGGGGTGTCGCGATAGGTCGAAGTGTCGCGATAGGTCGGGGTGTCGCGATAGGTTGTGAAGTGTCGCGATAGGTCGAGGTGTCACGATAGGTCGAAGTGTCGCGATAGCTCGTGAAGTGTCGCGATAGGTCGTGAGGTGTCGCGATAGGTCGGGGTGTCGCGATAGGTCGTGAGGTGTCGCGATAGGTCGGGGTGTCGCGATAGGTCGGGGTGTCGCGATAGGTCGAAGTGTCGCGATAGGTCGTGAGGTGTCGCGATAGGTCGGGGTGTCGCGATAGGTCGTGAGGTGTCGCGATAGGTCGAGGTGTCGCGATAGGTCGAAGTGTCGCGATAGGTCGTGAGGTGTCGCGATAGGTCGGGGTGTCGCGATAGGTCGGGGTGTCGCGATAGGTCGTGAGGTGTCACGATAGGTCGTGAGGTGTCGCGATAGGTCGGGGTGTCGCGATAGCTCGGGATATGGTGAATTTTTCTGTTCTGTCTAGTGTTCCTGGGAGCTCTAGGCCTGCGCAGTGTCGTGGTGCACTCAGAATCGTGATTGGGTGAAATTTTCGGAGTGTCGCGATAGCTCGAGCTCAACGCCTCGGGGACTGTGCAGACAATTTCTGTACCTGCTGAGCTTGCTGGAGATGATGATGGAGCTGCCACCTGCAAGAAACATGCAAAAAACACACAAAGACAAGCACGCACAATCGCTCTCTCTCAAACTCGCACACAACAAATGAGGGAATGATAGGGAAGAGGGAATATGTAGTGGAGAAGGAGGTGGAGGTGGAGATGAAGAAGGAGGTGGAGATGAAGATGGAGATGGAGATGAAGATGGAGATGGAGAAAAATCAGAAATTTACCTACTACTTACCATTCCAACGCGTCCTCTCTACGTCTTACCATCACACGCTCGTCCTCAAAGCTCGATCCCCGGCAACGGCGCCAAAATTTGGTGTAGCTCAGCGATGAGTAGCACCTCCTTTAATGTCAATCCGGGGAGACGTGAGGATGGTATGAAGACCACGAGCAAGTGGAAGCACAAGTGCGTGAGTGAGAAGCACACAAGCATGCACACACATACACGCACACGCGCACACACGGCAAGAACAAAGAGAGTAAGACAATGGAATCACTTCTATTGCAACAAAGTTCTCATACAAGCTCAAACTACAAGAAGCTAACCCAAAAATGAGCTCTCTAGCTCTATTTATAGTTTTTGACTAGTTTTGGCCCTGTCCAGACCTAGTGTCCGGCCTAGTTAAAAATTAGGTTCCAGGGCTTATTTGAGGGCTCAAACGAGATCTAAAAAATATGAAAATTGGTACGATGGTACTTCTAATACTCCTCAAGCTCGAGGACTCCTCGGCTTGAACAAAATGGAGTTACTAAAAATAGATAATGGTATTTACAATGGTTTTTAGTGATGAAAATCACTATTTTTGTAGGGGATTCTTCTGAAAATTTGACATACACTTCTTGGAGCTCCCTACTTTCTCCCTTTCCTTGTGTGTCCACCTTTTGATGTGCTTCCATGCTTTGTCCTTGACTTTGAGCTTCAACAGCCACAAATGTTGCAAGGTGAAGAATTGTAAGGTCCCCTCTTGCCTTGCTTTCCTCCTCTACCCCTTCCTCTAGTACCTCTTCATCTACCTATGAAATTCACTTGAGAGGTACTTGCATCTTCTTCATTCTTCTTACCTTTGCCTTTATCTTTACTCTTATTTTTATCTTTGTAAAGTGTGAAGAGATGGATTGATATGTGCTTGAAAATGAAGTGGTGCTGCAAAATCCTTGCACTACACCAGCCAAATGAACTCCAAGAGTATATGGTGGAACTTTTAGCTTGCCAATGGATGTGTTAGATAACCTATGTACCTTTGAAGATCAATCTCAAAAAGATAGATCAAACCAGATGAGCTGGAATTAATTCGGAGGTGAAAAACTTGCTATTTTGATTCATACACCTGTCCAGTGTTTTGAATAATTCTCTGAGCACAACAGTAATTAGCTTAATTCCTTTTGGGAAACTCTAATTAACTTAGACAACTAACTTTCAAGAGTAATCTCATTGGAAATAGTGAATCACACAATGAGAATAAAGTTTAACAAGTTATGATATCATCTCGATTTTCATGGGATGCAAGAGTACTTAGACCAGTGAGAAGAAAAATAATCATAACTCAAGATTCAAATATTCAATGATCATGAAATTTTTTAGGCTAATAAGAGACATTATTTTGAATCCAACAAGATTTGAATCATGCAATTTGATAAAATACAAGTGGAGATCCAACTCTGACAAGATGACTGATAAAATCAAAAATCTAATAGAGTAGTGAATATGAACAAATAGAGTTGACTTCAACTGAAGATAACTCAAGATTGAGAACTCCAATAGCAACGAAATTTCGTGAGCATATAGTAGGCTCTAACAGAAAACTTCAGCAAGTTAAATCATTGGGTAGTGATCTCTCCAAGCTCACCAAAAAACTTGAGAAGCATAGCAGTAAAGAGTAGACTCACAGAACCATGAAGATATGAACTTGTATGATCATAAATATGAATGTATATTGATTGTAGAATACAATGAACTTACAAATACATGTGTGTGACTTGTATCCACACTTGATATAGCATATAACTCAGCTTATGGATGCCTCCAAAGTGCGACTAAACTGCCATGTACATATAGAGAGATTTGGAGCCAAGATTTGAATTTGAATCTTGCTCACCTAAAAGTAGTTTCCTAATTTTTAGAGGTTGATTGATTCTCCAACCTCCAAATGAAGAATTTGTGGCTTCTCTCTCTAATCTTATCAAGTGAACTCAACCACTTTGATTCCTCTTACTTTTACATCAAGTAAATGATCAAACAATTACAAGGGTGAGTTCATAAGTGAACTCTTAGATTTCCATACATTGTCTTTTCTTACTACTTCTTCTAGAGACTCAAGCCAATACTTAGGCTTGTAATAGATTTATTCCAATAGCTCCCCCTCAAGCCAAGTATGCTTGAGGTCTTCAATCTTCAAGAATAACCTGCAATCCAATCATGGTATTGAATTTGCAAAGTTTTGTACCATCCAATGCTTTGGTCAAGATATCTGCACATTGTTGATGAGTGGGTACATATGATATTTGAATCTCTTTGCTTAGAACCTTCTCTCTTACATAGTGATAATGAACTTCAATGTGTTTAGTCCTTGCATGAAAAATAGGGTTAGCAGCTAAATGAATAGAAATCATGTTGTCACAAAAAATAATTGGAGTTCCAAACTCCAATCCAAGATCTTTGAATAATGCCTTCATCCACATAGCTTCTTGTGTAGCTATGGCAAGACCTCTGTATTCAGCTTTAGTAGAAGAGAGAGAAACTGTGGGTTGCTTCTTGGATGACCATGAAATAAGCTTTGAACCTGCAAAGGTAAGATAACCTGAAGTGCTCCTTCTATCTTCTTTGGAGCTAGCCCAATCTGCATTAGAAAATAGCTTCAACCTTAAATCAGATACATAAGGATAATAAAGTCCTTCATTTATGGTTCCTTTGAGATATTTGAGTATCCTCTTAGCAGCATCCATGTGTGGTTTCCTTGGTGTGTGCATGAATTGACTTAGCACACTCACACTATAGCATATATCTACCCTTTTCAATGTGGCATAGTTGAGACTACCCACAAGGCTTTGATATGATGTGATGTCCTCTATGAGTTCACCTTCATGCTCAGGAATGATGTTTCCAAACTCATCTATCCTATCTAGTAAGCTGGTAACCACATACATGGTTCCTTGCTTATCAATGTATGAACCTTCTTTGAATTTAACCACTGGGTGTTCAAGTCCAAAAGGTTGATTAGGATTTTCGAGTTGGACCACTGATCACCTCAGGCCATCCTCATAGATGCAAGCACCTAATTAGTTGGTCCTGATATACTCCAATTATGTCTTATAGGGACCTTCTAATGTTTGTAAATGGGAAGTGCTTGAGCTACCTGCAGGTCTCCCCATGCTAAAAGACATTTCTGAATCACTTGTGTCCAAACTTAATACGTAAGGATGACCGCTTAGTTGTTGTGCCCAAGACTTAGTTGTATGGTTGACACTTGCCTCAGAAGATCTAATGCTTTGTCTATCCTTGCCTAGGTGTCTACTAGATCTCAGGTTGATAAGCTTTGTCTTCTAGTCCCGTGATTCCCCTTTGTATTGCTCAAAATCCTTTGGATTTCCCTTGGTTTCCTAGTCCCACCTGAGGGTCAACTTCAAAATACTATATCTTTAACTCCACATACAGATTTCGTATGAGAAAGTTATGTCCAATAATGCTTCCAGGGGTCAAAACAGGCAAATAGGACCTCTCAGATAATCGTGATTTTTTGCAAATTAGGTAGCCAGAAAGTCGTGTTTTTTATCAGAGAATCACAATTCTCTCAAAATCCACTCCAAAAAATCGTGACTTTCTCAAAATCACTAAGTCCAAAGAACCGCAAATTTCTTGCAGAGAATCGTGATTTTCTAAAATTTTTTAAAGTCCAGAGAATCGCGAATTTCTTACTAAGAATTGGGAATTTCTTCCAGAAAACCATGATTTTCTCAAACTTTCCCAAGTTCAAAGAATCGCGAATTTCTTCAAGAGAATCACGAATTTCTTCCAGAGAATCACAATTTTCTCAAATTTTCCCAAGTCCGAAGAATCGTGAGTTTCTTCTAGAGAATCACGATTTTCTCAAATTTTCCCAAGTCCACAGAATCACAAATTTCTTCTAGAGAATCACGAATTTCTTCTAGAGAATCACAAATTTCTTCTAGAGAATCGCAAATTTCTCAAGAATCACGAATTTCTTCCAGAGAATTGCAAATTTCTAAAAATTTTTTAGGCAGGCAAATAATTGAATTTCCTAGAGAATTGCGATTTTTTGAGGAAGTCACGATTTTCTGAGCTTTTAGGCAAGAATTTTGAATTTTTGTGCCAAGCCATAAATGTGTAGAAAATCATGAAAAACACAAGCGCATGCACTCCCAAGCACTTCCTAGCTCTTTCTTGCATTCCCACACATGAGAAATGGTGTGAAAATGTGAAAATGCACTCAAAAATGAAAAATTTCTATGAAGATGATGATGGATTAAGATGATGATGATGGTGATGATGAAGAAGGAGAAGAAAAATAAAAAAATAAACAGAAAATGACTCTTTCTTACCTTCCAATGTTGCAAATCTACAATCTTAGTCCTCTAAGCTCTCTCCCCGACAACGAGACCAAAATTTGGTGTAGCTTTGGCATAAGCACCACCTCCTTTACTTGTCAATCGGCGGAGATGTGAGGACTGGTATGAAGACCCTAAGCATGTGAAGTCACAAATGTGTGAGTGAGAAGCGCACTAGCATGCACACACATACACACACACATGCACACAAGGTAAGACCAAAGAGAGGAACAATGGAAAGCTTTCTATTGCAAAGAACTCTCTTACAAAAGCTCAAACCTCTCACAAACTACTAAGAGGCTCACTCTCTAACAAGACAACCTCAAAAATGAGCTCTCTAGCTCTTTTTATAGTTTTTTGAGTAGTTTTGGTCCTATCTAGACCTAGTGTCCGACCTAATTAAAAATTAGGTGCCAAGGCTTATTTGAGGGCTCAAATGGAGTCTAAAAATTATGAAAATTGGTGGGATGATACTTCTAATATCCTCAAGCTCAAGGAATCCTTGAATTGAACAAAATGGAGCTACAAAATATGAAATGGTATTTACAATTGCTTTTAGTGATGAAAATCACTATTTTTATAGGGATTCCTTCTAAAAATTTGACATGTACTTCTTGGATTTCCCTACTTGCTCCTTCTTCTTGTGTATCCACTTCTTTGACATGTTCTTGCACCTCGTTCCTGACCTTGAGTGCCAATACCTTTGCACCCACATGTTGGCTGACTACTGTTCATAGCATCTATGCACTTGCAGCCCATCATGTTTTGAATGTACAATTAGGCATTAAAACTTCATTTCTGAATGGTGACTTACTTAAGAATGGTTTCTCACAACCATTGAAAGTTCAATTTCGAATTCTACTCAATGAATTTCTTACTCTCTTCCACCTCATCTTTCTTTCATACCTCCTACACTTCCCCTTTTTCCCTTGCACCCCTTCTCTCTTTCTCGCACACTCCCATCTCCTCATGCCCCCTATGCTTGGTCATTTACGTCCACCCTCTTTGTCACCCATACTTTAACATATACACACATTCACATACTTGCGTTCATACACACACATCCATGTCCTCACTCGCTCTAACACCTATGCTCAAACATGCATGTGTCCCCTCTGTGTCACTTACTATCATGCATGCACTTATATGCACATACATTAACCCTTATTCTCTCTCAACAAAAACGGATTTATACTTAAGTTTCCAATTTTTGAAAGATCCAGAATTAAAAAAACCAAAAAGGATGGACACAGAGGAAACACAAGCATCCACATTTTAGTTCTCAAAGTATCACAATCCTGATACACATGAACCGAGGAGATCTAAATCTATAAATACTTCCGAGTGTAACCGCATAAAGCAAACGACCATGCTGCATAAGAACATAGACTCCAAGATTTTTTGAAAAAATCGTAGGGTTATCTCTCATAGGCAACAGACATGCAGTCAAGAGCAATTTCTTTTCACCCCCATGTTTGCATGACTTGTATCACGTCTAATTGGATTTCCCACAAGTGTCCCCTCAAACTGAACACGATTTTGAAGAAGGTATGTCTAGTTGCACCATGCGCATTGCCTTGTGATAGCAGATTGCAAATTTCCAGCCCGAGCCATAAAAACAAAATCCTACAATGAATCTTCTGAGTATCAGATGGCTAGAGAAACCGTCACAATCTCCCCCGATGACTCTATAGAGTGTTTACAATGGAATTCATTGAAATATTGATCACAATCCATGTTAGAAAGGCAGTAATGCTGGATATTTTCCGTTGACACCAACACCATTTATAAGTTTGGCACAATTTCCTCCGAGTAAAAAGCAAAAGAGAGAAGAAAGTTTATTTTGCATGAAAGGATCGAGTACCATTCAGAGGTGAATAGATCAAGCTAACTCGGAAGATTTCTCCTTAGTCGAGGGATGAATACAGAAAATGATGTATGCAACAATACGTCCAATTTGCTAGCGACTAGGAAATCAAGATCATATTCAACATTCCAATACATTTACAATGAGAAACGCATTTTTCCACTTGCATCTATAGAAGAACCATAACAGTCTTTAACTACGAAGATAAGAATGACTAAGGAGAGGGCAAAAAGAAGCTTAGATTCTGGAAAGCGACGAAGGATAATATGTTTTGGACACCCCGCGTCAGCAGAGATGCACGATTTGACGAGCCCATCTGCCTCCTCACATCGATGACTCTGTCTTTGGGACTCTGCTAGAAGCATTCATGGCTGGACGTACACATGCTGTAGAGAGAGATGATCCATCATCACTTCCCTCATAGAGATTTCCATGCAGGAAGATCCCACCCCTTCATGTTCTTTTTCATCATACGTTCGCAAGATCTCCCCCTTCCTCCTGTGCTCCCTAGTGAACAAAAAACAAAACGAAGCAGCCCCCTTGGTGGGTATTTTATTTCTCTTCTTCCATCGAGAGCACCCTACAATAAATCCCTTAGAGCGGTGTAGATATGCTTCCTCGTTGCTCTGCGAGAACCAGCAAAACATGACAAAGCTACGAACCCATTCAAGAAGAAGACGGAGAGAGAGCCAACAAAAACCCTGCAGTCCCCTTAAGAGGCAACCCCCCTTTGAGGATGAAGTCCCCAAAAAAGACAGTAATGGCCGAAGGACAGCAAAACAAAGAAGAAGCACCCCCCAAACCCTGCTGCATAAAAAGATGAAAGCCCTCCCTCCAGCTGGTCTGCTGATCCTAAAAAAAGAACCTCTCCATGCCAAAATGATGGGCCATAACCCCATCTCTGCTGTTCTCTGATAGAGATCGAGAGCCAGTCGCCTTTCCTCCCTTCTGCATATATGCTTTCCCCTCTGAAGAAAATGCAGCGGCCCCCAATCGTGTGCCATCAAGGGCCTTCTTCCTAGTGTCCCTCTGTTGAAGCTCAAGGTCAAGGACAAAGCATGGAAGTGCATCACGAAAGTGGACACACAAGAACAAGGAGCAAGTAGGGAACTCCAAGAAGCACCTGTCAATTTTTCAAAACAAATCCCTATAAAAATAGTGATTTTCATCACTAAAAATCATTGTAAATACCATTTTCCATTTTTGTAACTCCATTTTGTTCAAGCCGAGGAGCCCTCGAGCTTGAGGAGTATTAGAACTACCATCCTACCAATTTTCATAATTTTTAGACTCCGTTTGAGCCCCCAAATAAGCCTTGGAACCCATTTTTTAACTAGGCCGGACACTAGGTCTGGATAGGGCCAAAACCACTCAAAAAACTATAAAAAGGGCTGGAGAGCTCATTTTTGAGGTTATCTTGTTGTAGTTTTCAGCGTTGTAAGAGAGCTCTTGTGTAATCGAAGATCTTCCATTGTTCCACTCTTTGCTCTTACTTTGTGCGTGTGTGTGTGTATGTGTGTGCATGCTTGTGTGCTTTCACTCACGCACTTGTGCCATCACTTGCTCACGGTCTTCATACCGGTCCTCACGTCTCCACGGATTGACAATTATGAGGTGTATCTCCTCACGTTGGTACTCACCATTGTGCTAGAGTGACACCAAATTTGGCGCCGTTGCCGGGGAGAGAGCTTGGAGGACGAGCGTGTGACGGTAAGACGTAGAGTAGCGACGTTGGAAGGTAAAAAAAAAATCACCATTTTCAGTCCAGTTTCTGAGTTTTTCTCCTTCTTCATCTTCATCATCATCACCATCTTCTTCCCTCTTCAAATTCTCTGATTTTTTCCATTTTCGTCAGCACATTCACTTGTTTTTTGCTCATGGTTGTGAGAAACAAGCTTAGGGAGAGTTGAGAACCAAAATCGCTGAAGAAGAACACGTGAAACAACTCTCAAAAACACCAAAATCTGGGCGACAGTGTCGCGACGTGAGAGGAACAGCGTCTGGTATCGCACGGGTGGTATCGCCGGTTTGGAGATATATTTTGCATCTATAGGCTGATAGGAGTGACAAGGAGGGCACCAGGTACACATATCCGCAAAAGATTTTGAATTTGGGTGTGAAAATATCCAAGTATCGTGTCCGGTTGAGATTTGGTATCGCGATACCAGAACTCCCGTGTATCGCGATACTTGTCGAGGTATCGTATCGTGCATGCCCACTTGAGGTATCGCGATACCATTCTGGTATCGTATCGTCAAGTGCTGGTATCGCGATCGCGGTTGCCCCGGTGGTATCGTATCGTGCCGATCTTGGTATCATATCGTTGACCTTGTAGTATCGTATCGCCTACTGTCTTAGTATCGTATCGCCTCTTATTCTGGTATCGTATCATGCGTGACAGTGGTATCGTATCGCCTCCTGTTTTGGTATCGTATCGTTCCAAGAGTCAGTATCGTATCGTGCAAATTTTGGTATCGTATCGCGAGTGATAGTGGTATCGTATCGCCTTCTATTTTGGTATCATATCGTCACTTGCATAAGTATCGTATCGCAAGCAAAGTTGGTATCGTATCGCTTAGAAGGTATCATATCGTCTACTGAGTGGTATCGTATCGTCCCGAGAATTCACTGGTATCGTATCGTGGGCCAACCAAGTATCATATCGTGAGCTATTCTGGTATCGTATCGTGGAGGTTGGTATCATCTCAAGTGGTATTGGGTAAGACAAAGGTATCATATCGTGAAAATTTGGTATCGTCTCGCCTGTCCTGAGTTCCCAGAGAGATCGTGTTTCCCTGTTTTAACCCCTAGAACCCTGAACTGGCATAACTTTCTCATACGAAATCCGTTTGCAGTGATTTTGAGTTTTTTGGAAAGCTCGTGGGGAGTTGACCCTTGGGTGGACTGAGAAACCAAGGAGTTCCAAAGAATTCTGAGCAATACAAGGGGAAATTGTGGACTTGTAGACAAAGCTTATGTACCTAAGATCTGGCAGACACTTAGGCAAGGATAGGCAAAGCATTAGATCATGTGAGGCTAGTGTCAATCATACAGCTAGGTCTTGGGCACAACAACTAAGTGGTTATCCCTACACATTAAGTTCGGAAACCAGTGACTCAGAAATGTCTTTTAGCATGGAAAGACCCACACGTAGCTCAGACACTGCCTATTTATAGACACCAGAAGGTCCCTATAAGACACAATTGGAATATATTAGGACCAACCAAGTAGGTGCTCGCATCTATGAGGATGGTCTAAGACGATCGGTTGTCCAACTCAAAAATCCTGATCAACCCTTTGGACTTGAACACCCAGTGGTCAAATTTGAAGAGGGTGCATACATTGATAAGGAAGGAACCATGTATGTGGTTACCAACTTACCAGATAGGACAGATGAGTTTGGAAACATCATTCCTGAGAACGAGATAGGAGACCTAGAGCAAGGAGACCTGGGACGAGAACCCAAGACCCCTAGAGGTAAGTCAGTCTTGACCAGAGTGCTCACTCTAGAATGGATTCCTCAAGATAACAAAAGCATAGAACTTTTCTTGAATAGAGAAACGGAGGAGGCCTTTTGGAGATTTACGCCAGATCAACCCAGCCCAGTAGTCACCATCTATGAATTCAAGGATCCAGAGACACCAGGGAAAGTTGTCTATCTAGATCACACCTCTGAGAAACTATTCTTGGTATCAGATCATGACAGACATGCTTACACGTGACAAGGTGAATCAATTTTCCCTCCACCAAGATCTAATGTTTCCCATGGCCTCCAAGGAGCCGGATCATCCAAGGCTCATGAAACCCAGAGGAAACGAACTAGAGAGAGACCGGAGGTAAGCTTTGTAGAAATTGTGGGCAGAGACAGATCAAGATATGGAATGGAAAGACCTGAAAGGGAGAGACATAGAGTACATAGGCATCAAAGAGATGAGCATGATTTTCCATTACCCAAACCCCGAGGGCACTCAAGAACCCTTAGACCTTCTCAAGTGGTTAAGACAATGAAGAACTATTTTGATGGGTCAGGAGATCCTTATGATCATGTGGCCGAGTTCAAACAAGTGCTAAGAGCTGAACAAGTAGAGGACTTGTTCACCCAGTTCGAGACATTTGGTTTGACTCTTAAGGGCACTGCCTTAGCATGGTTTCAACCCTTGAGTAGTCGTAACTACCGAGGGATAGGCCAACTGCTAGAAGAATTCATTGTAGAGTTTTCCAAGAGTGGTATCAGGCATAACACATCATCCTTGATCCACAGCTTCAAGCAGACACCCCAAGAAATAGTGCGACTTGCAAGAAGAAGGTTTAGACAGTACTTGGAAAGATGCCCTATACCAGAATTACCCACAACAGCCAAACAAGTGGCCCTGTTTTTAGATGGCTTGCTAAGCACCAAGTTGAGATCATATGTGTACTTGAAAGAGCCTAGATCCATAGAAGAGTGTGTACGGATATGCATTGACATAGAAGACAACTTGGGTGAGGAGTTAGGACTATCCAAACTCTATAAGGACTCTGATAGTTCTACAAGTCATACCTCTACTCCACTGAGATAGATGAGATAGTTGAGCAAGTGGCCAAAAAGCTAGGAGTTCAAAATAGACAAATGCCAAGGGTCACTTCATTGAAGCGATGTTATACATGCGGAGGAGATCACATGGCTAATGTTTGCCCGTTGACGACTCAACCCCAAGGGAACCCTAATGCTCTGTATTGCACCATTGAGAGAAAACACACAAATCATACGGCTCAAGACTGTCCATACAATAGGCAGGCTGTCAGACAAAATTATCAACAACCTTACCAACAGGGTAGGTATCAGAATCAGTACCAACAGCCATATTATAGGCCACAACAATATCAACCTCAATACCAATAGCAATATCACGCACCATATAGGCCACAACCAGTCCTGGGAAACCAACCACCAACTCCTACCAATGTGATCCCAGTTAAGTATACGATGGCAAAAGAGAACCCTAATAGAGCATTGGTGCCACTAACCCCTTTGGTCTCAGAAAATGACTCTCATGCTCATGGTTCAGACTACTTCCATGAAGATAGTCCACATGCTTATTACATAGAGTCACCTGAGCAAAGTGAGACTTCTCAGTATCAATATGAGGCACCACCTATGGAACAAAATTGGGAACCAAAATACTCCAATGTCATGTATACGAATCCAAATCCTAGGCCCCAATTGAGACAAGTAAGAACACAAGCCCCTAGAGGACCATGCTCTAGATGTCAGGGCGACCATTTCATTCGTGAATGTCCCCACCAACTAGCTCTGGGACAAGGACAAAACATCACAATACAAGGCTTTTGTCCTGAGTGTGGCAAGGAACATCTTCCTAAAGAGTGTCCCAGGAATCCCTCTAGTGTGCCTAAGGTTACACCCATCAATGTGGTAGGCTTAGTGGCGGATGCAAGTTCAAGTAGTAGTAATGTGGCTCTTGTACAGGCAGTTACTAGGGCACAGACTGCACAACAAGCAAAACCATCTGAGTAATCGGAGTCAAGTGAGTCAGGAGAGCCTAGTAAGAGGAAACCAAGAACATGGAAGGATACCAGAGAGAAGGCTAATCGCAAGTGGAACAAAAAGATATCCGAAATAGAAGAAAGCCTAAAAGATGCCAAAACAAAAATAGAAGACATTGCATCTCAAAGCCCCTTGCATGCTGAAGCTCCATCCACTTCGCTTCATCCCACCCCACCACCCATTGTAAATAACCCACAAACAGGGTCTGTTCTTGCAGATCCAACCCCAGGAGGCTTGGACATGATGTTCAAAGCCTACCAGGCTCGACTTCAAGAAGGGCCAACAACTCCCAACCTAGACAAGAGTTACCCTATAGCGGACTTAGAGATTAAACGGATGAAAATGTGCACGAAAATGGTAGAACAAGCTCAAGCTATACTTGAGACTAGTCAAAAGTTCAACCAGACAAACTCTGTCAAACTAGATTTGCATTTCCAAGGCTTACTAGAAAGATTAGAGCAGTTGGTAAACAAACCACAAGCTTCTTTACCTCGGCAGGCTCAACCAGTTATTGAAGGAGGAAGCTCACCACCAATGGGAGCTTATGTTCCTAATTCCACGGATGCTGGAATACCTCCTTCAATTCAACAGTACTCTTAAGAGTTCTTGCAGGAAATACAAGAAGAGAAATGGGCCAAGGAGAAGGGTAATTCCCCTCCTATTCCTGAGATTGATGATCTTCATGATCAATTTCCCCAAGACATTCCATCTATTTACGGAGATGAAGCAAAACAACAAGAAGACGAAAGACTAGATTTTGAATCTAATACCTTAGAAGAATTGCCTCAATTTCCAGGCCCATGGGAATCTGAATCTCTTCAGATCAGAGCTCCCACAATACTGGTCAGACATGAGGACTCAGTGGTCCCAAGGAACACTGATGTCGTGAAGAACACTAAGGTTCAGTGTCATCTCACTATAGAGGAGCTGCTCAAGGCAAAACCTGAGCTATGGAATCATGTGAAGGATCAAGTTCCAGAAATTGAGTCCAATATGCCCAAAGCAAGCTCTAAGCAAAAAATTCCACAGATACCTCTAAACAAGATAGGAGACATGAGTGAAGGTGAAGAAGGTAATACTTATCTTCCGATCACCTATCAAGGTTACACAACCAAATCAATCGTAGATTCAGGTGCTGGTGTTGCTATTGCAACCACTTCCTTGTGGAAGCGATGGGGCAAACCCACATTAAGACCAACTAGAATGAAGCTTCAAATGGCAGATGGTCATTTTGAAAGACCTCTAGGATTGCTCGAAGGGATAAATCTAACCACTTGTGGTGTAGAGTTTGAACATACATTTGCTATATGTGACTTTGAGAAAAATAATGTCTATGAGATGATCCAAGGAAGACCCTTCCTACGACAATTGCAAATAGTACAGGATTGGGGAACCAACTCCTTGTACTTACAGCACTTAGGGGTCACTACCAAGGTCAATTTGAAGGATTACACCTTCACAGATGTACCACCCCTAAAGTGGAATCCTATCCACAAAGCAAAAGAAGATTCTATCTCCGTGCACTCTGAAAGTTCACCAGATCCATCCTGGCTGCATGAAGATACTCACTTGTGGATGTACAAGGTCGCGGAGGAAGAGGAAAAGCGCCTAAAAGCAAGAGAAGAAGGAACTTCCCCAGGAGATAGACCAATCAAAGACCCAGCCTATACACCAATGATATTTCGAGATGAGGAATTTGAACCTCATGGTTGGGCAGAAATCTTAGCTACCATGGACATTGCAGCCAATGAAGAACAATGGACACCTCATTGTGATGAGGAGGGTTATGATATTTCAGTGTTCATGTGTCAGCCCCTGTTGGAAGAGTGTGATCCTAGGTCACAAAATCCGTAAGTTGGATCCTGCGGAGAAATGGGCTTTTTCGGCTTTCGGAGAAATAGCGGGCGAGGAGGGATTCGAACCCCCGACACTCTCGGCCTGATCTTAGGACCTGACTCACCCTCCGTGGACGAACCTTGCGGAGGAACCCTAAACTCCTTTTCTCGGAGAAGAAGAACTGACGGTATCTGAGGAATAAGCATCGGCTAACTCTGTGCCAACAGCCGCGGTAAAAGACGAGTTCATAGAAGAAGAAGAGAATGACGATGATCTAGAATCCATTGTGATGGATACTTACTTTGACTCAGAGGAACACTATTTAGAAGACATAGGAGTGTTAACCCAAAAAGAAGAAGAACCCCTCACAAGTATTAAAACGATAAATTCAAAGGAAGGAAGTGAAGGTAGTAAAAAGAAAATGAAAAGAAAAGTAGTGAAACAAGAAGAGGAGGAATCATTGTTTGAAGTACCAGAAAACTTCAAGAAATATGAAGAGGAAGACCGAAAAATTCTGGTACGAATGCCTAAGAGAGAGGCCATTATAGGAGAAGCATATGACAATAAAGAAAAGACCAAAAAAATTGTAGTGACCATTGAAGGGAACGAAGAGCGATGTACGTACATAGGAGATGACCTAAGTGCAAAAGAAGAAGCAGAGCTTGTAGCTCTATTAAGGGAATATAGGGATGTGTTTGCATGGCACTATAGAGACTTGAAGGGAGTAGATCCAAAAATTTGCTCTCATACGATCCCGATGACCGTTGATGCCAAGCCCACCAAACAAAAGCCCTACACATATAATGACACTTATGCTGCTAAAATAAAAGAAGAAATTGACAGGCTGATTGAAGCTGGATTTGTTGGAGCAGAACAATCAACAATTAGTGATTACATGAAGTCCAGAAGTGGAAAGATAAATGAAAGATTGAAGATCAGGTTCAAAGTGAAGAATAGATTCAGAAACTTTTCTTTTGTACATTATCCTTGTAAATATTTCAATGTACTTGAAATAAGACGAGGTAGACTTGTATATATATATATATATATATATATATATATATATATATATATATATATATATATATATATATATATATATATATATATATATATATATATATATATATATATATATATATATATATATATATATATATATAGATACGTGCTCATAGAAAAAAAGAGATGTAAGTGAGAAATAGAAGAGATAGAGAAGACAATAGATGAGTAGATGATGAACATTGTATGTATCATCCATTAGATGTGTGAAAAGTTATGAGAAGAAAAGTTTTTAGAAGAATTGCGCGTCGAACTTTTTCCTGATTCTCCTTCTGTGGTTAATCTTTAGAGAAATCCTTTTGTACACATCTAAGTCCATAGTAATCTATCTATGGCTAAAGTTTTAGAGTCCAATTGCAAACAAGCTGAGAGAATTTTAAATAGGAACATTCATATGTGAAAAGTTCTGAGTGTCTTTTGAAACAGGCGCAGATTTCGTGGTCAAAGAAATGGACAGTGTAAAGTTTTACACAAATGAGGACTCAAAATTTAAGTTGAGAGGTAAGCCATCTATGGCTAAAAGCATTTGATTAAACGGGCTATAGTTTGGGAGAACCATAGCTTAGAAGTTACAGGTGTCAAAGTCGTCATTACAGAGAGGCAGTTTCACACATAGGTAAAGTGTTTGAGTTATTTCTCACATTCTACTCAATCATTTGAAGTGATTTAACTTGGAGAAGGTGCGCAATCTCTAGGCCGACACATTCTACAAAGTTTTATAAAAAACTTTACATGAATGATTAGTCAATGAGTGATTAATCTACAGGAGACGTTTTCTGAGAAGTGTTTTTTCACAGTTGATCAATTTCTTGATAGTCTGTTAATTGTTTTCCAAAATTAAGTGGAGTCTGAAGTTATTCTTGATATAGAGGTGGTCTAACATCAAGGATAGCTTGTTCTTTTGGAGATTAACACTCTCCATCAGTGGTATCAGAGCAGGAAGTATCAAATTTGAGGAAAGGGAGACTCCGACTGCTGCAAACATATAAACTTTACATCTCCGACTGCTGTAGACACATAAATGTTATCAAAGGATCAGAAGGAGCAACATTCGAAGCAAAGGTACATTCATTTCTTGAAAAGATTAAAGATCTGAGACTACAGGTGAATCAAAGATGGGAGATAGTCTTCAAATTGAGAAATTGGATAGAGAGAGCTATCCTGCATGGTCAATGAGGATGGAAGCTCATCTTATGAGCAAAGACTTGATAGCTTATATTACAGGAGAAGAAGAAAAGCCTCAATTCAGAGATCCTAGTGTTCCAACTAGGGAGGAATTGTCAGATTTGAAGAATTGGATGAAGAGAGATGCTCAAGCTAGGAGCATTATCTATATGGCAGTCAATGACTACTTGCAACCTCACATTAGAGGTCTTGAAAGTGCAAGTGACATTTGGAATGCTTTGGAAGAGCATTTTTAGAACACAACCAAGTTAAGGAAGGCTTCATTATGGGCAAAGTTTACTACTTTCAAGAAGAAGGTTTCACAATCAATATCTAATTATGTGACAAAGATGAAGGACATTGCAGATTCTTTAGGTGCAGTGGATGAGGATATTGAAGAAGACAAATTGGTAAGACAAATTCTCACAGGACTAAGAGGAGATGAGAAGTGGAAGCCTTTTATTTTGTCTACAGAACTTTCATTAGATCATTTCACTCCTGATTTGAATCAATTGTTAGGACATATGCTAACTTTTGAGAATGATATCAAAGGAGATGTTGACAAGAGTGCAGGTCATGCAATGTACTCTAAAGACAAGAAGAAAGCTAACAAAGGAAAGCAACAATTAGGTGAAGATGAAGGTACTTCAAGTCAAGCAAACTTCCTAAGAGGAAGAGGAAATGGTAGAAGTAGAGGAAGAGGCAGAAATAACAAAGATAATGTCAGAGCTTGTTGGATATGTGGTAAGACCAATCATCTATCTCATGATTGTTGGCATAATAATCAAAGCAATGGTAATTTTAATCAGAACTTTAATCAAAGAGGAAGAGGTGGTAGATATCAGAGAGGAAACTTCAGAGGAAGAGGTGGTAGGAATTCTTTTGGAAGAGGTGGAGGAAGAAACTTCCAAAATCAATCCTATAATAACACCTACTACAACTATGCATCAGATCAGAAAGAAGATTCAACTCTTATTATGAATGCTACATGTGAAGCATCACATGAAGATATGAGAGTATTTTATATCGACTCAGGATGTAGCAATCATCTGAGTGGAAATATTGCTTTGATGACTGATCTAGATCATAATGCAATTAATCATACAGTCCAAACAAGTGACAATACAAAGCACAAGGTAAAGTCAATTGGTTCAGTCAAAGCCAAAGATGGAAGCACTCTCTTGAGTAAGGTTCTGTATGTTCCTACAATTCCAAAGAATTTGATCAGTGTAGGTCAAATTGTGGAAAAAGGATATGAGGTAAGGTTCACTAATGATGGAGTTTATGTTGAAGACCCTAGTCAAGGGTATAAACAGATTGTTACAGGAAAGAAGGAAGGAAGACTCTTCACATTAAGGGTACAAGGAAATATTGGACATGCTATGTTCACATATGGAGAGCAGAAGGTATCTGAATTGGATCTTTGGCACAAAAGACTTGGACATTTTAATGAGAGAGGTATCAAAGAAATGATAAACAATGGTTTAGTACTTGGATTGCCTAACATTGCAGGTCAACACATGACATACAAATGTGAAGCATGTCAGTTGGGTAAGGCTCATAAGCAATCATACAATAAGCATGGTTTTATGTATTCAGAAAGACTTGAGTTGGTACATACAGATGTGTGGGGTCCTTCAAAGGACTTTAGTATAAATGGTTCAAGATATTATGTTATATATGTTGATGATGCTACCAGGTGGATCACAATCTATGTGATCAAAGACAAATCAGAAGTGTTTAATACATTTAAACACTATCATGCATATGCAAAGAGAATTACAGGTCAAAAATTGAAGTTTACATGGAACAACCAGACGGGTTCAAAGATCAAGTATATCCAAATTATGTGTGTGAGCTCAAGAGAGCTTTGTATGGATTGAAGCAGCCCCCAAGAGTATGGAATTATAGGCTTGTAAAGTTCTTGAAAGAACTTGGATTTCAAGCATCAAAGGCAGATAGTAGCTTGCTAGTCAAAGCAAGTGAAGATGGATTTATTTATGTTTGTATTTATGTTGATGACATAATACTTACAGGAACAGATGACAAAGGTATACAAATGATTAAGAAACAGATGGAGAAAGAGTTCAAAATCAGTGACTTGGGAAATTTGTCATTCTTCTTGGGAATGGAGATTTCATATACTCAACATGGAGTATATGTGACTCAAGAAAGGTATCTGAAAAATTTGCTAATCAAATTTAAAATGGAAGATTGCAGGATAGCACCAACTCCAATGGAGGTGAATCACAGATTGACTAGATATGGAGGAGAGGAATTCAAAGATATGAAGCTCTATCAGAGCTTAGTGGGTAGCTTGATTTATGCTACATTAACAAGGCCTGATTTATCATATGCAGTTGGGGTTCTATCTAAATTCATGCATTGTCCTAGAAAGGAACATTGGATTGCAGGACAAAGAGTACTTAGGTACATCAAGGGCACACTTAAAGGGTTGTACTATGGGTTTACTTCAGATACAAGAGTCAAAATATATAGTGATGCAGATTGGGCAGGTAATTCTGATGATAGAAGATCAACACATGGATATTTGTGTTATGTGGGAGATAAGTTGATTTCATGGTGCTCCAAGAAGCAACATACAGTTGCTCTATCATCTACAGAAGCAGAATACAAAGGTATGGTGGAAGCTGCAAAGGAAGTAATATGGCTAAAGACACTTATGAAGAGTTTTGATGTTGTTCAGAGTACTCCTATCATTTGTGGAGACAATATGAGTTCTTTGTACTTGGCAGCAAATCCTGTGTTTCATGCTAGAACTAAACATATTGAAATTCAGTATCATTTTTTGAGAGAGAAGGTTATTGATAAAGAAATTGAAGTCATGCATACTCCTACAAAAGATCAACTTGCAGATATGATGACAAAAAGTTTGGATGGACCAAAATTGCAAAGGTTTAAAGATATGGCAGGTATAAAGAAGATGCAGGTAATCACAATTGATGATTGAGGGGGAGCTGTTGGAGTAGAACAATCAACAATTAGTGATTACATGAAGTCCAGAAGTGGAAAGATAAATGAAAGATTGAAGATGAGGTTCAGAGTGAAGAATAGATTCAGAAACTTTTCTTTTGTACATTATCCTTGTAAATATTTCAATGTATTTGAAATATGACGAGGTAGACTTTTGTATATATATATATATATATATATATATATATATATATATATATATATATATATATATATATATATATATATATATATATATATATATATATATATATATATATATATATATATATATATATAGATACGTGCTCATAGAAAAAAAGAGATGTAAGTGAGAAATAGAAGAGATAGAGAAGACAATAGATGAGTAGATGATGAACATTCTATGTATCATCCATTAGATGTGTGAAAAGTTATGAGAAGAAAAGTTTTTAGAAGAATTGTGCGTCGACCTTTTTCCTGATTCTCCTTCTGTGGTTAATCTTTAAAGAAATCCTTTTGTACACATCTAAGTCCATAGTTAATCTATCTATGGCTAAAGTTTTAGAGTCCAATTGCAAACAGGCTGAGAGAATTTTAAATAGGAACATTCATATGTGAAAAGTTCTGAGTGTCTTTTGAAACAGGCGCAGATTTTGTGGTCAAAGAAATGGATAGTGCTCAGTGCACAGTGTAAAGTTTTACACAAATGAGGACTCAAAATTTAAGTTGAGAGGTAAGCCATCTATGGCTAAAAGCATTTGATTAAACGGGCTATAGTTTGGGAGAACCATAGCTTAGAAGTTACAGGTGTCAAAGTCGTCATTACAGAGAGGCAGTTTCAGACATAGGTAAAGTGTTTGAGTTATTTCTCACATTCTACTCAATCATTTGAAGTGATTTAACTTGGAGAAGGTGCGCAATCTCTAGGCGACACATTCTACAAAGTTTTATAAAAAACTTTACACGAATGATTAGTCAATGAGTGATTAATCTACAACAGACTTTTTCTGAGAAGTGATTTTTCACAGTTGATCAATTTCTTGATAGTCTGTTAATTGTTTTCCAAAATTAAGTGGAGTCTGAAGTTATTCTTGATATAGAGGTGGTCTAACATCAAGGATAGCTTGTTCTTTTGGAGATTAACACTCTCCATCAGGATTCATCTATGAGATTGAGCATACTGAATGGGTGTCCCCCATTGTAGTGGTGCCCAAGAAGAATGGAAAATTGCGTGTGTGAATTAACCTTAAAAAAGTTAATGCTGCTACCATTCGAGATAGTTCTCCACTTCCAATCATCGACCATTTATTGGAGCGTGTTGCAGACAAGGAATTTTATAGTTTCCTTGATGGATTTTTGGGTTACAACCAAGTAGCCATTGCCCCAGAAGATCAACACAAAACAGCTTTTGCCACCGAATGGGGAATCTTTGCATTCCGCGTGATGCCATTTGGGCTCACTAATGCACCTGAACATTCCAAAGGCTCATGTGTCATGTCTTCAAAGAGTTCTTGCGAAAGAACTTAGAAGTATATGTGGATGACTTATGTGCCCATTCCCAACAAAGAAGATACTACATCCCTGAGCTCAGACAAATCTTCAACAAGTGTAGAGATTATCGAGTGTGTCTGAACCCAGAGAAATGTGTGTTCATGGTATGACAAGGTAAAATCTTAGGTCACATTGTTTCTAAGAATGGAATTTCAACAGATGAGGACAAAGTAAGAGCAATAGCAGAGCTGCCCAGGCCAAGGAACGTTAAAGAGGTACAAGCCTTTATGGGCCATTGTGGATATTACCGCAGGTTTATCCACATGTATGCCATCATAGCTAAACCTCTTTATGGATTGTTGACAAATTTTGAGTGGAATGATGAATGTGAAAAATCCTTCAATGAGCTAAAAAGACGCTTGTGCTCAACACCAATACTGACCACTCCTGATTGGAGTAAAACATTCCATGTCCATGTGGATGCATCCAATCATGCCATCGGATGTGTGCTAGCACAACCCACAGGTGAAGGAAACCTAGATTTGCCGATAGCATATGCTAGTAGGCAATTAAATGCAGCTGAACAAAATTATACCACAACGGAGAGAGAAGGCTTAGGCATGGTATATGCTGTGAAAAAGTTTAGACACTATCTATTGGCCAACAAGTTCAAGTTTTTCACTGATCATCAAGATTTACTATATTTGGTCAATAAACCTTGCAATACAGGCCGCTTGGTAAGATGGTTCCTTTTGCTAATGGAATACGACTTTGAAGTTGTTGTCAGGAAAGGTAGGACCATCTTTCTCGCATCACTTCAGGAGAGCCAGTGCAAGGAGTGTCTGATGAATTATCGGATGCTTATTTGTTCAATTTAGAAGTTGTACCTAAATGGGCAAATAAGTTAGTACCAGTCCTAACCTTTGGACTTGCAAATAAGAACGTAAAAACAAACAAAGAAGAAATTGTACGATCACAACAATATCAAATATTGGCAGGAAGTATGTACAAGCAAGATACCGAGGGCGTACTAGCTTGTTGTGTCGAGGACGATGAACATACTAGTTGGTTGCAACAAGCCCATGAGGGATTGCTAGGAAATCACTACTCTAAACAATGAACATTGCAAAACCTAAAACGTTTAGGAGTGTATTGGCCTAGCATGGACAAAGAAATACATGAGTGGATTAAGAATTGTCTAGTGTGCCAGAAGAGACACCCAGTGGAGCATGCCACTCTTTATACGTGTCATTAATTCCAGAGTGGAGCGCTCCACTGGTAGAATTTATGAGATCAGGAACACTAACGAACGAGGCTAGTCTATCAAGAAGAAGAAGCATGGAGCAAGAGGGTCAAGACTATGCATTAGTAGGAGACAACCTATATCAGAGAGGCAAAGATGGATACTTAAGACTGTGCGTTCATGAATCAGACTATTTAAAAGTCTTAGAAACTGCACATAGTGGTGTTGCAGGTGGACACTTTAGGCCCGACAGGGTAATCAAGACCATTCTATTCTCAAGAATTTGGTGGCCTACTCTTCATATGGATGCACATACCTATGTGAAGAAATGCGACACATGTCAACGATCACAATATCCGATCAGAAAAGACGAAATGCCTTTGAGGCCAATGATGGGAGGACGCACATTCTCGAAGTGGGGTATAGACTTTGTAGGTCCCATTAACCCCTGAGCTAGAAACTCCCATGCGGAATACATTATTGTAGACACTGATTACCTTACCAAGTGGGTAGAAGTAAAAGCCACAACAAAGAATGATGCTCAAACAATGGCTAAGTTCTTATTCGAAAACGTGTTCACTACATATGGTTTACCAATAGAGTTGGTTAGTGATAGAGGTACGCACTTCTTGAACGAGGTCATTGAAAATCTCCTCCAAGAATTCATGGTGATACACAAGAAGTCTGCCCCTTATCATCCACAAGCCAATGGACAAGCCGAGAGCACGAATAAGATCCTATGTAACGTATTAACAAAACTCGTAAATAATAAACGCTCTGATTGGGACAAACAACTTCATCATGCTGTGTGGGCATACAGAGTCGCCTACAAAACAGTACTCAATGCCACCCCATTTCAGATGGTCTTTGGACAGAATGCTGTGCTACCATTGGACTTCCTAATCCCAGCCTTGAAAGTAGCACAAGAGTACGAGTGGAATGGACACGAGTTGTCCTCCAGCATCTTTGATCTAGAACGCTTAGGTGAGACGAGGCCACGAGCAGCCGCAGGCATCTATGCTGCAAAGAAAAGACAAAAGGCATACTTTGATGCCCATGTGAAGGACAAAGGGTTGAAAGAAGGAGATCTGGTGCTGGTTTATACGCTAAAGCAACATGCCTGCAAATTGGAGAAACGAGGATATGGACCCATGATCATTAATAGACTCTCCACTAGTGGTGCAGTTCAATTGGCCACTTTAGAAGGTGATATCTTACCGAACTATATAAGTGGTTGTTGAGTCAAGTTATATCAAGAATCTCTTATAGAGGAAATGCTCATGAGACTCAACACTGCTAAGAAGCGAAAAGAAGAGGAGTTAAGGGTTAGAGAAGAAGCACAAGCAGAGGCTAGAGAGCGCATCAGAAGAAATAAGTTACGGCGGCTAGGCCTAGATGTCAACACAGAAACTCCAAAATATCACATGGACATGTGCCAAAAATCGGGCGTAACTACTTCTCGAATAATTGATCGACGGCCCTTTGTGACTATAGAGGTAGGACAAGGAAAGAGTGTAAAGATTGTGAGAGCATTGGTTGACTCAGGTGCAGCAACTAGTGCAGTTAGACTTTCATACTGCCAAGACCTGCAATTGAACATCAAGCCCATAGAAGCCTATCTCATAGGTTTAGGAGGTGTGGAAACCCCTTGTTTGGGAGAGGTGGAACTTCCCATCTACCTTCAAGATGTTCCAATAAAAGTCAAAATGCTAGTGTGTCATGATGAGGACCTCACAGAGCAACTTGTCTTGGGTCAAGATTGGATTTACGACCATGCTGTCAACTTGAACCTAAGAAGTCAACTTCTTCAAGTTTGGGTACATGAACAATGCATTACATTAGAATTGGAGAATTGCATGCCCACTGACAAGGACACCACACACTCTCTTCGTTCCTCTAAGGCTAATCTTCTCAAACAAGATGTTGTAGATGTCAAAAGCTCTATGATCCAGACAGACACAATCATGGAAGGACAGTCGCAAAGGCAAGATGAACCTTCTTCTTTTTTTTCAAAGAGTAAAGCATCCACAGTAGTTCAACCTCAGAAGCAAGCAAAACAGTGCAAGACAGCCAGTCTATCAAATAGACAAAGAGCCTTCAAGAAGAAAGAAGTTTTGGGCATGACGCAGATCTGGGTAAAGAAAGGAGTACAACCATCGATGTTGCCTCAAAGATTCCCACCCAACCAGATCGACCATGACAACAGAAGGACCAAGCACCTACGATAGGCTCAAGCACGAAGAATCCAAAAAATTTGGGTACCAAAGCTATCGATGAAGGCCGACCACAATCAGGTACAAATTTGGGTGCCTAAAAAATTAGCTACAGCTCAACACGGGCGATTACAGATGTGGGTACCCAAGAAGCTCTTACACGTACAAAGGCCTATGCTCCCCACCATGCAAAAGGCCTCAACAAAGAAGCCAAGGAAAGCAAAGGGTAAGAACAGAGCACAAAGACCAAAAGAAGATAAACTCAACCCTTCTACAAAAATAAGCAGGCAATCATCCAGGATATGGGTTTGGAAGCCAAAAGCACAAGCAACATCCACAGAACCAAAAGGCCAGGCACACTGGTTACCAAAGTTTGGAAAGCATCCAAAGATGAAGTGGCCTGAGGTGATCTCTACAAGGCCAAATCCTATTCTAAAATGGGTTCCAGTCACGAGGATTACATCATTTCAAGATCCAATCGACACCTCCAATCAAAGAATGCATCAAGTATGCAAGTAACATCAAAAGCCTCGACTAGCAACAACCATGTGCCTTTGGCATAACCCTGTCTGTTGCACAATTCAGGTCATGCATTTGCAAAGTATGCATCCATATAGGGCCACATTACACGGCCGTGCATAGACACAATTGAGAAATCCCAGGCACATGAGACACACTTGACATAGGTAATATATTTTATTGATCCTAACCTCCTTCTTCTTGTTTTATAATTGTTCAAAAAAAAAAAAAAAGAGAACAGGTCCATGTGCTCGACGACACTCATCGGTGAACCATTTGCAAGGACGTTCATCAATCAGAAAGACAAGCCAATTGTCAACCACTGTGATGGGCACACAACAAGAAGAGACAAAAATCGACCGACCTTTCACCATGGTAAGCACCAACTACTTTGGCAACATGCTCACCATGATAGATTAGGATGCCTCTTCGTCAGCATACCCTTGGGCACTTAGCTCAAGATCCAATCTCTTGCACCAGACTTCTTCCCATGCATTTTCCAAGTACGCATCCATAGGGCCACATTACAAGGCCTTGCACAAGGCACATATTTTGTTCAACCCATGCACTAATGCACTTACCCACCATTCATTATGGGTTACAAGTACTTGGCATGAAAACTATGAAAGCCATCTTTGGAAGAACCAGACGACATCAAGATGACAACAACAAGAGCAAGGAAGCCATCCACCATCGAGAGTTGCTCACAATCCACATTGACCACCTTTGAGCAGCTAGCAGTTTTGGAAAGCTCACAAATGCACCATCAAGATGGAATACACGGAAGACGTACATACAAAGGGACTACAACCTGCAAGAGCTAGTAGTGGCAAAGTGAAGAACTAGACAATTGACTAGGCTACATTGGAAAGAGGGACTGCTCCTGTTGATACATGAACAACACTACCTCTCAATGTACTACATGGGACAAGCACCACGACAAGGGTCTGTCAGGGACGACAGACTCAAGAGGGGGGGGAGTGTTGAAGCTCAAGGTCAAGGACAAAGCATGGAAGTGCATCACGGAAGTGGACACACAAGAACAAGGAGCAAGTAGGGAACTCCAAGAAGCACCTGTCAAATTTTTAGAACAAATCCCTATAAAAATAGTGATTTTCATCACTAAAAATCATTGTAAATACCATTTTCCATTTTTTTAACTCCATTTTGTTCAAGCCGAGGAGTCCTCGAGCTTGAGGAGTATTAGAACTACCATCCTACCAATTTTCATAATTTTTACACTCCGTTTGAGCCCCCAAATAAGCCTTGGAACCTATTTTTTAACTAGGTCGGACACTAGGTCTGGACAGGGCCAAAACCACTCAAAAAACTATAAAAAGGGCTGGAGAGCTCATTTTTGAGGTTAGCTTGTTGTAGTTTTCAGCGTTGTAAGAGAGCTCTTGTGTAATCGAAGATCTTCCATTGTTCCACTCTTTGCTCTTACTTTGTGCGCGTGTGTGTGTATGTGTGTGCATGCTTGTGTGCTTTCACTCACGCACTTGTGCCATCACTTGCTCATGGTCTTCATACCGGTCCTCACGTCTCCACGGATTGACAATTATGAGGTGTATCTCCTCACGTTGGTACTCACCATTGTGCTAGAGTGACACCCTCCCCTCTGACATTTCAGGGGCAGGCAAGCACCACCAACCCCCATAGGCCTGCTCAAAAGAATAGAATTAAATCGCATCCATACTAGCTCTTAAAATAAAATCTTCTTGCCAGAACAAATGTACGCTATGTAACATCAAATTAGATATGGCATGCCTTCCTTATGTGTTTCTTGTGCTTCCAATAAAATTGTTCACATGGGCACTATTAGTGCAAAATTGTCATGTGTAGACTCTCCATGTACATGTGATCAATACATTCCGTTGCCTCTTCTCTATGACCATGTTCAATGCATCCCTAATCATCGGAGCCCATGTGCAAGGGAATATCCCCAAAAGCTTCATGTGCCTCAATCAATGACCCCATGAAACTATATTGTGTCCTCGAGAAAAATTATAATCATGTAAAAACATTCCTTGACATATGGTCCCCACACTGCAACCAGCTTTTAGCTGCAACCAAAGGTAACAACATTGGCAAGATCCCCTTCGAGCTACATTTTGGCACAACATTATAGTTTTTCTCGTTTACATAGCACACATATTCCACACAATGGAGACACGTTAGCACCAAAAAATCAATCACAAACACAATAACAACTAGTGACCAGCATGACATCAACATAGAAAACAATGATCAGAAGCACATCATTGGCACACTTAAAATATAAGATGCTCTTAGTTGGAATGTTCTCAAAACCATGTGCAATCAAGTAGGCATGTATCTTTTCATACCAAGCATGTGGTGCTTGTTTCAAACCATATAATGCCTTTTTCAACCTGCACACTTTGTTTTCATGCCCTTTTCGCACAAAACCATGGGGCTGAAAAACATACACTTCTTCATGTAAGGCATCATTCAGAAATGTAGTTTTAATGTCCAATTGATGTACGTTCCAACCATGATGAGTTGCAAGTGCACAAATGCTATGAATAGTAGTCATTTGGCATGTAGAAACAAAGGTCTTATAAAAATCAATGCCTCTTTCTTGAGCATCACCCTTTGGAAAAAGCCTAGCCTTATACCAGCCAATTGTTCCATCACGCTTACTCTTCAACTTGTATACCCACTTAGTGCAAATGGCCTTCTTACTAGGAGGCAAGTCACATAAAGTCCAGGTCCCATTTTTGATGATAGCATCATATTTTGATTGCATAGCAGCCATCCAATTTTTTGAATTGTGTGCTTCATCAAAGGAAACAATCTCATTCTCATAACAAAGACTAGAGGTGGCCATGGCATAGCAATATGATGCAAAAGAAAAACCATGAGAGCTTGAATGAGTATGATATTATAGAGGTGCATCGAATTTGCTATCTTGTAAAGTATGTACCATCCATTTAAGCATAGTCTTTTCCTCCTCTATATTAGATCTCTCATCAACAAGTGCATCATGTAAATGTCCATAAAAAATTGCCTCATTTGGACTAGCACTAGACTATCCACCTATGAAAAGAGGCAGCAAAGTGTTATACACATCTTTGGAGCTAACTGATGTCTCCTTAGTACATGAGAGTAATGCCTGAATTGCATCTTCACAAAAAAAAACCATATCTAACCAAAATGTGTTTAGTTTCTGGTGATACAAATAATAGTCTTTGCTTTGAGAACTATACCCCACAAAAATTTCCTGCATTGTTTTTCAGGCACTAACGCATATGCTAGAGAATCAAAGACATGAAGATGAGTAACAAATGTCTTGCAACCATGCCAAGCCTCATATGGAGTGATAAACTACAATGCTTTAGTGGGACACCTATTAAGTACATATGCTGCACACATAATAGCCTCAAGCAAGAAACTATGTGGTAAAGCTTGAATCTTGACCATACACATCATCATCTCCATGATTGGCATGTTGTTCCTTTCAGCCACTCCATTCTGCTGAGGTATATGCAACACTGTACACTGATGTTTTATCCCATGTTCAACCAGAAATGCATTAAAATCAAAAGACACATATTCCTCGCCTCGATTAGAATAGAGGGTGCCCGTTTTACATGCTAACAAATTTTTAGCCAAAACCAGAAACAGTTTGAAACACATAAACACTTTGGACTTTGCTTTCAATGGATGCACCCATAAGGTGTTTGCATAGAGCCACAAACATCACTATGAACAAGTTGCAATTTCTAAGTAGCTCGTATCGAACCATCTTTTGGGAAGGAGGAACACTTCATTTTGTCCAAAATACATCCTTTATAGACATGTTTACCAAGTGCTTCAAGTTTGGGTAGAGAGGACACCGTTTCATATTTTTGGAGGCATAGCAAACTAGCAAAATTTAGATGATCAAAGTGTGCATGCCAAAGCTTTGCATGTGACATAGCATGAGAATCTTGAACTCCACATCCATAATCATTCATAGATTTTGCATAATCTATGAGCTTATACATCCCAGAACATAAAATGCCAGAAGCAATAATGACATTGTCATTCGACATATCATGAATTATACATATGTCACAAGCAAGCCGATCTTGGCTCTTGCAATTTTGATAATAGATTTTTCTTGATCCCTCTTGTATGTGGGATAATTGACCTCCTTGTCATGCACGCGCACAATTGGAAATGAAGGGAGCCGAGAAGAATGGTACTTGAGCTGTTTTTTTTTTGAGTTTTTTTCTTCAACTTGAAGCAAGAATAAGCATTAGTATGGAGCATGATGGAGGGAAATGAAGCTACACAGATGTATATTGGGCTATGGATATGGGGTATGGGCCATTTGAATAGATGGAAAATCTTGGAGCACTCAATTTTGATCTTCCAAAATCACCCTTTCATGAAGAATTGCTTTTTCACTTTCTACCCTTGACATACGTGCCTTCTCTGACTCATAGCTTTGTGCTCCAACATCTGATTGAAGAGATCTTTGTCATGTTATGACGTTATACTCTTAAGCTTCATTGAAAAAATAGACGTTGATTGATTTGGAGAAGTTTTGCCCAACCAAAGATCCTTGTTTTTTACACACAAACAATTCATAGAGTCAAAGGAACATACCCTTAGGCTAGAGAAAGACATTAGTAGCATGCCATATCTCATTGAATAGCTTAAGTCTCAGATGATCTCACTTGAGACACATGCCATCTCTTTCCTAGCTAGAAAGGAAAGATAAATGCCTACTCTTCTAATAGACATGGCTAGGAAGGATATCCCTTTTCTTACCAAACACAAAGGAGAGAGTTCTAGGGAAGCTCCCCTCCGGAAAGACCTTAAGCCACCTACTTTTATGGGGGATGATCACAAGAGAAATAAAGATGCGGCCTACAATTTTTTGCAAAGGTGGAATGACTTGAATCAACTAAAGGGCACCCCACCTGAGCATTGTGTGCTAGAGGTGAGTCTCTCGCTTGGACCATGTGCTTATAAGTGGTGGATGAGTCTCAAGGAGGAAATTCTATGCCTACGGACTAGGCTTAGTTTCAAACTCTTTTCTTAAAGAAGTTTCCTCTTGACTATGAGGAAGAGAGGAACTAGGATGAGTGGGGATAGGAACGCTTGGAGAGATAGGCCTTTATCGGTCTACATATCCCACTATAGGGAGATCATTCTGAAAGTTAAAGGATTGGATGATTTTCAAAAAACAAGAGGGTTTGTTAGGGGCTTAGATAAAGCGATTAAGAGAGAGCTAAGAAGGAATACACCTAAGATGTTTGGGGAGGCGATCAAGTATGCCCAGATATATGAGGACCATAACCGTCCTCAATATACCCCTATGGAGTCAGATTAGCAGCTCAAACCTCTTAGCACAACCAAGTTTAAGATGAAAGTGTCAATGGGGAAAAACAAAATCATTATCAAGAAATAGAGATCACAAGGGCCCAGTTACCTACTGAACAATTTGAGAGGGCCAAGAGAGAGAACATGTGCTTTAGGTGTTTGTCTCCTAGCCATTCACAGTGGAACTGTCCACTCAAGAAGGGGGAAGAAAAGAAGAGAGGACCAAAGAGTAGTACATCCCCTCATAAGGGCAAAAAGGCAGTCCACCTAGTGCAGACACTTCCTATTCATGGAAAATCTAGCTACAAGATTGCAGTGGAGGTGATGCATGAGGATATTGAGCACACATGTTTGACACAAACATTGTGGTCACCTTAGTTTGGACCACATGACTTGGTTAAACTTCATGGTAGTGTATATGCGACCACAAGTCATGATAGATTACTCTGCCACTCATAATTTCATAAACCATGCTCTCTTCAAGAAGCTAAAAATTCCCCAATAGTCCACTACACATAAATACATAGTATCTATGATGCAAGGGGAGGACAAGAGGATATGGGATACTATGGTATCCAATTTGGAAGTCAAGATATAGGATCACACTAATCATATGGACTTCGAAATCATGAATATGGAGAGGATATACATTGTATCAGGAAGAGAGTGGCTATGGGGATTGGAAGACACACTTAAATACAGTTATCAAAACAACACACTTGAGTTTGAAAGAAATGGAAGCAAATTTTGTATACAGAGGGAGAGAGAGAGAGATGTACCTAGTGCACCTCTCATCTCACCTTTAGAGTTGCATAGTCTTTTTCATTTCCAGCATATACAAGAGATCTTTTTGTTGTCTAGTTAGGACTTTGAGCATTGTACAAACATTTCATCTTATGTATCTTTTCATGCTAGAAATGTAAATATGGACATGATTTTTTACTATTATTTCTTGCAAGAGTGTTTTGTTCAAAGTTTTAAAGATCTTATGTTTGAATATAGAGATATTTTTACCACTGACTTACCTAGAGGGCTACCACCTGAGAAGGGACATTAACCAAGCTATTTAGGGAATTACTAACACTAACCTTATTTATAAGCCACCTTATAGGCTTAGTGTTTCTCAACATGAGGTGGTTGAGAGGCAATTATAGGACTATTTAAATAGGGGCTTCATTAGACCTAGTAACTCACCTTGGGCATCACCAATGCTCCTGGTTAAGAAGAAAGATGGATCTATGAGATTATGCATAGATTATAGAGCACTAAACAAGGTAACTATAAGAAATAGGTTTCTAATGCCTAGATTGGAAGACCTATTTTATCAGTTAGATCAAGCTAGGTATTTTACGAAGCTTGAACTTAAACCATGGTATCATCAAACTAGGATTAGGGCAAAATATGTCCCTAAAATTGCTTTCAAAACTAGATCTTTTGCACAATGAGTTTTTGTTAATGCCTTTTGTTCTCACCAATGCTCCTACCACTTTCATGAAGCTCATGAATGGTGTATTATGGCCTTATCTAGGGTAGTTTGTAGTAGACTTCCTAGATGATATTCAGATCTATAGTAGATCAGAACAAGATCACTTGGAACACTTGAGAAAAGTATTCCAAGTGTTAAGGGAAAATTTAGTCTTTGCTAAGGAGTCAAAGTGTGAAATTTTCAAAATAAAGGTGAGATACCTTGGCCATATAGTCTTCCAAAATGAAATCCAAGTGGATCCTGAAAACATAAGGGCTATCATGGAATGTTCACATCCTATGAACTTGGAAGAGCTGCAGATCTTCCTAGGTTTATCAAGGTTCTATCAAATATTCATTAAGAATTATGTCAAAATCACTGTCCCAATGATGAAACAGATTAAAGGGAAAGGGAAAGCCTTTCATTGGGGAGATGAACAGAAGCAACATATGGAGAAATTGAAAGTAATGATTGCTATAGCTCTACTTTTGCATATAGAAAATCCCAATAAACCCTTTATGTTTGAGACTGATGCAAGTGATTTTGCTATAGGAGCACTTTTAGTTCAGAATGTTTCACCAGTAGCTTTTCAGAGTAAGAAACTAGAACCTACTCAAAAGAATTACTATGTCTATGAGAAGAAGCTGCATGCATTGTCCATGCTTTGAAGAAGTGGTGTCATTACTTATCTGGTGCCAAAGTCATGATAGTGTTTGATCAAGAGAGCATTAAGTGGCTCTCTAATCAAAAAAACCTTAAAGGTTGTAAGGCTTGATGGGCTAAGACCCTTCAGGAGTTTGATTATGAGTTTAGATATATGAAGGGAAAGTTTAATGTAGATGTAGGCTTGATCCTGCATACTCTAAGATTTGGGAAGCCATAGCAAAAGAGGATTGTGATACACAAGTTTCTAGTCAAGATGGAGTATCGATGGGTACTCAAGAAGGATTCAAGTGGAAGAATTACAGTATTCATGATATATATCTGTTATATAAGGGTAAGGTATTGTTGGTGCAGACCAATCACCAATTGAAGGCTTGGAAGATCAAATGATGAAGGAAGAATCAATTCCTAAAGTGTGGAAGAAGATTACATTCAGAGGACAAGAGAAGTGTACACATATGTACATTAGCATAGTCATAGATGACTTAGATCTTTTGTTCAGTAAGAATCATGTACAAATTATCTATAAATACTTTGAGAAAAGTCGGGGCATGTATGAGAGCATATGTGACAATAGTTAGAAGTCAAGAATGAGGGAGATAGAAGTCATGAGATAGAGGAAAAGTTAGTTGTGTTAGCTCTCATAACTCAGTTGTAATTTCTCTGAGTAAATGAAAATTGTTGCGCCCGATGTTTCTGCGTGTTCTCCTTCTACAGTAGATCAATTGTGAAATGCTTTTGTACAAGTCTAAGTTGAGAGTTGATTGACCTCTGTGCAAAGTTTTAGCTTCCAATTGTAATCAGGCTGAGTGAATTAAGTGTAGGAACATTCATATGTGAAGTGTGTTCACTGGTTCCTAAAACAGGCGCAGATTTCGAAGTCAATGTTTTGGTTATTTCTCCTAGCACAGTTTAAAGTTTTGCATGACTGAGGGCTTAATCTTTAAGTTGGAAGGTAAGCTACTCATGTCTAGAAGCATTTTGTAAAACGGGTTCTATTCAAGGAGAACCAAGTCTTAAAAGTTACAGGTGTAAAGTCGACTGTTATAGATGACAGTTTCTGACATAGGTAACTTGAGAAGTTGATTTCTCAAGTTATACTTAATCTTTTGAAGAGATTCAACTTGGAGTAGATGCGCAATCTCTAGGAGATACTTCATACAAAGTTTCATCAAAAACTTTACATGTTTGATAAGTCAATGTGGAGAAATAGTGCAGCAGACTTTTCTGTGTTTCATCTTCTTCACAGATTTGTTAATCTTTTGATAATTAGCAATTGATCCTCTAAATTAGTGGAATGTTTGACTTACTCTTGGTATAGAGGTGCTCTAATCACAAGAGTAAGTTGTTCTTTTGGAGATTAACATTCTCCATCAGTGGTATCAGAGCAGGAGACATCAATTTGAAGAAAGAAGGATCCCGACTGCTGCAGATTCAAGAAATTCAACACTTGAAGGACTAAGAAGTGAAAGCTTGGAGTCAAAGCTTGAGGGAAGACTATTTGACATCAAGAAAGGCAAAAGGAGTCCAATTCGAAGTAAAGGTACATACATTGTTTGTAAAGCTTGAAGTTTTCAATACACAGGTGGACACAAGATGGGAGAAAGCTTGCAGATTGATAAGCTAGATAGGGAGAACTATCCAGCATGGTCCATGAGGATGGAAGCACACCTCATGAGCAAAGATCTTATATCATTTATTACAGGAGATGAAGAAAAACCTGAGTTTGCAGATCCAAGTATTCCTACTAGGGAAGAGCTTGCAATGTTGAAGACTTGGATGAGAAAGGATGCTCAAGAAAGGAGTATCATCTACATGGCTGTAAATGATTACCTTCTACCTCATATCAGAGGTTTGGAAAGTGCCACAGATGTTTGGAATGCCTTGGAAGAGCATTTCCAAAATACAACTAAGTCAAGGAAGTCCTCACTATGGGCTGAGTTCACAACCTTCAAGAAGAAGAGCTCACAATCAATTTCAGATTATGTGGCAAGGATGAAAGATATTGCAGATAGCTTGGGAGCAGTGGATGAAGATATTGAAGAAGAAAAGTTGGTAAGACAAATACTTACAGGTTTGAGAGGAGATGAGAAGTGGAAGCCTTTTATATTGTCTATAGAGTTGTCACTTGATCACTTTACTCCTGACCTTAATCAATTGCTAGGACACATGCTAACCTTTGAGCAGGATCTTAAAGGAGACAATGATAGAAGTACAAGTCAAGCTATGTACTCCAAGGACAAGAAAAAGAATGGCAAGGGAAAGCAATCAAATGATGATGAAGGGAATTCAAATCAAGCTAACTTCACAAAAGGGAAGACAAATTTCAGAGGTAAAGGAAGAGGAGGTAAGAACAAAGATAATGCTAAAGCTTGTTGGATTTGTGGCAGAACAAATCATTTGGCAAATGATTGTTGGTATAACAATCAAAATGGAGGATACAACAATCAGAATTATAGTCAAAGAGGTAGAGGAGGCAGAAACCAAAGAGGCAACTTCAGAGGAAGAGGTGGTAGGACATCATATGGTAGAGGAGGTGGAAGAAACTTCCAATCTCAGTCCTACAACAATAATTATTACAATTATGCATCAGATCAGAAGGATGACATGACTCTTATCTTGAATGCAACTCATGAATCAATGGGAGAAGATCAAAGAGTGTTTTATATTGACTCAGGGTGCAGCAACCATCTGAGTGGGAATCTATCCTTGATGACTGATATGGAAGCAAGGGTGAATGGACATACAGTCCAGACAGGTGATAATACCAAACATAAAGTGGAGAGTATTGGATCAGTGAAGACAAAGAGTGGAAGTACACTTCTGAGCAAGGTACTTTATGTTCCTACTATTCCTAAAAATTTGATAAGTGTAGGGCAAATTGTGGAGAAAGGATATGAGGTAAGATTCACAAATGATGGTGTTTATGTACAAGATCCAAATCAGGGATATAGAAACATAATTGCAGGTAAAAAGGAAGGAAGATTGTTCACTCTCAAAGTCCAAGGTAATGTGGGACATGCATTATTTACCTATGGAAGTCAAAAGGTATCTGAATTAGACCTATGGCATAAAAGGCTAGGTCATTTCAATGAGAGAGCTATAAAGGAGATGTCAAAGAATCAGGTGGTGCTTGGATTGCCAAATATTGAAGGGCAACATATGGTGTACAAGTGTGAAGCTTGTCAATTAGGTAAAGCACATAAGAGTTCTTATAACAAATCAGGGTACAAGTATTCAAATATGCTTGAATTGGTTCATACAGATGTATGGGGTCCCTCAAGGGACTATAGCATAAATGGATCCAGATATTATGTGTTGTTTGTAGATGATGCAACCAGGTGGATTACTTTGTATGTAATCAAGGATAAATCAGAAGTTTTCAAGACATTCAAACATTTTCATGTCTATGCAGAAAGGATCACAGGACAAAAGCTAAAGAGGTTAAGATCAGATGGAGGGGGAGAGTATTTCTCAAAAGAGTTTGATGATTATTTGTGGAATGCAGGTATCAAAAGAGAAGTGACTTGCAGGTACTCCCCTCAACAAAATGGAGTAGCAGAAAGGAGGAATAGGACTCTTGTAGAGTTTGCAAGAGCCATGATGAAGGAAAAGAATTGTCCAAATTACTTATGGGCAGAAGCTATTAACACTGCAACATACCTTGTGAATAGGTTGCCTTGCAAAGCTTTGGATGGAGGAACCCCTTATGAAGCATGGTGGGGTAAGAAGCCTAGTCTTGATCATTGTAAAGTATTTGGATGTATTGCATATGCTTATGTTCCTTCACAATTAAGACATAAGCTAGAACCAAAAGCAGAGAAGTATGTGTTTATTGGATATGATGATAGACAGATGGGTTACAGGTTGTGGAGTCCATCCACAAAGCAATTTCTTGTTACTAAAGATGTAACATTTGATGAGCAAAATATGTGGTATACAGGATCACCAAATGAATATACAGGTGTTGAAGAAATTCAAAGAAAAGGAAAGGCAAAGGTAAAAGTTTGTGAAGAAATTGTTGATGAAGTTGACTCTAGATGTAGAGTGCAGGATCATGTAGAAGAAGGGCCAAGATTTGATCCAGAATCAAATGAGGCTGAAACTTCAAGAAGTGCAGAAATCAGAAGATCTACAAGGGAAAGGAAAGAACCTATAAGGTATAGTTATGATACATCTTTCCTAACAACAAAAGATTATGCCTACATTGTGAAAACAGAAGAAGATCCAACCACTTATGAAGAAGCCAAAGGTAAACAGAATTGGGAGAAGGCAATGCAGGAAGAGTATGATGCTCTACTTGAAAATGAAACTTGGGAACTAGTACCAAGACCAAAGAATCAGAAGGTCATTGGATGTAAGTGGGTATATAAAACAAAGAGGTTTGCAAATGGTAAGGTGTCTAGATATAAGGCTAGACTTGTGGTCAAAGGTTATGCCCAAACTTATGGGGTAGATTATGATGAAACCTTTAGTCCTGTTGCTAAGATGTCTACAATTAGGACATTGATTGCTATTGCTGCTTGCAAGGGATGGAAATTATCACAATTGGATGTGAAAAATGCATTTTTAAATGGATATATTGCAGATGAAGTATATATGGAGCAACCAGAAGGCTTCATGGAATCAATTGGATCAGATTATGTGTGTAAGCTCAAGAGAGCTTTATATGGGTTGAAGCAAGCCCCAAGAGCTTGGAATTACAGATTGGTTAAGTTCTTGAATGAATGTGGATTTCAAGCATCAAAGGCAGATAGTAGCTTGCTAGTGAAGGCAAGTGAAAATGGATACATTTACATGTGCATTTATGTTGATGATATTATTGTTACAGGAACAGATGCTCAAGGAATCAATGAACTCAAGAAGCAAATAGAGAAGGAGTTTAAGATAAGTGACTTGGGAAACTTATCTTATTTTCTAGGAATGCAGATTGTGTATACTCAACATGGAGTATATGTTTCACAAGAGAGATACTTGAAGAATCTTCTAGTCAAGTTTAACATGGAAGATTGCAAGACCTCAACTACACCATTGGAGGTAAATCATAAATTAAGCAGGTATGGAGGTGAAGAGTTCAATGACATGAAGAAATATCAGAGTTTGGTAGGTAGTCTAATCTATGCTACCTTAACAAGGCCAGATCTATCATATGCAGTAGGTGTGTTGTCACAATTTATGCATTGTCCAAAGAAGACTCACTGGATTGCAGCCCAAAGGGTACTCAGATATATCAAAGGAACCCTAAGTGAAGGTTTGTATTATGGTTTCACTTCTAACACAAGAATCAAAGTGTTTAGTGATGCAGATTGGGCAGGTGACTCAGATGATAGAAGGTCTACTCATGGATATCTATGTTATGTTGGAGACAAGTTAGTGTCTTGGTGTTCAAAGAAGCAACATACAGTTGCTTTATCATCCACAGAAGCTGAGTATAAGGGAATGGTAGAAGCTGCAAAGGAAGTGATATGGTTGAAGACCTTGATGAAAAGTTTTGAGTTTGATCATAGTACTCCAATAATTTTTGGAGACAATATGAGTTCTTTGTATTTGGCAGCTAACCCTGTTTTTCATGCCAGGACTAAGCATATAGAGATTCAGTATCATTTCTTGAGGGAAAAGGTACTAGATAAAGAGATTGAAGTGATGTACACTCCAACAAAAGAACAAGTGGCAGATATGATGACAAAGAGTCTGGATGGACCTAAGTTACAAAGGTTCAAAGACATGGCAAGTATAAAGAAGACAGAGAAAACCTCAATTGATGATTGAGGGGGAGCTGTTGGTGCAGACCAATCACCAATTGAAGGCTTGGAAGATCAAATGATGAAGGAAGAATCAATTCCTAAAGTGTGGAAGAAGATTACATTCAGAGGACAAGAGAAGTGTACACATATGTACATTAGCATAGTCATAGATGACTTAGATCTTTTGTTCAGTAAGAATCATGTACAAATTATCTATAAATACTTTGAGAAAAGTCGGGGCATGTATGAGAGCATATGTGACAATAGTTAGAAGTCAAGAATGAGGGAGATAGAAGTCATGAGATAGAGGAAAAGTTAGTTGTGTTAGCTCTCATAACTCAGTTGTAATTTCTCTGAGTAAATGAAAATTGTTGCGCCCGATGTTTCTGCGTGTTCTCCTTCTACAGTAGATCAATTGTGAAATGCTTTTGTACAAGTCTAAGTTGAGAGTTGATTGACCTCTGTGCAAAGTTTTAGCTTCCAATTGTAATCAGGCTGAGTGAATTAAGTGTAGGAACATTCATATGTGAAGTGTGTTCACTGGTTCCTAAAACAGGCGCAGATTTCGAAGTCAATGTTTTGGTTATTTCTCCTAGCACAGTTTAAAGTTTTGCATGACTGAGGGCTTAATCTTTAAGTTGGAAGGTAAGCTACTCATGTCTAGAAGCATTTTGTAAAACGGGTTCTATTCAAGGAGAACCAAGTCTTAAAAGTTACAGGTGTAAAGTCGACTGTTATAGATGACAATTTCTGACATAGGTAACTTGAGAAGTTGATTTCTCAAGTTATACTTAATCTTTTGAAGAGATTCAACTTGGAGTAGATGCGCAATCTCTAGGAGATACTTCATACAAAGTTTCATCAAAAACTTTACATGTTTGATAAGTCAATGTGGAGAAATAGTGCAGCAGACTTTTCTGTGTTTCATCTTCTTCACAGATTTGTTAATCTTTTGATAATTAGCAATTGATCCTCTAAATTAGTGGAATGTTTGACTTACTCTTGGTATAGAGGTGCTCTAATCACAAGAGTAAGTTGTTCTTTTGGAGATTAACATTCTCCATCAGGTATGTGTCCCTAGGGACCTTGAGATGGGACAACACATTCTATATGAGTGTCATGACACACCTAGTGTGGGACACCCAGGAGTTAACAAGACTTGTAATATTGTTCAGATGTAGTTTTACTGGCTTGGACTTCATGAGGTTGTCCTAGAGTATGTGCTCAAGTGCACAAAATGCCAAGTTAGTAAAGTTGAAAGGTTGAGGATTGGAGGACTAATCCACCCATTGGACATTCCCAATGGAAAGTGGGAGAGTATCTCCATGGATTGCATAGCTGGATTACCTAAGACATAGAGAGGGCATGACTTTGTTTGGTTAATTGTGTATAGGTTAACCAAAATGGCTAGGTTTATTGTGACACATACTATATTGACGGAGTTGGCTAGAATTTTGTAGAGAACCTATATCGGTTATATGGTCTTCCTTTAGAAATAGTTTTTGATCAGGATAGGAAGTTTACTAGCCACTTTTGGAGAGCAGTCTTCAAAAGGTTGGATACAAAACTTCACATGAGCACAGTCAAGCATCCATAGTCGGATGGGCAAATAGAGAGGGTTAACCAAATCCTAGATGATATAAGTCAAGCATAATGAAAGGGAAACTAATTGGGAAGAGTACTTACCTATAGTAGAGTTTGCACTCTTCCACTCGGCATAGTCCATTTATGCTTATGTATGGGTTTCAACCAAGAGCTCCTTATGCAGTAGGATTGCAGGATGAGAAAGTTCAAGCTGCAAATGCCTTTTTGGAAGAGATGAATGATATGCTTAGGCTTTCTAAGGATTATAGTAGGAGAGCTTAGGAGATGGCTAGAGCCTATGTTGACCCTCAAAGAGAGACATCAACTTTGAGGTAGGAGAGCAAGTTCCATCTAGGTCTGAAACCATGAAGACGGGACCTTGTCCAAAAATATCTATTAGGTATTGTGGACCCTTCCCAATACTTAAGAGGATAGGAAAGATGGCTTACCATCTCCAACTTCCAAAGAATAGTCAGATCCATCCAGTTTTTCATGTTAGCTGGCTTAAGAAAAGGCTGGGTGAATCCGACAAGCTCATTCGAGATAGTGAGGTAGTAGAGTCTATTTGTGTTCTATCTATTCCAAATGAGCTTGAGAGCATACTACACACTTGAGAAAAATGGACAAGAATTCACTTATACAAAGTGTCTAGTAAAATGGAAAGAAATTATAGAGGATAATGCTACATAGGAGCAGGTTATCACCCTTCAAAGATAGTTTCCCAACTTCATATTACCTTCCCAAGTGTCTTCTTAAGGGGAAGGATACGGGAAAACAACATGGAGATATGAACATGTGCTTTAGATAAAATATCATATAGTGGGAGTACCTTTCCATTTATTCTCTCTTACTTTTGGACCTTCCAGAACCATTTTTTAGGACAAAAATGGAATTAAGGGGAAGGAAAGGTTACATTGAGTCATCTAGGAACTTAGAGGTGAACCACCTCTTAGAGTTTTCAGAAGGGCTCACACATGGGTTCCATGTGGCACTCATGTGTAAAGCCATATGGTGACTCTCTTATTATAGAGAGAGAGAATTAAATGGAAGAGGTATGCAGCTAGGAGGATATGCGAGTAGCAATCTCCATGTGTGAGTTCCATGGATTTTGATGGTCTCGAATCTTCTTCCCACCTCGACATTTGTGCGAAGCAGCCCTTAAACATGAGGGGATTCATTAGAGTATTGACATTCAACACAAAAGAAGTTTTTCTTTTATCTTTTTTTTCTTGCCTTTTTCCTCCTTCTTTTATTGTGCAGAATTACCACATTTCTGCTTACTAGTAGATGAGATCCATTACCATTGCCCTTCTGACTAACTAGGAAAGCTTGATCTACAACACACATAATGGACCTGTTCTACCTAGACTCATCTTCCAACAATAGAACAGAGACTAACTCCTCAAATATTAAGGCATTTGGATTTCATTTCATCATCGATCAAAGACTAGAAGCAAAATGATGATATGAATCCAGAAGACCATTTAGAAGAACCTGCACAAGAGAACTATCTGGCAAGACTTCAACAGCAAAAATAAACTACTCCTTCAAATCTTTAATCTTTGTCAAAAAATTGTCCAAGGAATCTCATTCATTCATGTGCTCACTCTCCAACTATTTTCAAAGGTAAGCAATGTGAGCCTCATTTCTTGCCTAGTATAAAGTGGTAAGTGTATCCCAAGCATCCTTTGTTGTTTTATAGGAGCGGATTTGAGGAATAATGGCATGTTTGATAGACAAGGCTATCAATGCATGTGTCTGACCATCTTTGTCATCTCAATGAAGTTCCTATGTAGCTGGTGCAGTAGGAACCACAACAGAAATAGGAACCTGAAGAACCATCTTCAACGACATCCACATCACCTTCAATAACTATATTTGCACTTGTAGTATGACGTTTTTGAACACCCTGCACAATATTCCACATTCCTTTTGCAACCACTACATGATGCATAATGTTGGAGAAGATGATGGAAATCTTCCAGAGATGAGATGGTGTAGCAAATTCCTGATTTACACCAGCGAAAACTCAATTGAGGAGTGCAAAATAGACCTACAACAAATTCCTAATTTACACCAACCAAAAATCAATTGAGGACTATCTAATGAATCTATAACAACTTAAATTATTGAAAATGATCAAATACACACTAAGAAATAGATCAGAGAAGCTCATTGTTCTAAGTAGTATATGAAAAAGTAGAAGAGATGAGACATGGGAAGATTATATTTATTAATGCACATAAATTACATTGACATTGGCAATGAATGATTTCAAAATTTGAGGGCAATAGAAGAGCTATAATGTGAGCTCAATATGCCACCCAATATCCTCTGATATCTCTGCTATATCTCCCTTCGTTTTCATGTGACTAGGTAATCCTCTTTTATAGCCTTTGGTTGGAGCCAAACTTCAAGTTTGAATTCAAATCCTTACCTAAAAGTATTTCAAAGTTTTAGGAATTGTTTTGCTATAAATACTCATGAAATAATTCATGAAAAAATTCTCCTATGAATTCGTAATTGGAAATAATTCCACATATGCACTTTTACAAGGAGTAAAAATAAATCTTTTACAAGAGATCATTAATGTGATAATACATGAATGAAAAAATGAAATTTAGGATAAGTGATCAAGAATTTAGGCTTGGAATAATTGCACCAATAGCTTCCCCTCAAGCCTAAAATGCTTGGGCTTCAACTCTCTTTAATCTAGTGCAATCCAATCATCATCTTGGACCTGTTCAATTTAGTTCCATCCAAAGATTTAGTAAGAATATTTTCACATTGCAAGTTTGTTGATATATAGGACAATTGTATGTCCTGGCTAAGTAGCTTCTCTCTCACATAATGATAATACACTTTAGTGTGCTTAGTCCTTGCATGATATATAGGATTAGCATCCAAATGTAGTAAGCTAGTATTATTTCCAAAGATCATTGGAGTGTATGTATGTAGTCCCAAGTTTGAGCAGAGTAGCTTTAACCACATTGCCTCTTGTGCTGCATTTGCAAGTCCCCTATATCCAGCTTCAGTTGATGACAATGCCATAGTTGGTTGTTTCTTTGATGGCCATGAAATCAACTTAGATCCTGCAAAAGATAAGTAGCTAGAGGTGCTCCTCCTATGATCTTTTGAGCAAACCCAATCTGCATCAGAGTATAGCTTGATATCCAAGTCAGATGTAAATTGATAAAATAGCTAGAATGGATAAATGCCATGGAAGTAGAGATTGAATCCTTACAAGAAAACCATATAGAGAACTCAAAGATTGTAGATACACCCATGGAGATGAATCTAAAGCTAAGCAAAACCAATTGAAGAGATAACTAGCTATTAGAGTTTAGTGGGTAGTTTGAATTATGCCTCATTAATTAGAATGGGCATTTGCTATAATGTAAGTTTCCTTATTCAATTTATGCATGCCCCTAGGAAACCCCACATGGAGGCATCTAAGAGTGTACTAAAATCTTGAAGTGAACCAGCAATGAAGGTTTGTATTACCCATGCACATTTGAGATAGATATCAAACTCTACTTTGATGTAGATTGGGTAGGTTCTAAAGATTATAAGAGAAGTACATTAGGACATCTCACCTTTACAGGTACAAAACTTATCTCATGGTCTTCAAAGAAGCAACCTACTTTTGCACTCTCATCAACTTAAGCTGAATATAAAGGACTAGCCAATGCAACTCAAGAAACAATGTGGATCAAGAACATGTATTCTGATTTAGGTTTCAAGTTCTCTAATCCTTACATTTTTGGGGACACTATTAGTTCATTACATCTTGCAGCTAATCCAACCTATCATGCCAGGACTAAGCACATAGAAGTGCACTATCACTATGTAAGAGAAAAGATCACAAGTAAAGAATTTGAGTTGTCATATGTATCTACTCACCAACAATGTGCAAACATGATAATCAAAGAATTAGATGGAGTTAAGTTGCGCATGTTCAAAGCCATGATTGAATAACAAGAAGTATTGAATAATTGAAGACTCAAGCATCTTATGCTTGAGGGGGAGCCATTGGTTCAAGGAAAAAGCCTACAATCTTGTTCCATACTCGTTGGATTTCTCTCATATGGTTCTCATATGTTTTGAAAGGTTAAAGCTTTGAATTTATCTTAGTGAATTCGAAAAGTGAGAAAAGGAGAGAAACTCATGATCAAATGGGAGCCAAAATCCATGAATCTTTTTGAATTCAAATTCAAATTATCTCCCAAGAATTAGGACTACCTTTTGGGTAGAATATCTAACCATCATCAAGATCAAGAAGTGTGTATAAACACTACTCTTCTAGTTGTGGGGAATTACAGCATTTACACAGTGATTGTCACTGATTTATTGCACATACATTATACTATCTTTACATGAGAGAAGTCCTCCTCAACTTATTTGTATCATATGTGAAATATCAATACATATTATGATTCACTTTCATTGATTGTTTATTCTCTATCTATTGTTACAATACTTTGTGTTTCTATATCATCTTCTCAAACTCATTTCTCAATATGTGGGTACCCAATGTCTAATCTATCACTTGGTCATTGGAACTATAGTTCTCAAGATATAAGCAATTATGTATGACTATGTCTGTGTATCACCTAGCTCTGAAAAGTCAGGGTGATCCCCCAAACTTTTTAGAATTATTTTTTTGGTGCATGATGAGTCTAAATTCATGAAATAACGTGTTTTGATTAGCTAACACCTTAATTGAAAGTTTGCAAAATCTCTTTGGATAATTTGTGCTAGGTTTGAGCACTGAACAATTCTCTAAGAGGTTTGCATCCATAAATAGAAGGTTTCTTAGGATTGACACAAAATTTTGTGGATGATGTTCCATAAGGACTTAGGAATCTTATGGAGTATAGTAAGTGTCTCTGAAGTTACCAAGTTTAGGCTAGTGTTGAGTAGGAGTTTTTCAACACACTCTCATCTCTCTAACCAATCCATCACCTCTTCACAAAAGGCTCTTTTGATAGTTCAAAGAAGAAGCTAAAGAAGAAGCTAAAGAAGAAGGAAACGTTTACCAAAAGGTACTTCTATTGCATAAATAAGGGCCATGCCATTACAAATTGCAAGAAGAAGCAAGTTGACAAGAGAAACGATACTCTCAAATCCACATGGAAGAATAGGGTATCAAAAAACAATACATAACTTTAACTGCGGGCTTCCATAGAGAAGGTATGTACATTTGCCCAAGCTCATGTGGGTGAAGCTTGGATATTAGATAGTAAAGTATCTCACCACATGACTAGCAAGAAGGACTAGTATGGTTCCTGAATTCCTCTACAAGAACCCATCAACTCCAAATGTGGTTGTAAATGACTCCAAATGTTCAATTGCAAGAAGAGGAACCATAATTTTTTTTGTTAGAAGTAGTGTTGAGAGAAAAATCTATGATATTTATGTTGTTGCACTTAAAACAAAATTTTATATCAATTTCTAACATAACAGATTGTAGCCTTGAAATATTTCAAAAAGGATGGTGCATAAATTTTGGATGAAATAAGTAATACTATAGGAAAATAAGTGAAGAAAGATAACTCATATGAGCTAGGTGGCCTCACACTTGGATTTTCTATTCTAAAAGAGATGCAAAGAAAAGGGTAATAGCACGCTTACTTGCATTTTCAAATTTTGAGAACCATGTGGATCTTGCATGGTGGGAAAGTAGCAAATGAAATCATTTTTAAGAGAGAGAAATAATCAAGCTCAAGATCCTCTAGACTTGGTCATGCTGATATCTATAGTAAAAGTGTATACTTTTGCTTTGGGAGTCTCTCCACTTTTTTTTGATAGTCGAAGATTATAGTAAAAAGATGTGGGTGTATTTTCTTTGGAAGCAGGCTGATGCATTTGAAAAATTTTAAATGTGGCACAAGATTATTGGAAGTGAAACAAATAGAAAACTGAAAAAGTTCCATAGTGATTGAGGAGGAGAATTCTTATGAATAGAATTCAACAACGACTACAATGCTCATGGAATCAAAAGGTAGGTTACTACAATCCACATATGTCAAGAAAATGGTATTGTTGAGAGACAAAATAGAAAAATAATTGAAATGTCATGCTGCATTATGAAAGATCAAGATGTGCTCGATGCATTTAGGCAAACATATTTAATATGACTGTGTACATTTTGAATAGATGCTATACAAAGGCATTGCATGACACAAATTTTCATGAAGAGTACTCTCGTAAAAAGGCTTCATTTTGAAAAATTCTGAATGCTTTTATTGTGTACATATACCTTAATAAAAATGAACTAAATTAGGATAAAAAAAATAAAAAAATGTTTCTTCTTAGGATGGTCCTAACCGTTAAGTTGATGTTCCTGAGTCATCTTCATATCGAATCTATAGATAAAAGAGGATTAACGAGCAACAAAGGGACTCACATCATATTGTCAGTAAAATAACCCACAAATGTTGATGGACTCCAAGAACCCAAGTGGAGAGTGATAATGAAGGCTGAGTGTTATAACATACTAAAGAATAACACTTGGGAATCGATTGATTTACCATCAAAGAAAAAACTAATTGTAACTAAGTGGATTTGGAAAGAAAAATATTATGCATATCGTACTACAGAGAAGTAGAAAGCTCAGCTTGTTGGACAAGGATTCTTGCAAATGGAAGGATTTGATGTCCAAGGGACATTTGCATCAACAATTTTACAAACTACAATTTGCATGGTACTTGCAATTGGCGCACATAAAAGATGGATGTAAAATTAGCATTTTTGAATGGATCCCTCAAGGAGGAGGTATATGTATCTCCCCCACTAGGTTTTTGTTGGAGTTCAAGGTCTACAAAAGTACACAAACAACACAAGGAAGAAGAAGAAGGTTGGAGCACAACACAATACTGAATGCATTAGCAAGTGAATGTACAAAGATAAGTAACCTATAAGGGTTTTAGATGTATATACAATCCAAGGGAAGAAACCTCCTAACGAGGGAAAAAGTTGCTTGATGGTCCTAAGTGTGTTCACACACATCACTACCAAAATATATCAATAAATACCCCCTATGAGTGATCCAATGAACAAGGAACTAGACTCAAGTATAAGGAAGTGTCAAGATTTGTGGAATGAGATCAGTCCACAAAACGACATAAGTATACAACTTTACTAAAAGCTTCAAAATTCTCATCGGCATAGCCTTTCTAAAAAGGTCTACAACATTAACTTGTGAGGGGACATAAGCCACATTGATCTCTCTAATAGATAATCTCTCCCTAGCATAATGATAATGCATCTCAATGTGCTTTGTGCGAGCACGGAGCATAGGGTTCCTTGCCATTGCTAATGTGCTATGATTGTTAGTGATGATGGTGGTGGCAGAAGACTAACCAACAACCAAATCAGTGAAAAGGTCTATGAGCCACATACACTCAACGATTGCTATGAAAGCTATCCTATACTCAGCCTCACAACTAGAAGTGGCCATAGTAGACTGCTTCTTGCTCAACCAAGATATGCATGAGCTACCAAAAATGAAGCAAAAATCGGTGGTGGATAGAAAATTTTCATAGCAACTACCCTATTTGAGTTAAAAAAAAACATATAATTTGGCGGTAATGATCCACTTTGGGATAAAACAATCTAAGTACTCGAGAACCACTCAAGTATCAAAATATGTGCTTAATCACATGCCAATTCTTTTCACCTTGATAATGCATAAACCTGCTCATCTAAGAGATGGGAGACTGAATATTAGGTCACATTATGCAGAAGTTACCCAAACATCTAACAACTTACTGATAGAGAAAAACATCAAATGCATCTCCAAGATCATGAAGACTCAACCATAAACTTGTTTCCATGGGAGTGGCAATAGGTTTGAAATCTTCAAGGCCATTTTTTTGACACAAAGCTATTACTCTATCAACTTGCCTAAATTGAAAGTCCAAATAATGATGCAAATGCCCCAAATCTGACATCTCAAAGGAGGCATGAAAATCAGCCTTGACTTCAACAATATGCTTCTCATTAGGACTAGTTAGCAGCATATACAACCATGATTAAAAGTACATCATCTACATGCTTATCATATAAGTTGCTCTTAGTTGGAATATTCTCAAAACCATGTGCACATGTATCTTTTCATACCAAGCATGTGGTGCTTGCTTCAAACCATATAATGCCTTTTCAATATGCACACTTTGTTTTCATTCCCGTTCTTCACAAAACCATAGAGCTAAAATACATACATTTCTCCAAGTAAATCAACATTTGGAAATGTAATTTTAATGTCCAAATGATGTACGTTCCAATCATGATGAGCTGCAAGTGCACAAATGATATATGAATAGTGGTCATTCGACATGTGGGAGAAAAGATCTCATCAAAATCAACACCTTTCTCTTGAGCACAACCTTTGGCAACAAGCCTAGGCTTATACTTGCCAGTTGTTCCATTAGGTTTTGATTTTAGCTTTAGTACCCATTTAATGAAAATGGCCTTTTTGTCTAAAGGAAAATCACATAAAGAACAAGTACCATTCTTCATAATAGCATCATATTTCTGATTTCATAGTAGCCATGCAATTTTTTGAATTTTTTGCTTCATCAAAAGAAATAGGCTCATTCTCATCACAAAGACTTGAGAGAGCCATTGCATGACAATTTGATGCAAAGTAGACACTATGAAAGTTTGAACGGGTATGATATGATAAAGATGCATCTAATTCACTATCTCCCAAAGTTTGCACCAACCATTTAGACATAGTGTTTGCCTTTTCTATGTCAGCCTTCTCATAAAAAAGTGCATCATGTAGATCTACATCAGAAATGGAATGATCTGCATTATCTTTTAGAACTTATAAAGGTTGAGAGATTGCCTCATTTGGAAGAGCACTTGAGTGTCCACTTATAGAAAGAGGCAACAAAGTGTCATAGACATCCTTCGAGCTAATTGATATCTCCTTGGTACTTGAAATTAATGGCTGAATTGTATCTTCCACAAAAAAAAAAAATCATGGTTAACCAAAATACACTTAGTCTCTGGATGATATAGATGGTAGCCTTTTCTTTCAAAATTGTACCCAACAAAAATACATTTCACAACTTTATCATCCAATTTCCTACGTTTCTATTTAGGCACTAATACATATGCCATATGACCAAAGAAATGCTGCTAAGAAACAGATGGCTTGCAACCATGCAAAGACTCATATGGAGTGTTTGATTGCAATGCTTTGGTGGGACACTCGTTAAGTACCTATGCTGCACACATAATAGCTCAAGCTAGAAGCTATGTGGTAGAGCTTGACTTTTGACCATACATCTTTCCATTTTCATGAGAGAACTGTTCTTTCTTCAACAAATCCATTGTGTTGAGGTTTATATGGAATTGTACACTAATGTTTTATCTCACACTCATCCAAAAATTCATTAAAGTCAAAATACATGTATTTCCCACCTTGATTAGAATCAAGGGTGCCAAATCACATAAATCAGGAACTCTTTGAATCACATAAAACACTTCAGAATTTGCTTTCATCCATAGGACCATTGCCATCACTTTCAACAAGGTACAATTTATGAGTAGCTCAAACTGAATCGTCCTTTGGGAAGGAAGAATGCTACAATTTGCCAAAAATAGAGCCTTCATAGAAATGTTTAGAAGGTGTCTCAAGTTTGGGTAGAGAGGATACCATTTTAGATTTATGAAGGTGAAGCAAACTAACAAAATTAAGATGACCAAAGCATGCATGCCAAAGATTTTCATTTGAGATAGCCTAAGAATCTTGAACTACACATGTTGAATCATTCATAGATTTCACATAGTCTATAATCTTATAGAGTCTAGGACATAAAATGCTATAAGCAATAATAACATCACCATTTGAAAGATCATGAATTGTACATCGATCATCACCAAATTTGATGACCAAGTTAATCTTGGCTTATGCTAAAATTAACAACATATTTTTTTTTGATCCTTGGCATATATAAAGCATCTGTGAAAGAATGGCCATTAGCAGTAGTCAAAACAATCTTACCAACTCATTACAAGATAAGAGAAGTTGTTATCACATGTGACTATATTCCTTGTAGGGGTAGGCTCAAGTGAGTTGAAGAAAATATGCTATGAGGTAATATGTTTGGTTGCCCTACTATCAAAGTACCAAACATTTGATTCTATTGTAGACACACACTACCCATGAGAAGATGCCCCATAGCATGTTTCTAGTAAATCACTTCCATAGAATCTATTAATAATACTGTGGTGCTCCCAAATATAATGAAGCATTTAACTCATCTCCTAAATGTTGTGTATGAAACCTGGCTTGAGCTAAGGCATATCAAATAAAATAGTATGTACTCTAGGAATTACTTCTTAATGCACTTGCATATTCAAAGATTCTTACGTGAAAACCTCGCCTTTCTACTTTTAGACCACTTGCCTATGGACTTGCCTTGTTTGCCATCACATATAGAGTGACCGTCAAAACTACCCCTTTATTGTCTAATAGTAAAAGATTATGTGAAGGACCTCCAAACCATAAAATATGTGATCTCAATGACTTCTTCCCATATCATTTTTCCTACACCTAGGCATTGTATTTGGACGTCCCATACCACCAAACATTTACCCCACATATATGCATAAATGAGATTAAAGTAGAAGAATTCTCTCAGCATGATAAGAACAAACACATTCTTAGGTATTGTGAGAACATACAAAACATTGGTTAGCAAATTTGCTCGACTCCTACATTTCACTTTTCCAACTGAATGCACATTGTGTCTTGTGCTATCACTTGTTTGAATTGTATGACTAGACATTCCTTCTTCTAATTCAAACATTACAAGTCCTTCATCTTAATGACATAATCACTAATGCTTTGGATTTTTTTTGTTTTTGAATGTTGTGAAATTTGACCACAAGCTAGCTTTAGTAGTGTTTTGGAAGTGACCTTCCAATGCATTCCATATATCTTCAACTGTTTCTAAACCTCTGATGTGAGGTAGCAAATGATCTATGATACTGTTGTATATGTAGGCTTTTGCACTTGCATCTTTCTTTTGCCATAGCTCTTATTTCTTTGGTTGACTATCATCTTCAAATGTAGGCTTTCCTTCTTCAGTTATTACATATATCATGAGATCCTTACTCATAAGTAAGGCTTCCATCCTCATTACCCAAGGTGGATAGTTATCTTTGTCCAATTTGTCAATAGAGATATGATATGCCATGGTCTTCTTGCTTCTACTAAAACCTGTGAGTTTAAGGCTAAATAATGTTACCTTTTGAGGATCACTTCGAACTGATTCTTCTGATTCCTTTTGTTGCTGAATGCTTCAACTTCCAACTTTCCAATGAAAGTTCTTCAAGATTTCTTATATCTGTATCTTCTTCTACTCTTTAGGACCTTTCTGCTCTGATACCGCTTGTTGGTCTATGAAACACCACAAGAACCAAGCTAATGTGATATTAGAAAACCTCTACAATCATTAATAAATCAGCAAGACTTCAATCTTCAAAACTTTAACACGTCCCTTAGTAAATGTGAACATTTAGTTTCCTAAAACTGTGCCTTTTTCTTCTCACTTCAATTCTTCTTTGGTTTGATTTGAATCTTAAAGATTCTTGTGCTCAATGATTGATAAAAGTTCTTACATATATATATTTAAGAAACACATTCCAAGAAAAACTTTCAAGTAATAACTTGTAAATAACTTGAAATATCTTCAGGAGTTACATTATTTCTGAAATCTAAAATTTACCTTCATCGATTTGACATGCCTTCATTGTTAAGCTTATTTCTTTGAACACACGTCCTATTTTGCAAAGATCTTTTAGTTGATTTTAGTTGAGGATCATAGATTCAATATGAGCTATCACTCATAGAAAACTTTACAATGTACTCTAAGATCTGGCTCTTAGAAGATCAGAGAAATCTGTGCCCGAAAACTCGTACCTTCCAACTAACATTTATACAGTTATGGAATCACTTAGATTTCTTCACACAAAAATAATTGACTCAAATCCTTCTACACAATCATGTGTTTACTATTATAAAGGATGTGTACAAAATTGCATGGCCTCATTTTTCCCATAGCCATAGAAAGATCTTCTACATTGAGTGACCTCTCAGCATCATCTCTCTCAAAAAATAACCTAGCTTCCCCTCTACTCATTTGGGACTCAAAAATCGAGTTCTTCTACGTGTATTTCTCTCAAATTAACTTATATAAATTTGATTTATATGCTCCTTAACTCAAACACATAATTCTAGAAGCTTTGGACTATATTTGATCCCTAATTTTATCACTATATTACATGTGTGAATTTATCCCTTCATATAGGCATTGTTTTTCTAGTATCTAAGTTTCATAGCTCCTTTTCCTTCTTCTTTCCTCTTATGTCTTCATGCCTAATTAGTGAGTGAAGTCCCAACAATTGCAATGAGAGTCTTGGGTAATGCGTATTGTCTAGGCACATAGGAATTCTATTTTCCAAGGTTCATTGATCTTTTTTGTATTTTTATAGGTCTTTGTTTGTCTTTTGGTTGATTTACAAGAGGTTCTTTTGTATGTCTAGAGCATCATGGATAGGCCCAAGGCTTTCCAGAGTCTCTAATTGTATCAAGGCATCAGGAGATTAGGAAGTGAAAAGAGGGACAAAGATACCTTTTCCTTACTAGTTAAATTGTAATCATCAAAATCACTATTTTGATGAAGAAAGTATGAATTTTTTGAAATGGAAGAACTATGTGACTTCCTTCTTACATGTCTCCTCTCTAACAAACCCTATTTTCACTTTTTCTTCCACATGTTCCACTTTCTGCTTGTCCCTACCCTCATCCAACATGCCGCCCTCTCATATGTTTCATCCCCGAGAAACCCTTGTTCCTCAGAGTTATCAATGCATGCCCATAGAAGTTCAATAACAAATAAATGTTCTCCCATGCTAATGCATCTTGCTAGATTTGCTTTGAGATTTTCCATTCAATGGCACATGGTCCATCTGATTGTTGTAGGTGGTAGTATTCTAAATATTGAATCGCTTCACAGGAAAAATGTTGAAGTAAATGGGTGGGCCGTGAGATGAACACCTTTGAGTCATACTCCTAGAAGCCTATTGTGAAGGCATTTAGGAAGGTTTCTTTATAGCATGTCAAGAGGTACTTAATGAGATAATGCAAGTCATACAATAATTTTTATGATGTAGTTGTGCTCATGTCACGCACAAGATCAAGGTTTCCATGCTCAAAGCCTAGTGTATTTACATGAGGGTATTTGACTTTCTTAAAAACCTTAAAATTGTATGCATCATATAAAAATGATTGTTTTTCATGTGGCTTGTGACATCTTGCATCTTGGATGATCATGATAACCAATGAAAAATAGTTTCAATTATATATAGCATAATAGGTAGACCCTATGGTGGTCCAAGATAAGGATAATTAAATGATTCAAGACATTTGGATGGATTTTTACCTTTATGGCAAAACACTTCTAGCTTCATCTTCTAGGTACTAATGCATTGCAAGGATTCCTATAGAATGTATTGTGTTGAATTGCTCCAAGTATGCATCATCTTTGGATACTCTTTAAACAATTTTATTGGCTATTTAGGTTAGAAAATCCTTCCTCTTCAACTAGCTTCAAGTAACTTTTGCTTGAAATTGTGTGGCAAATGTGGGTGGCCTACCGACAATCCTATATATCTCAGCCCTATAATTGTCCATAAGCATAAATTATGGGTAATATTGGATTTCATCTTTATTGATAAGGCATATACATGCCATGTTATGAAAATATACCAACTTAAGAATGGTATTCTGGGACCTTGACTAGGGACATGGCTGCTTGTTGGACTTTGATGTGTGGTGAGTGTGTTTTACCTCATTCTTACACTTGCTTTATCCATGCTTCAATTACCATTCAAATACATCATGTAATTTTTTTTGTGATTCTACCTCATAAGGCCAAGTTTGGATCATAATCTTCTTCGAATATCGGGTTGAGACGGATAGATATGACCTCCTTGGGCTGAAGCTAGTTTGGTGGCAAGATAGGCTGTCAAGGGGATAGGTTCATTGAAAGCTTATACTCTTGGATGTAAGTGTTCATTTTCACAACTCGATTGCATAATTTCTCAAGTTTATTGAAGATTTCTAATGGGGCTTTGGATAAGTTAATGGCATAATCTTTTAGAATAATCCTAACACTTTCAAATGGGACAACTTGGAGACGTGAGGGACTAGATGTGGCTGATGTAGGAACATGAGGGCATTCTAGTGTGAAGTTTGTAATACATGTCAACACCATCTTTGCTAATGACAAAGAATATTAAAACAAAGTGGAAAACTGGTTGGATGGGACTCTAAAACATGTCTTTTTCTAAGAAAATGTGCTTTCTTGCATGTGGATGGGTTACAGTGTGTTTTTCCACTCTCTATGGCTGGAAATGATGAAATTTGAAAAAGTCATTTTTTCTGGGGAAAGCATAGTTGTGGATTTGATGATGTGGCACTTACTTTTGGAGTGAGTTTGAAATTTATATTTTTTCTAAAAGAGACTTGAAAAATTGAGTCAAAGAAGTGATTTCTAACATATATATTAAAAAATGGACCTTTTTAACTACATATACACGAAAAACAAGACTTAAAAAAAAATTATTCAAATACATGCATAAGTTTGATGATGTGGAAAGTATCTCTTGCTCTCTCTCTAGAAGAAGAAAGAGAGGAGTCTAGTAAAACCTTAAAAAATCCTACTCCAACCTAATAAAAAGTTCCCTATTAAATGCACTTTGTCCCCTTAAATAAGAACAAAATTAAGCTTAATCCTTAAAAATTAAGTATCCTTACAAGGCCCATGCAGGGTTCATTTTTCCCCTAATGGTGAGTGCATGAATGTATATATGTATGTGCATGTATGTTTATGTATGTTTATGTTTATGTATGTATGTGTATATGTGTGTATGTGTGTGTATATGTATGTGTGCATGAATGTGTACATGTGTATGTATGTGTGCATGTATATATACCAAAGAGCCTTCTCTACAGGTAATAGGTACTTTGTAACCTTCATAGATGACTACTCAAGAAAAGTATGGTTGTAGTGTATAAAGAAAAAATTAGATGTGTTTGATGTGTTCAAAATATTCAAGGCACAAGTTGAAAAGGAGACAAGTTGCTACATCAAAGCCCTAAGGTCAGATACAAGGGGAGAATACTTCTCCCATGCCTATGATTTCTTGTAGAACTAAGGGATAAGGAGGCAAGTCACTTGCAGGTATACTCCCCAACAAAATGGGGTGGTAGAGAGGAAGAATAGGCATATTTTTGAAATTGCTTGGGGTATGTTAAATGAAATGAATGTGCCTTCAACATATTGGGTAGATGCTATATCTACTTTTGTGTACTTGATGAATAGGTATCCCACGTCACGGGTACATGACATGGCACCTGAGGAGGCATGGAGTGGAAGGAAACTAGACCTTTCACACATTAGAATCTTTTGTTGTTTATGCTACATACATTGCACGGGCTGAAATTTGTATGTTTATTGGTTATGCTATGGAGCAAAATGGTTAGAGGTGCTACAACACTAATACAAAGGAGTTGAAGGTATCTAGAGATGTAGTGCTTCATGAGCTCAAACCATGGTATGCTTCCAAAGTTTGATTGTAGAGAGGAGATATGAAGCTAGGTTTCAAGATAGCTTGGAAATCAGTGGTCCAAGCATACAAAGGAGTTTAAACATCTATTCATTCCATCAATCACTGAATAAAGGAAAGGCAAGATTGGTAGAGCTTGATGAAAATGGACATGAAATTGAAGACTTTGAAGAACCTATGTTAGAAGGGGGAGCTACAACACCAAGGCACCAAGGAAAATAATTTTCAATCCACCAAAAGGAGAAGAAAGGATTTCAACAAGGGTAAGACATCCAATCTCAAGGCTTTTTTATGATATTTATATTGCTAGTCATTATGCTTTCATGAGTAAGGTTATCAAAGACCATGAATGTTGTACCTATGAAGAAGCCAAAGACACAAAGGAGTGGCAAGAAGCTATGGAAGAAGAGAACAAAGCCCTTGAAGACAACAACACATGGAGTGTAGTTCCAAGAAAAGAAGGGATGAAGGTAATTTTCAACAAATGGGTCTATAAAGTGAAGAGAAATTCTGATGGTTCAATTGCTAGGTACAAAGCAAGGCTTGTGGCAAAATGATCTGCTCAATCCTATGGAATTGACTATGAAGAAACATTATGTCCAATTGCAAAGATGCCCACAATTAGGGAAATCATTGGGGTTGTCACATCTAAGAGGTGGCCAATATATCAATTGGATGTAAAGAATGCTTTTCTTAATGGTGATTTGTAGGAGATAGACTACATGAATCAACCATTAGGGTTTGAGAACCCTAAAGATTTTGTTTGTAAACTTAAAAAAGCATTGTATGGTTTAAAGCAAGCTCCTAGGGCATGGAATCAAAGTCTTTTGGAGTATTTGTGTAGGTGTGGATACAAGCCAAGTGATGGAGATCCTGCCGTGTACCTCAAGAAGGAAGGAGGACTAGTTGTCTATGTATGCATATATGTGGAGGACTTGATTATAACAGGAAGTGATGACACATGTATCGCATGGATCAAGGCCAAGCTTGGAAATGAATTCAAGAATTAATATATTAGAGTTCTTAAATATTTTCTTGGGATTGAAGTTATTTATGTGGAAAATGGTATTTACCTTTTTCAAAGGAAATACCTACTAGATGTACTTTATAAGTATGGTATGAGTGGATGTAAGCCATTGATACAACCTGAGGATCCAAAACACTAAGTTATGTGCAAGTGAAGGAAAACCTCTTGAAGGTATTTCAACATATGGAAGCCTTAATTATGCTAGCATCATAAGGCCTGACTTATCTTATGTTCAAGGAGTCCTTTCTCAATTTCTTAGTTCACCAACTAATGTTCATATGAATCAAGCCAAGAGGGTGCTTAGATACATCAAGAAAAATATCAACCAAGGGTTTTACTACCCTTATGGAGATGGATTACAACCTCAAGGCTTTAGTGATGCTGATTGGGCTGGTTCAAAGGAGAATAGAAGGAGCATATCTTGCTATGTCTTCATGTTAGTTCAAAGAGTCATTTCATGTCCAAGAAGCAACCTATAGTTGCGTTATCATCTACTGAGGCTGAGTATAGAGCTTTAGCACTTGCTACATAAGAGATCATGTGGCTCAAGAAGCTCTTCAAAGACTTGGATGTGGAGGTCAAAAAGTTACCTCTATTTGGAGATAACATGTCACGCATTCATCTAACAAGCAACCCTATGTTCCATGCAAGAATCAAGCACGTAGAGATCCATTATCACTTCATCAGAGAGAAGGTACTAGCAAAAGAAGTGGACATCAAGTACATCAACACCAAGGATCAACTAGCAGATATCATGACCAAGTTTATGGATGCAAGCAAGTCAGAGAAGCTCAACCTCAACTTGAAGGAGATCAATGGAGACTAACACTTGAGCTTGAGGGGGAGTGTTAGAATTTAGTAATCTCAAGTGTGGGAAATCATGCTAAATAGAAGTGCCACATCACTCATACTTTTTGGTAGGATATACAACCAATTTTCCATGAGTTTTCTCAACTCATTACTCAACTAATTGATGGAGAAAAGGCGTGATTGTTTGGAGGGCATTTTTGAATTCAAATTTACAACTAGCTTTTTGAGCATTATATAAGCAAAACACATGGAGAAAATTTGTCGTCATCCTCTTCTACCATTTGAGAATTTGTAAGCTCTCATTAGGAGTGTTTACTCTAGGTCTAAGCTAGCCCCTAGCTAAGCAAGCCCCTTGCTTGCTAGAATTTTCTCATAGGAAGTGTGTTGACCTAAGTACCAACTTAGGGACTTGTGGAGAAAGAGACTATACCTCAATCCCCTCTCAAGTGCATATAGTGGGGATACACGCTTTTAATTATCAATCCAAAGAGTATACAAACCTAGCCGAGTGTATGAGGACATGCAATCATGTAATGATCAATGCAAATGAACTACTCAAAGAGTGTAAATAAGGCAAAGACTTATCCAAACAAGCTCCAACTGTTGGTCAAGGCGAAACGATACTTGGTGCAGCAGCCGTCAGTATTTTGGACTTTTCTCCCAGCTCAGAGCCCCAAATATAGTGAATAGCATATGCATTTCGAAGCTCTCAAGAAGACGCATCCAATGGTAGTGGTTTCACTCAATTCTGACGCTCCTACTTCAAGTTATGAGCAAAATACTGAGTCGCAGGAAACACTTTCCTACACTTCAGCACTTCCTACACTTCGCACACACCTTACCTACAACAAATAAACACTTTCATGGATAGACAACACTCACAAGCACTCTTTCCAAGCAATACACATGCATACAAGCTCACAGAGAAGAAGATACAGAGTGAAGAAGACACAAATTCGAATTTTTGTGCTCTCTATTCTCACAATGGCAAAAAAGTCCTTTACAAAGAGTCACATTTGACTTATATACTTGTGCCCTAAAAAATGGTCCTTTCACACAAGAGACCGGCAGTTTATTTACTAAAAGACTAATTTCCTACTATTTTACATGGGTAAATCTCTAATCTTCTGTGGGGATGCATCTAGAGGACTCCTCTACTGCATTTACAACGGAAAATATATTACAAGGATGGTTATGATACAAAAATATGATGTCCAAATCGGAAAAATTTTGGGGCCCGTCTTTTTCTCTGCTTTGTGCTCTCTTTAGCTCTGCAACACTCTCCCCCTCTTTGTCTCTGTCGTCCCTTGACAGGCTTTGCCTCTTGTCCTCGGTTTGTTGTCTGCACGCATCCAGTGGTCGAAGAAGCAATAAGGACTGTTAGACAATTGGGTATCTTATCTGAGGTTTGTCCTTTGCTTCTGTTTTTGGCTTACTTTAAGAGTTCTGAATACACGCACCCAGTGGTCGAAGAAGCAATAAGGACCGTTAGAGAATTTGTTATTTTGTCCGATCTATGTCCTTTGCTTCTGTTTTGCCCCTTGGTATTCCGTATATCACATATCTGGGTTGCTGTATTCAGTTGGGTTGCCACGCACGCCACCAGTGACCTATATCTTGCTTGTTGTTCTCTGATTTGTCCTGGTTGCAAACATGTGACCCCGTTGTATTGCTTTGAGCCTGTTTACTTTCTTCCACCGTGTAGGACCTGGATGATTTGTGTTGTTGCCTGATGCGTGCCCCTGCGGGGCTCTGTGCAGAGATTGGTGTTGCGCCCCTGCGGGGCTTCCTGCAGAGATATGTCTTCAGATATTTCTTTTTAGTGAAGCTGCTTCTTTCGTTGTCTTCTTCTTTTCTTTCTTTTACTTGATTCTCCCTCAACACTGCCCCCCTCCTGGACTCTGTCGTCCCCGACAGGCTTTGATAAGCGACGGGCATATGTTTTATATACTGTTTGCTCTGTATCATTTAGCAGATTGGCTTCACGTATCATGAGTTGTTTCCATTGTTCTGCCTTCACACCGTCATTGGGTGGCTGTCTGTGATCTGCGAAGAAGCTAAGTTCATATGCCACTAATCTGGCATTTAAATTGGATGACATCTTCAAAAAAATTTCTGAATCCATCTCAAAAAATCCTGTAAAGAAAGCTTCTTCAAAAGTCTGCATATATGCACTTGGCAAGAACATTAATCTGGAATAATACGCCATTATTGTTGGTCTGCTAGGCATAACTGATAGATAAAAAATGAGGATTTCCGTGCCCTGATTAATACCTATGAAGTTCAAAAAGGTGTAGGCCGCATGCTTGAATACCTTCCAAACTGTAAGGATCATGCTAAGTATTTTGTTGGTCATTTTGACAGTTAAATCGGGTACTGTCACATAATTCTGTAGCCAATATTTGATGGTTTTGACCATATAATCCTCCGTTGGCAAGTAGTTATGTGGCGGGCTCGGAAGCATAGGATAATTAAGCCACTGCTTATTTATAGTGCCGCTTCTTTGCAAATCCACAAATTCCCTGGTATCCCTTCTGCGTGGTATTGGACAAAATGAAGGGTTTACCTGGAATGCATATGGCGCTGCTTGCCAATGCACCCGTAGTGTGGGATGTTTCTCCAAAAATTTCCGTCGCCACACTGGTTGTGCAGCTTCAAACTCTGCTTGAGTGTATGCGAATGTGTCGTGGTTGAAGTTCAGCTGCTCATCTGGACTCTTCTGTGTAATCTTCTTTATATAACGTCTTGTTTTCTCTTTCAAGAGTCCGTATGGAATATTGAACGACTTCATGATCTTGTCCAGGTCTTTACCTTGGATCTTGGCCTCTTTCATCACTTTGACAACTTCATTTTCAAAATTTTCCGTCAACGGGGACACCACTAGTGCCCGTTCCTTCTGACTTATTTCTGCAGTATAGGGCATTGAATGTTCGTCATGTATGTCGGCCAACTGTAGTGGAGAATTATAGATCGGGTGAGATAGAGGACTTACCTCTACCTCGTCAGTAGGATTTTCCTTAGCCGGCACTACTGGTGTCCCGATCGGTGTTTTATCTTTTATTTGACTCAGTCTTTAGTCGTGCTATGCATTCATCTTTCTCTTTTACCTCTTGCATGGCTTCTCTGAGTGTTTCTTTAGTGGCCAGCAATTCTTTACCAATGTCAGCTACATTATCCATATTTTCACTGTAGCTTTGTATCAATTTGGCGTTCACCTTTTGTAATTGACTCTTCAATTCATTGGTTTCATTGGTGTATCGGCTCTTCCATTCCTCTATCTTTGCTTGTTCTTGCTTTAGCAGCTCTTCATATTTTGAGATCTGATCTCTTAATTCTTTTTCTTTGGTTTCTGTGGATTCCTGTTGTACGATTGGTTGATCATATAATAAAGACTTCATCAATTCCTTATTTCTGTTGCGGAGGCTGTCGTTCTCTTCCATATACAACTTGAGTTGTTGTTCTAATAACATGCTTCTCATTTTCATTTTCTCTTTCTCAGCCTCGCTCGCATCGTGTAATCTTTGCAACTCTGTTAGCTGTGTATGCAGCTGTTGATTCTGAGAGATGGATGCATCATGTTGTAGCTTGATTGCCAGCACCTCCGTATTTTTGACTGCTAATTCTTTTTGTGCTTCAATCAATTGTGCCGATAGCTGCTCACTCATGATTTGAAATTGATTCTTTTCTCTCCTTGCCTGATCATAGTCGGCATCTATTTCCATCAACTGTTGTTGAGTGTCCATGGCCGTCTGATACATTTGCTTGACTACCGGCTTCAGCTGAGTGACATCCACATTCAACCATGTTTTTGGAATGCTTGGTTCTTCGCCAGTATCGACATCTTTGCCCTGTGCGATATGTAATGTAGTGTCATGGGGCTGCCTAATCTGAAGCTGGATCCTTGGCTCAGCCCCCATGTTTGCTTGCTTTTCTTGAGGTGTGTCATCCCGTACCTCGATCACAATTTGTTCTTTGTTTTGTAACTCCTCCGTTTCCTTACTTACTGGAGTTTGGACTTCCTCTTTGATAGGTGGTTTTACATATGTAATGTTTGTTGGAGCTTCCTTGATGCTTATCTTTGTAGTATCATTCAATTGAATGACATGCTCCGGTTCAATGGAATCTTCTACATTCTTTTCCTTTTCTTCATGATTTCCCGGCGTCACTTCCAATTGATGGATCTCATTCCATTCTTCTTCTTGAGTTTCTGTCCGTATATCAGCATCCAAGGTATCTTTTTCAGGGCTAGAATCTGTATATTTACTAGAACCATCTATCCCTAGTTCTTTGTATCTTCCAGCTTGTTTTGGTGTCTTCTCTGGACTCCGTTGTTGTTTCTCTTGACTTGCCTGTCTATAATGATGACCTTGAATGTTTAAGTTTACCTGCCCTTGCATGTACTGATGTGTTTCTTCGAGGGCAGCGGAAAGATCTCTCCTTGTAATAGGCATTTGAGCCGTCGTGATCTTCGGTAAGAGATGAGTTCTCTTTGATTGTGGTGTAGCTTGGGCTTCCTCCTCACATAGACACTTTGTACCCCTCATGGGTTTTAGTGTGCTCGTTCCAGCTTCCTCAACCATAACAACTGCTTTCTTTTTCTTAGGGACCGTAGCGGATTTTGCGTATTTGGCTAGCCCTTCTGAGGTCGGCATCTCCCGTAAGCAGTTTTTCATCTCAAGGGCTTCATATATCAATAGTGTTAATGCAGAACTGCCATTCAAAAATTTCTTCTGGCCCCATTTCTTCTGGGCTTCAAATAGCCTTTCTTGGACATACCCTGTCAAATTAATTTTGTTTCCTATTTGTCGCATGGCGTGTGATAATAGTTGTACTACAATCTTTTGTGGAGCCGTGTATCTGTGCATACTGAGGAAGCAGAAATGTTGATGCACAAGACGGACAACATCTTCAATGTCTATTCTGTTAATCTCCAGGAAGGACCTCTTCTTCGGGTCATGACATTCCTCTTTGACACTAGTAATTCTTGCTTGATTCCATCCAAAAGCTTTATTGATTAGTTCATGAGTGAATTGGATGGTTTTCCATGTCCCTACTTTATCCAATACTCGTGCTTCTGGGACTGATATTTTTGTTGCAACAGGTTGCATGGTATTCATTACTTGTGCACATCTCTGAAAATCTGGCACATAGATTGGCAATTTGAGAAATGCCTCTATGCCTGCTTGTGTCCATACATCTTCAATATGAGGTAATCCCTGTATTATTGTTTTGAAGTCCTGTGACATGATTGGAAAATAGTGATCTGTATCCATAATTTTGATAGTTGCCATGAAAATGAGTTCCGAGACTGGTTGGTCATCCCGAAACCAATTGCCTCGTACTCTTGTGACTGATTCCACTGGAAGAAGCTGGACCTCTTCCTCTTGTGTAGCTTCGGAACTAGTAGACGCCATCTGCACTCAATATAGAGTATGAATTAGTTGCCATATATTATCAGAAATCCTCCTTTATTTGTTTGTCATAAGCTCGATATTGCTCCGAGTGAATGGTGTCGCCCCTTTCCCGTGTGTGTGAGAAAGGTAATACCTGGATTTTTCAGATTTTTAGGTATTTTTATATTTTCATCTGAAAAGGAAAATAGAAAAGTTAGGTTATAGCCGAAGCGGTTATTATTTTTTTGGAGTAATTTTCTTAATGTATGTACAAGTGCTCTCCTATCTCCCAAGAGGAAAATGTGCTTGACTATCCTGAAATAGAAGAAGGATGTGCCGAATGCTTGGCCTTATAATGTGGCCTTATCATGCATACTTTGGGTCTCGAAGGCTCCATATGTGTGCAATTGGAAGTAGTTGGTTGATGCATGCCGTTTGTTTTGTCTTTCGGTATCCAAATCTGCTTCATTTTGCTGGGCTTTGTTGTATGTTGCTCAATTCCGATGAATGTGGCTCTTTTCTTGTTGTATGTCTACTTTATCTGATTTGTAAATCTCGGAATGGCTCGGGTTGCCATTACAGACTCCTTCTTTCTCCAGTAGCTCCTTTTTTGTGGCTGTTTTACCTGTGGACTATATTGGTTCTTCCTGTGCTGAGGATCATTATTCCGGCTTAGTTTCTTTGGAGCACATGATTTAGGGATCCAAATTTGCGATCGATCCTGTTGAGCGGCTACTACTTTCTTTGGAATCCATATTGTAGCAGTTCGTCGATGACTTCGTTGTTCCGACTGAGTTGGTTTCTCCTTTGATTGTTTGTTCTGATGTCGGTTGTGCTTCTGTCGTCGAAGATACTCCTCCACTTGATCTTTCTTTATCCACGCTTGGTTAGAGTATGGAATAGGGTATATTTTAATAGGTACAGATTTTGAATTACTTAGAGGACTAGTCTCTTTTGGGCATGGTGCTTCACTGAGGTTGGTTTCAGATAGATTGACACTCTCATGACTTGCTAGACTAGAAGATTGTGTGCAATCAGAATTCAATGTGTCCGCACATATAGTACTTGATGAAGGTGTTTCTATAGTGCTAGTGAACATACATTCATGACTTTGTTCATTGGAATGAACTTTTTGCTCTATGCTCACAGATTTGATTGGTCGTTCGTCTAGCAGACTGAATACTTCACGATGTCCTATCCTGGCTGAGATGTATCCTAAAGCCAATTGAATGGTCACCTCATATTCGTAAATCCAGTCTTGACCTAACACTACCTCTTCAAGTAAATCTTGATCATGACACACTAATAGCTTTTGTTCCATAGTGTTGTTGCCAAGATGCAGAGGTAAGGTGATCTCACCTATGCATTGAGTAATCGTTCCTCCTATTCCTATCAACAGTGCCATCGATGGGCGTACTTCCTCTTTGAGTTTCTGGGTCAAAGAAAGTTTGATACAGCTTATGGAAGCTCCTGTGTCAATGAGAGCATCCACCAAGTGGTACTCCGTTTTACCTGCTCCCAAATTTAAATACGATTGCGTTCTCTGTGAACCTACGCTTTTAGTGGCTCTAAAATTAGCCATTGGGATGAGTTCTTCTCCTAGTCGATATCTCTCATCTCTCTCTCTCATCCACTCTTTCCGTTTCTTAATTCGTTCTAGGGCTTCCTGTCTCGCTTCTTCTCGTATCCTTTCCTCCTCAATACGTCGATTCTTGCCTTTGATTAATCGAGACATTGTTTCTTCGGTCAATGGTTCTAGATATTTTTTTACTCTACATCTGCTGATGTAGTTTGGTAATACATCTCCATCTATGGTTGCTCAGTTGATGGCTCCACTTGTCGATATACGATTGATGATTAATGGGCCATATCCCCTCTTTTGCAACTTTTTGGCATGTTGTTTCAAGGTATATACCAAAACTAAATCTCCTTCCTTCAAATTTTTGTCCTTAATGTGAGCATCAAAGTAGGCTTTCTGTCGTCGTTTAGCAGCATAAATGCTTGCTACTGCTTGTAACCTAGTTTCGTGAAGCTTTTCTATTTGATCCAATTGAGCTGATAGTTCATGTCCTGTCCACTCGTAAGTAGTTGCTACTCTCAGAGTGGGAATTAAGAAATCAATTGGCAAAATAACATTTTGTCCATATACTAAATTGAAAGGAGTAGTTCCTATGGCGGTTTTATAGGCTACTCGAAATGCCCATAAAGCATGATGTAATTGCTTATCCCAATCTGATCTACCATTGTTAACAATTTTGGTGAGAACTGTACACAAGATTTTATTCAAACTTTCGGCTTGTCCATTGGCTTGTGGGTGATAAGGAGCTGATTTCTTATGAATTACCAAGAATTCATTCAATAAAGCTTCTATAACTTCATTCACAAAGTGCGTACCTCTATCACTCACAATTTCTATTGGTAATCCAAATCTAGTGAAAATGTTCTCAAAGAGAAACTTGGCCGTGGTTCTTGCGTCATTTTTCTTTGTTGCTTTGGCTTCCACCCATTTGGTCAGATAGTCTGTGGCTACAATTATATATTCGGCATGGGATCCTTTCGCTGGTGGACTAATAGGTCCTATGAAGTCTATTCCCCATTTCGTAAAAGCTCTGGGACTCATCATGGGTCTCAGTGGCATCTCATCTCTTTTAATTGGGTATTTCGTTCGCTGACAGGTATCACATCATTGCACATATGTCACCGCATCTTGATGTAGAGTTGGCCACCACATTCCCGCAAAGAGGATCATTTTGGCTGTTTTATCTGCAGAGAAGTGCCCTCCTGTAGCTCCTGTATGTGCCATCTCTAAAACAGAAAGATATTCGTCTTCGTGAAAGACACTCGTAATTGGTTATCCCTCCCTCGTTTAAAAAGTTGTTTTCCTATAATGGCATAATCCTTACTTTGTTCTACAAGTGCACGTTTCCTTGCTATAGTGGCTCCTTCGGGGTATTCTTGAGTCTTTAAGAACTTTACCAGAGGCATGCTCCATCTCGGTGCTACTGTGGAATAACATAGAGTTGAGTTCTCTTTTGGGTTGTGTTCTTGACAAATTTGGCAAGCTGATACATAGTTATGTGCGTCTCTCTGCATGGTCGGCCAATATATGCCTAACCTCTTCATAGTTTGCCATGTTCCATTTGAAAATGAGTTTTCCATTGATTCACATGTGCTTTCTGAAGCCACATTTCTTGTTCCTCTTCTTCTACGCATCTCATTAATGATCCACTTGAATCCTGGTGATACAAACTTCCCGCAATGATATGAAGGTTTTTAGTCTTCCAGAGGTCTTGGGTTTGGTTTGGTGTGATCCCATCTTTAGGTCCATGTGTAAGTATAGGGATCAACTTTTCTGCCCATTGAGGACATACTTCCAGGTTAAAAAGGTACGTATATGGCAGATCATCTGGGACTCCTATGGGCGGTTCTCCATGGGTCATTCTTGATAAGTGATCTGCTCTTATGTGGGTATTTCCTTTCTTGACTACTACCTCAAAATAAAATTCCATTAGCAATAAAAACCATCGTACTAGTCGTCCTGTATTACAAGGCTTGTTGACTAGATACAGTAGGGCTTGATGATCAATGAAGAATTTGAATTTGTTTGCCAACAGGTAATGTCTGAACTTTTTGACTGCGTACACCATCCCTAGGCCTTCTCTCTCCGTGGTGGTATAATTGCGTTCTGCTTGATTTAATTGTCTACTAGCATAGGCTATAGGGTGGTCTAGTTTTCCCGTATCTGCAGGCTGAGCTAAGATGCAACCAATGGCAAACTTGGAAGCATCCACATGAATGTGAAACGGCTTATTCCAGTTAGGTACTCGAAGGATTGGTGCTGAACTCAATCGATTCTTTAATTCATTGAAGGCTTTTTCACATTCTTCGGTCCAATTAAATTGTGTCGATAATGCATAAAGTGGTCTAGCAATTATGGCGTACATATGTATAAATCTTTGATAGTATCCACAATGTCCCATAAATGCTTGAACTTCTTTAGCAGTCTTAGGTCTTGGTAAATCCAAAATTACCTTGATTTTGTCTTCATCAGTTGAGATTCCATTTTTGGAGACAATATGTCCTAATATTTTCCCTTGTCTAACCATGAAGACACATTTTTCTGGGTTAAGGCATACTCGGTATTGTCGACATTTAGCAAAGATCTTTTCTAGCTCAGGGGTATGTTCTGATCATATAGCTGAATAAGTACAAAGATCATCCACGTAGACCTCCATACTTTTTCTTAGAAATTATTTGAATACATGACACATCAATCTTTGGAAGGTGGCTGGGGCATTGGTTAGACTAAAAGGCATGACTCTAAAGGCATATACTCCCCATTCAGTTGCGAATGCTGTTTTATGTTGGTCCTCAGGAGCAATAGCTACCTGATTATACCCTGAAAAGCCATCCAAAAAGCTATAGACTTCCTTTCCTGCCACTCTTTCCAAGAGATGATCTGTAATTGGTAAAGGATAACTATCCCTTTTGGTCGCAGCATTTACTTTCTTCAAATTGATGCACACTCTTAACTTTCCATTCTTTTTCGTTACAACCACCAAAGGTGACACCCATTCCGTGTGCTCAATCTCGTATATGAATCCAGCATCTAGTAACTTGTCTATTTCTTCCTTTATTTTGGCTGAATACACATCATTGTAAGTATATGGTCTTTGTTTAGAAGGTTTGGCTTCGGATGTCATGGGGATTCTATGCGCACATATAGAAGGGTCGACTCCTTTCAAGTCCTTATAGGTCCAAGCAAAGACATCCCGATATTCTCTTATGAGACGAATTAACTCTTGTTCTTCCTCTAAAGAGACATCCTGTCCTATGAAGGTACATCGTTCTTCTCCTTCTTCTACAGTTACTACTATCTTCTTGGTTTGTTCCTTATTATCATATGCTATTCCAGGCTGTGCTTCTCTTTTCGGCATTTGAATAACGATTTTCCTCTCCTCCACTTCATATTTTTTAAAGTGAGCTGGTACCTCAAATTGGTCTTGGGGTTTATTTTCTTCATCTTCTGATTCTCTTTCAAATTCTAATTCCCCCTTCTGTGTGAGTTCCTGGTGTTTTTCATTGGCTGTGATATTTATGTTGGTGGTACTATTCCCTAGATCCATTGGTTCGGGCTCCATTTCAATGCTCTCATAGTCCTCCTTCCAGTCTTTCTTGATCACTTCTCCTTCTTCAGCCTCCTGAAGGACTACCACATACAGGCTAACATCATAACCCTCCTCATCGATACATTCGTTCATGGTCACTACTTCTTCGTTTACACAGACATCGAGGGTCGCTAAAATTTCCATCCAACCGTGTGGTTCAAATTCTTCATCCGAAAAGACTTGTGGCATGTAAGCTGGATCTTGTACAGACCTCGCTATTCCTTGTTTTTGCTGCCAACCTTTTCTTCTCTCCTCTTCCTTCTTTGCAGCTTGGCATATCCATAGATGAGTGTCCTCGTTCATCCAAGATTGATCACTAGAACCTACACTATGAATTGATTGATCGTCTTCCTCCTTATGAATTTGATTCCATTGTAGAGGTGGAACATCTTGATAAGTGTACGTATGTAGGTTTATTCTAGTGGTGGTTCCTGCGTGTTGTAGGTATACCGCATCTTTTCCCCAATCTTGTACGACCTTTAACTGTCTCATGAAAGGCCTTCCCAGGATCATTTCATAATTGTTTGGCCTTTCGAAGTGACATATTGCTAAAGTGTGTTCGAATTCCACTCCACATGTAGTGAAAACTACTCGTTCCAACAATCCTAAGGGTCTTTCTGTATGTCCGTCTGCCATTTGTATTTTCATGCGTGTTGGTCTTAACGCTGGTTTTCCCCATTTCTCCCAAATTTCTTTGGTAGCAATACCAACACCAGCTCCCGAATCTAAGATGGCTTTGGTAGTGTAACCCCTATAAGTAATTGGAAGGCAGGTATTTCCTTCATCTCCCTCACTAAAGTTTCCTACCTTATCCACTGGAATTCTCACTGTGTTTACTTCGTCTGCTATCTCTTTCTTTTCCTCCTTGACTTCCCATTGATTGAATAATTTCTCCTTCAAATGTGGTTTTACCTACAACAGTTCTTCGAATGTTAGGGTACAAGGGATTTTTACCTCTCTAAGGCGTTGTATGATCTCAGATGTTTGGACTGATGGGTTCGTTTCTCGTTTCCTCATTGAGGGAATACGATACAATTCTGAATTGTGTTCGTACTCCCCTGTGTAATTGGGCAGTTCATTTCCATCTTCCTCTCCTTGGTTACTTGCATCCATCGGTAAAATTTCCTCTGAATGTAGTTCAGGTATTGAACCCTCTATTTCATCTCCTGCTTCTAGTTCTTCAAAGGGTGGTTCAATTCCTTCCACTTTCTTCCATTTGTCCTCTTGAACTCGTGCCCATAGATCCTCAGTCCATTCTCCTTCTACTTCGGGAACTATGGATCCTTCCCTTCTCTCAATACCACATTCGTCATTCTGTGTTCTACTTACTTCAGGCTTTTCATGAGTGTTTACACACTCTTGGAATTCTCCTTCAGAAATTCGGGTATTGGGTAAAGGCGATGCAGGTTTTTCTAAGGTCTGTTGTGCAACTTCTATCAATTTCTTGCAGATCTCCAGTCTTTCTTTTTCTAAGTCGCCTCTTGGATATTCTCTCTCATGTTGTTCTATGGTAGGTCCTGCTCTTATTCGTGCCTTGTATGCCTGAATCCACATGGCTAATTCTTCAGGCATAGGGTCTGCTAACACTGATCCTACCTCCTCTTTTTTGTACTGTTCATTTTTGTTTCCTTCTTCCTTCTTCGGTTCTTCTTTTGGTTTTTGTTCGTTTTCCTCCTTTTCCTTCTTTTGTAATAACTTCTTTTCTTTTATCCTATCTCTTCGGTGCTTCCATCTCTGGGACCTTTTACTTGCAATACTTTTCTCCGGCTCCTCTAAGTCTTCAACTCTTTGAGGGATGGGTGTGTTCACCTCCCTGTCACTTTGGTTGTTCTCCTCCGTTTTATCAGGGGTCTCTCTGGCTTTGGCTCTTGTTATTGCTTTCAATGGTACTGTGTACTCTTTATCACTCCCTGATGATTCAATTACTTCTATTACATTGATTTGCACGTTAGATGTAACCTTCCCAGACTCTTTGTGGTGGTGGTGGGTTTGGCAATGTGCATTCTCTGATATAGTGATCACCTCCACATCTATAACATGGTCCTCTGGGTACAGGCGGTGTGTTTATGTGTACATTAATGACACATAATCCTGCTCATATCCGTATGAACTATCTGAAACTTCCATGCCATAGGTATATGGTCCATACAGTTGTCCATGTTCCATCATTGAGCTTTCATAATTAGGATATGTTCCTTGACTATGGTCGTAAAACGAGCCATATGGTTCATTACTAACCAAAGGTGTGGCTGGGACTATAGCTCTCTCTAGGTTTTCTTCAGGTTGAGCTATCTTGACTGGGACAACGTTCTGAGGATGGGGCGGTTGTTGTCCTAGTACAGGTTGCGGTTGGGTGTATCCCTGATACGCATATGGTCGTGGCACTGGTGCCTGCGGCTGATAAGTGGGATATCTAAAGGCTTCACCTCCCTGATCTCTCTGAGGGTATCCATAAGGTCTCATGTATGGCTGTGCTGGTCTGGCCTGCCTATTGTAAGGGCAATTTTCTGTACTGTGATTTGTATATTTTTGTTCTATACTACAATATTGTAGAGATCCTGGGACAGGGGGTCTATTATAAGCATAAGCAGGTGGTGGGACTACTCCCCTAGTACACAAGTGAGAAGGATGATCACCTCCGCACTGCATACATCTTCTGAGCATGGGTACTCTCATAGGGTTATTGGGGTAGTTCCTCTGTCCTTGAACGTTCAACTTCTTCGCTATCAAATCGGCTATTTCTTCTACATTGTTTTTAGGGATTGATGTGTTACTGGCCGAATCTTCAATTTTCAAGCTTCCTTGAGGTATTTTCAGGTCCTCTGCTAGGTTGTCTTCTAGATCTATGCATTCCTTCATGCATTCTTGCAAAGTCTGAACTCTCTTTACATATACCAATGATCTCAAAGATCCGTTCAACAATCCTTCCAAAAATAATGACACCATTTTATTTTGGGTAGGTCTCTCTTCTACTGGGCATCGGTCTACATACTGCTTGAATCTTCTTGCAGCCAATCTCACTGATTCGGTAGGGGCTTGCTTAAAGCTATGGATCAATGATGAAGAATTGTTTTTAATTCCTGACTTAGTGAATTCCTCAATCATTTCTTGGTATACTTGCTCCATGTTTTTGTTGGAACAAACCAATCACAAATTAGTGATTATAAAGATCTTGAAGAAGGCTTATGATCAGAATGAAGTGAAAGAAGATACTTGAAAAAGTGAAGGAGATTTCAGAATGATAGCTTGTACACATATGTACATATAAGTGGAAATCCTTGTAATCTGAGTAGAGCTAAATCCTTAGGATGATAAGGAGTAATGTCATAGACGCGGGATAAGTCTAAAATCATGTATATATAAGTTAATGATGATAAGAAAAGTGAGAGAGAGTCATTTGTAGATGACAAATGTATTAGAGATGTGTAGAGAGTTTTTTCCCAGAAAATAGCGACGGGTTTTTCTCTGAGTGCTCTCTGTCTGATCATGTGGATCAAGATTCCTTTTGTACACATCTAATTGAGAAGCTAATGAAGCTATGTTCAGAGTTTCATGATCTAATTCCTCTCCTGTGAGAATGATCAATAGGAACATTTGTATGTAGAAGTGAAAACTAAAGTCTGAGAGTAGTGCACTTTTCTGTCTCAGTGTTTTGCTTAGATCTCAGTGTATACTGTAAAGTTTTTGATGAGTGAGCACTTAAAATCTAAGTTAGGAGATGAGGAAGCTATGGCTAGAAGCATTTAGTAAAACGGGACTTGTACTGTGAGAAATCAACTTAAGAAGTTGACCATGTCGAAGGCGCTACCTCTGGAAGACAGTTATGACATATCTTTGATCTTAAGGATCAAATTAAACTTTTGGTGATTAGTTTTGAGAACTAATGATTAGTATGATTGCGCAAAGGTATTGCGAATACTTGTGCATCATTTACTTGAAGAAATTTGAAGTTATGTGCAGGTAATGAAGTTGATTTCTGAAGCAGACTTTCTGAAGTAAACACTTCTTCACTCAGAGAAGTGTTGATGAAAGTTTTGGTAAAGAAGAACAATATTTGTGTAAAGTTTGGTTTATAACTGACATAGAAGTGTTCTTAAGTCAGTATAGATCAAACCTTTGGAGATTAAGAGGTCTCCAACAGTGGTATCAGAGCTGAAGGTGCAATAACAGAGAAGAAAAGACAATTGAAGTTCCGATTGGTGCAGATATTGGAGTTCTTTCAAATCAAAGGAGGACAAAGACAAATTATTGAAGATAACCTACAGAAGTTCAAAGCACGAGTTCGAAAAGAATCAAGAAGGACAAAGCTCATATCAAAGGTACACTTTATCCTCATAAACCATAGTAATTGCAGATACAGAAGATCAAGGATGGGAGAAAGCTTGCAGATTGATAAGCTAGATAGGGAGAACTATCCAGCTTGGTCCATGAGGATGGAGGCACACCTCATGAGTAAAGATTTGATGGCATTCATTACAGGAGATGAAGAAAAGCCTAAATTTGCAGATCCTAGTATTCCAACTAGGGAAGAACTTGCAATTTTGAAGACTTGGATGAGAAAGGATGCTCAAGCAAGGAGTATCATTTACATGGCTGTAAATGATTATCTTCTACCTCACATTAGAGGATTGGAAAGTGCAACAGATGTTTGGAATGCTTTGGAAGAGCATTTCCAAAATACAACTAAGTCAAGGAAGTCCTCACTATGGGCTGAGTTCACAACCTTCAAGAAGAAGAGCTCACAATCAATTTCTGATTATGTGGCAAGGATGAAGGATATTGCAGATAGCTTGGGAGCAGTGGATGAAGACATTGAAGAGGATAAGTTGGTAAGACAAATACTTACAGGTCTGAGAGGAGATGAGAAGTGGAAGCCTTTCATATTGTCCATAGAGTTGTCACTTGATCACTTTACTCCTGATCTTAATCAATTGCTAGGACACATGCTAACTTTTGAGCAGGACATTAAAGGAGACAATGATAGAAGTGCAAGTCAAGCTATGTACTCCAAGGACAAGAAAAAGAATGGCAAGGGAAAGCAATCGACTGATGATGAAGGGACTTCAAGTCAAGCTAACTTCACAAAAGGAAAGATGAATTTCAGAGGTAAAGGAAGAGGAGGTAAGAACAAAGATAATGCTAAAGCTTGTTGGATTTGTGGCAGAACCAATCATTTGGCAAATGATTGTTGGTATAACAATCAAAATAGTGGAAGCAATAATCAGAATTTTAATCAAAGAGGTAGAGGAGGCAGAAACCAAAGAGGCAACTTCAGAGGAAGAGGTGGTAGGATATCATATGCTAGAGGAGGTGGAAGAAACTTCCAATCTCAGTCCTACAACAACAATTATTATAATTATGCATCAGATCAGAAGGATGATATGACTCTTATCTTGAATGCAACTCATGAATCAGTGGGAGAAGATCAAAGATTGTTTTATATTGACTCAGGATGTAGTAACCATCTGAGTGGGAACCTATCCTTGATGACTGATATGGAAGCAAAGGTGAATGGACATACAGTTCAAACAGGTGACAATACCAAACATAAAGTGGAGAGCATTGGATCAGTGAAGACAAAGAGTGGAAGTACACTTTTGAGCAAGGTACTTTATGTTCCTACTATTCCTAAAAATTTGATAAGTGTAGGGCAAATTGTGGAGAAAGGATATGAGGTAAGATTCACAAATGATGGTGTTTATGTGCAAGATCCAAATCAGGGATATAGAAACATAATTGCAGGGAAAAAGGAAGGAAGATTGTTCACTCTCAAAGTCCAAGGTAATGTGGGACATGTATTATTTACTTATGGAAGTCAAAAGGTATCTGAATTAGACCTATGGCATAAAAGGCTAGGTCATTTCAATGAGAGAGCTATAAAGGAAATGTCAAAGAATCAGGTGGTGCTTGGATTGCCAAATGTTGAAGGGCAACATATGGTGTACAAGTGTGAGGCTTGTCAATTAGGTAAAGCACATAAAGGTTCTTACAACAAATCAGGGTATAAGCATTCAAATATTCTTGAATTGGTTCATATAGATGTATGGGGTCCCTCAAGGGACTATAGCATAAATGGATCCAGATATTATGTGTTGTTTGTTGATGATGCAACCAGATGGATTACTTTATATGTAATCAAGGATAAATCAGAAGTTTTCAAGACATTCAAACATTATCATGCTTATGCAGAAAGGATCACAGGGCAAAAGCTTAAGAGGTTAAGGTCAGATGGAGGGGGAGAGTATTTCTCTAAAGAGTTTGATGATTATTTGTGGAATGCAGGTATAAAGATAGAAGTAACTTGCAGGTACTCTCCTCAACACAATGGAGTAGCAGAAAGGAGAAATAGGACTCTTGTAGAATTTGCAAGAGCAATGATGAAGGAAAAGAATTGTCCAAATTACTTATGGGCAGAAGCCATTAATACTGCAACATACCTTGTGAATAGGTTACCTTGTAAAGCTTTGGATGGAGGAACCCCTTATGAAGCATGGTGGGGTAAGAAACCTACTCTTGATCATTGTAAAGTATTTGGATGTGTAGCATATGCTTATGTTCCTTCACAATTAAGACATAAGCTAGAACCAAAAGCAGAGAAGTATGTGTTTATTGGATATGATGATAGACAGATGGGTTACAGGTTGTGGAGTCCATCCACAAAGCAATTTCTTGTTACCAAAGATGTGACATTTGATGAGCAAAATACATGGTATACAGGATCAACAAATGATTATGCAGGTGTTGAAGAGATACAAAGGAAAGGAAAGGCAAAAGTAAAAGTGTATGAAGAAAGTATTGATGATGTTGACTCTAAAAGTAGATTGCAGGATCATGTAGAAGATGGGACAAGATTTGATCCAGAATCAAATGAGGCTGAAACTTCGAGAAGTGCAGAAATCAGAAGATCTTCAAGGGAAAGGAAAGAGCCTATAAGGTATAGTTATGATACATCTTTTCTAACAACAAAAGATTATGCTTATATTGTGAAGACAAAAGAAGATCCAATCACTTATGAAGAAGCCAAAGGTAAACAGAATTGGGAGAAGGCAATGCAGGAAGAGTATGATGCTCTACTTGAAAATGAAACTTGGGAATTAGTACCAAGACCAAAGAATCAGAAAGTCATTGGATGTAAGTGGGTATATAAAACAGAAAGGTTTGCAGATGGTAAGGTGTCTAGATACAAGGCTAGACTTGTGGTCAAAGGTTATGCCCAAACTTATGGGGTAGATTATGATGAAACCTTTAGTCCTGTTGCTAAGATGTCTACAATTAGAACATTGATTGCTATTGCTGCTTGTAAAGGATGGAAGTTGTCACAATTAGATGTGAAAAATGCATTTCTAAATGGATATATTGCAGATGAAGTATACATGGAGCAACCAGAAGGTTTTATGAATTCAATTGGATCAGATTATGTGTGTAAGCTCAAGAGAGCTTTGTATGGGTTGAAGCAGGCCCCAAGAGCTTGGAATTACAGACTTGTCAAGTTCTTGAATGAATGTGGATTTCAAGCATCAAAGGCAGATAGTAGCTTGCTAGTGAAGGCAAGTGAAAATGGATACATTTACATGTGCATTTATGTTGATGATATTATTGTCACAGGAACAGATGCTCAAGGAATCAATGAACTTAAAAGGCAAATAGAGAAGGAGTTTAAGATAAGTGATTTGGGTAACTTATCTTATTTCTTAGGAATGCAGATTGTGTATACTCAACATGGAGTATATGTTTTACAAGAGAGGTATTTGAAGAATCTTCTAGTCAAGTTTAACATGGAAGATTGCAAGACTTCAACTACACCATTGGAGGTAAATCATAAATTGAGCAGGTATGGAGGTGAAGAATTCAATGATATGAAGAAATATAAGAGTTTGGTAGGTAGTTTAATCTATGCTACCTTGACAAGGCCAGATTTATCATATGCAGTAGGTGTGTTGTCACAATTTATGCATTGTCCAAAGAAGACTCATTGGATTGCAGCTCAAAGGGTACTCAGATATATCAAAGGAACCCTAAGTGAAGTTTTGTATTATGGATTCACTTCTGATACAGGAATCAAAGTGTTTAGTGATGCAGATTGGGCAGGTGACTTAGATGATAGAAGGTCTACTCATGGGTATCTCTGTTATATTGGAGATAAATTAGTTTCTTGGTGTTCAAAGAAGCAACATACAGTTGCTTTGTCATCCACAGAAGCTGAGTATAAAGGAATGGTAGAAGCTGCAAAAGAAGTAATATGGTTGAAGACCTTGATGAAGAGTTTTGAAACTGATCAGAGTACTCCAATTATTTTTGGAGATAATATGAGTTCTTTGTATTTGGCAGCTAACCCTGTTTTTCATGCCAAGACTAAGCACATAGAGATTCAGTATCATTTCTTGAGGGAAAAGGTACTTGATAAAGAGATTGAAGTGATGTATACTCCAACAAAAGAACAAGTGGCAGATATGATGACAAAGAGCTTGGATGGACCTAAGCTATAGAGATTCAAAGAGATGGCAGGAGTGAAGAAGAATGGAATAATCACAATTAGTGATTGAGGGGGAGCTGTTGGAACAAACCAATCACAAATTAGTGATTATAAAGATCTTGAAGAAGGATTATGATCAGAATGAAGTGAAAGAAGATACTTGAAAAAGTGAAGGAGATTTCAGAATGATAGCTTGTACACATATGTACATATAAGTGGAAATCCTTGTAATCTGAGTAGAGCTAAATCCTTAGGATGATAAGGAGTAATGTCATAGATGCGGGATAAGTCTAAAATCATGTATATATAAGTTAATGATGATAAGAAAAGTGAGAGAGAGTCATTTGTAGATGACAAATGTCTTAGAGATGTGTAGAGAGTTTTTTCCCAGAAAATAGCGACGGGTTTTTCTCTGAGTGCTCTCTGTCTGATCATGTGGATCAAGATTCCTTTTGTACACATCTAATTGAGAAGCTAATGAAGCTATGTTCAGAGTTTCATGATCTAATTCCTCTCCTACTGTGAGAATGATCAATAGGAACATTTGTATGTAGAAGTGAAAACTAAAGTCTAAGAGTAGCGCACTTTTCCATCTCAGTGTTTTGCTTAGATCTCAGTGTATACTGTAAAGTTTTTGATGAGTGAGCACTTAAAATCTAAGTTAGGAGATAAGGAAGCTATGGCTAGAAGCATTTAGTAAAACGGGACTTGTACTGTGAGAAATCAACTTAAGAAGTTGACCATGTCGAAGGTGCTACCTCTGGAAGACAGTTATGACATATCTTTGATCTTAAGGATCAAATTAAACTTTTGGTGATTAGTTTTGAGAACTAATGATTAGTATGATTGCGCAAAGGTATTGCGAATACTTGTGCATCATTTACTTGAAGAAATTTGAAGTTATGTGCAGGTAATGAAGTTGATTTCTGAAGCAGACTTTCTGAAGTAAACACTTCTTCACTCAGAGAAGTGTTGATGAAAGTTTTGGTAAAGAAGAACAATATTTGTGTAAAGTTTGGTTTATAACTGACATAGAAGTGTTCTTAAGTCAGTATAGATCAAACCTTTGGAGATTAAGAGGTCTCCAACAGTTTTGAAAAGTATTAGGGTCCAATGGTTGAAACCATGCTAACGCTGTGTCTGACAAAGTAAGGCCAAAGGACTCATATTGAATCAAAAAGTCTTCTACCTGTTCGGCTCTGATTACTTGTTTAAATTCCGCTATATGATTGTAAGGTTCACTAGAGCCATCATAGTGATTTCTCATGCATTTGGCCACTTGAATTGGCCTTAATCTTCTTCCTGCTTCGGGCGGTCTAGGCATTACTGGGAAAATTGGTCTTCCTATTGGTATGCCTGGTCCTCTTACTACCGGCGATCTGACTGGAGCATGAATTCCATGTCTTGGGTCAATAGTTGGTTGAGGTCGGTAATTAGGGTTATTTGCAGGCATTGCGAACTGCACAGGTGGTCTGACTGGGATTTGAGTTTGCTGTGTTTGCCCTGACTGTTGATATGAATCATTCTGTGATGTTCCAGGTGGATTTCTTGAAGTAGTGGCTTGGTCCCTAGGGGGAAACACTGGGATATTCTGATATTTCAACTCAGCTCTTTCCGCTTCTGTTAAGGGCCAATATCTTCTTTGATTCTTATCCAGATATGTGATGATGGTGGAGAAATCAGGATCTTGTAACTCATAGATGGTGACTGGATTAGGAGCAGCTTCCCAAATTGAAGAATGTGCTCTATCCCATTGATCAAATATACATCCATTAAGGTGTCATCTTGGGGAATCAGGTCTCCTCTCCATATCCTAGCAACCGTAGATCTCCCTCTAGGTGTAGTTACTTGCTCTTCATTCCCTCCTCCATTTAAGTTTGAAGCATTATTTTCTTCACCAATTTCATTAATGTTTTCTGGGTGTTCTGTGACAACATATTGGATATCTCTTTTGTCCATGTAAAATCCTCCTACGTACTTGACTGCTGGTCTAGGCACTATGTAAGCCTCTGACGCTTTCTTTAACCTGGCCACTGATCTGTTTAGACCATCCAAATAAATAGGGATCTCATTTTGGTTGGTGTTCACATACTCCAAGGAGGTCCTGTACTCTCCCTCAATGATCGACATCATGCCAATCATGGGTACTGTGTTCTGCATATCCTCTGAAGCCATGGGAATTTCTTCCTCTGACTCACTGGAGGTCTCTGAATAATGTGAACGGTTACTTTGCTCTGCTACACTACTTACAGAAGAGATTACACTTCTTTGGCTTCCTAGAGTTCTTCCGGATCTCAGGTTCATCCACCTAACAACTCTGATCAGTCCTTGCAACCTTCTAGCCTCTGGGATTCTTCACCACAGGTCAGAATTTCTAGAAGACCTTGGCTGGGATATGATTGTAAAAGAACTTTTTCCAGATCACGATACTTGACTCCAGATTCAATGATACACGATCTTTGGGTTCAGACGATACACGATCGACGATCTTTGGCCAAAACGATACACGATCTATCAACCAAACGATACACGATCCTTGGCCCAAAACGATACACGATCTATCAACCAAACGATACACGATCCTTGGCCCAAAACGATACACGATCTATGAACCAAATGATACACGATACCTGATGGAAATGATACTTGCGACTGACGAAACACGACCTTTGACCGGTATCGCGATCTTTGCCAAGCGATACACGATACTCGGATTGAAACGATACACGACACTGATCAAGTATCGCGATCGGTAAAGACCAAACGATACTCGATCTGGCTCAAGTATCGCGATCTCTGAAGACCAGACGATACGCGATCTCTGAGAGGTATCGCGATCGCTGAAAATAACGATACATGATACTAGGGAAATATCGTGATACTCGACCACAGGAGATACACGATACTTGTGAAGTATCGCGATACTCGACCGCGGGAGCCAAACGATACTTGACCCTTAGACAAATTTTGAGAGATGTTTTTTAAGTTTTGGTTTATTGCACTTGTTTTCCTAGTCCTTCTCCCCTCTCCTCACTCTCTGCCTCACTCCAAATACCCCTTTCCACCTCTGTCAGTACCAAACGATACCAGACGCAGATCGTTTTTCTTTCCTAAATTGATTTGCTGAGAAATTTTGATCAAAAGGGTGGGTTAGCTCACCTTGGTAGGTCCTATAATCTCTTTGTCACTTCCCCTGGCTCTGTGCAACCCCAGCTTGCCCGTTCGCTCACACGATCTCTGACGCAGCCCACACGATACTCGACACTGCAGCTCACGATACTTGCTTTCTAGGCAAGTGATTTGCAAAAATGATTTTTGGGCTTTTATACTTGAGGTTTTCTTGCTTCAAAAAAATGACAAATTCCACTAATCTATGACTCACTCCTACTCCAAAGACTTGACCTACTCTTTCACTACTCCTACTCTACTCACTCCACTCACTTCCCTAAACTAACAACTCACTACACACACTCCAAGAATGAGAAGTAGCAAGTGCGGCTGAAAATGACTTACCAAAGAAGAGAAAATTTCCACTCCTCCACTTACTTCAATGCAAAAAAGCTACTTACCATCACACGAATGCCTCGGTTTGATTCGTCACTCCCCGACAACGGCGCCAAAAAGTGTGTTGACCTAAGTACCAACTTAGGGACTTGTGGAGAAAGAGACTATACCTCAATCCCCTCTCAAGTGCATATAGTGGGGATACACGCTTTTAATTATCAATCCAAAGAGTATACAAACCTAGCCGAGTGTATGAGGACATGCAATCATGTAATGATCAATGCAAATGAACTACTCAAAGAGTGTAAATAAGGCAAAGACTTATCCAAACAAGCTCCAACTGTTGGTCAAGGCGAAACGATACTTGGTGCAGCAGCCGTCAGTATTTTGGACTTTTCTCCCAGCTCAGAGCCCCAAATATAGCGAATAGCATATGAGTTTCGAAGCTCTCAAGAAGACGCATCCAATGGTAGTGGTTTCACTTAATTTTGACGCTCCTACTTCAAGTTATGAGCAAAATACTAAGTCGCGGGAAACACTTTCCTACACTTCAGCAGTTCCTACACTTCGCACACACCTTACCTACAGCAAATAAACACTTTCACGGATAGACAACACTCACAAGCACTCTTTCCAAGCAATACACATGCATACAAGCTCACAAAGAAGAAGATACAGAGTGAAGAAGACACAAATTCGAATTTCTGTGCTCTCTGTTCTCACAATGGCAAAAATGTCCTTTACAAAGAGTCACATTTGACTTATATACTTGTGCCCTAAAGAATGGTCCTTTCACACAAGAGACCGGCACTTTATTTACTAAAAGACTAATTTCCTACTATTTTACATAGGTAAATCTCTAATCTTCTGTGGGGATGCATCTAGAGGACTCCTCTAGTGCATTTACAACGGAAAATATATTACAAGAATGGTTATGATACAAAAATATGATGTCCAAATCGGAAAAATTTTGGGGCCCGTCTTTTTCTCTGCTTTGTGCTCTCTTTAGCTCTGCAACAGGAAGTGATATTTGATCACCCATATCTCATTGTGTACTAACCCGATTCATTTGCAAGATAGCTTATTTTGTTCCTATGATTGTAAAATTTCCTTTGGACATAATCTTAGTATCAAGTTTTCATTATCCTTGAGTATATTAAGCTTGAAAGCTCCGTGTCCTAATCTTTGCATATTCCCAAGTATATGTGTGTTGGAAGGTACACATAGGTGAAAGCTACTTGTTTGCACAATTTTTGGTCTATCTTGTGGAGGGAGGTTGATAACTCTAACATTCTCCAAATCCATTGATCTTTAGCTTTTTGGAAATCCCATAATCTCTTTTTGTACTGCGTGAAACTTCGTAGGTCTGGTCTTCAGCTCTAGAGAGCAATTCAATTTTCTTTTGGACTATGGTAGTGAACTGCTTGGTCCTAGGAAGGGCCTTTCATTCTTCTAGTGCAATTAGGAGTGGAAATAATCCATCACTTCCATGTGGTACTAATATTTACATATATAGATATGAAAATTTTATTGTCGTAAAGTCTCATGAAATGTAAGTCACTCAAATTGAGAACAAGAGTTGGTGTGAGTATGGTCCTAAGAAGACCGTCTACAAATATAGGCAGGCCATGATGTGCAAAATGTTGATTACCATCTACTTGAAGTGGATAATATGGCCTATTTCTTTTTTTTCCTATATGGATATCTATCTTGGATTCAAATGCCAAAAGTCCTTGATGTCCAAGTGATAAGGACCTTTCCTACTAGGGCATTTTAGATTGAGAAAGATTCTTTTGACTTTGTAGCAAAGTAGAATATAGGAGAGAATACATTGTGAATAACCTCTCTAAGATGAATGGTATTGGCTAGATAAGTTAGAGTATTAGGATCAATCTTACTATCAACTTCTTTTGGCTCTAGTTTAGGACCAATATTATTTAGGGTGTCTACCCCTTGTGTAGTGATTCACTCTAGTTTTTCCATAACCATATAATATGCCAAATATCATCTAGCTTTGCTTCTAGTCTTAGAATAATGATAGCTGGCAAAGCTACATCCTTGAGCTTGCCAAGTACCATCATTGAATGTATCTATACCCATATCTATAGGTGGAGGATCATAATGCATTAGTATATGTTAGAAAAACACTTGAATGATGTGTGTGTAACTCTCCTCCCATCCATATATACCATCTTGTACTCTTAAAATAGCAATGATGTACTCTATAAATAGCAATGATCTGGAATAGTCTAGTGTGAACATGTGGCCATCATGCAACACTTATTCCCATTACTTCCCAAGTACTTTCCATTACTACCAACATACCTTAGGGTATCCCCTAAGCTTGGGACCTTGGCTAGCTAGCCCTCCTCCCTCACACACATGGACTGATCCCTATGGATCAAATGAACTGATTCTTGTGAATCAGTGATCCCTATGGATCAAATGGTCTGATCCCTATGGATCAATATCTGACACTCTCTCCCCCTTCTAAAGATCATTGTCCTCAATGATCAATGAGGGAAAGTACTTGCGAACTAAAGCTTATGATTCCCAAGTAGAGTGAATAAGTGATAATCCTCTCCAAGCTACCAGATACTCATGATGACATGATTCCTCAATTGCTTCTCTCTTTGATCTAGTATCCTATCTGAAGAATGATCCATGCTATTATTTTCCTACAAAGAAACAATACCTTCTATTAGATTATCCTCCCTGGAAATATACTTCTGAAGTTTACTGATATGAAACACTAGATGCACTCTACAATCTAGAGGAAGCTTTAATCTGTATGAAACTTCACTTAGCTTTTGAACTATCTTCCACGGTCCACAAAACCTTAGCAATAGCTTACTACACTTCCTTGTGGAGAGTGAAGTAGATCTAGCTAGTACCTGAAGAAAGACTCTGTCTCCCTCCTCAAAGGATCTAGGAGATCTCTTCCTATTATCGTACTGTTTAGCCCTATCAGTAGCTTGTTGCATCTTGGCTTTAGGTACTTCTAAATTTGCATGGATGTTCATTAAGAGCTCCAAAGTAGTAGGACATTCATTTGGCATGTCTATGGTAGTGGGAACATTGGGATTCTGTTCTACTCTCAACCCAAACAAAATAAAAATAGACACCCACTTCTCTGAGCTGATCTCTTCGGTGGCTGAAAATCCACATGGGCAATTGTTGGTGCAAGTCTAGGACAAGCCTAAGTATTGGCTTGAGTCTCACAAAGTCATTGAAAAAGCCTTAAGAAAAGACAATGTATGAAGGGTTCATGTAAGATGCCACATTGATTTTCCACCCGGGAAAAAAAAAAGATGTGTAGGTAATAATGACATTTTATGTTTAGGATATTCTGATCATGTCTGCAAAATTTTGTAGCAATAAGTTTTTACATTCTCTCTCTAGAAAGTTGTCGCATGAAATTTGTATGTTAATTTTGAGCATGAAGATGAAGGAATCTGAAAAAGTGTTGTATGAGAGAAAGGTAGAGTACTCTTAGTAGAAAAACTTTACCTGATTGAATTTTTTGTAGTTCCTATGTTTTATGTCTCATTTGGTTCCATGAAGATAGGTTAATGAAGAGATTTTTCATGTTTTTTCGTCTTTCTCTAGAATTTTTGATTTTGCAGGGTCCAAAAGTGATATCTGGAAGCAGATTTGGACCTGAGGCGTCTCTAACATTATTGTACAAATTTAAGAACTGAATATTTTTGTCTCTTACAAGCTCAAGCTGATTCCTCACTGTTTTTGAGTTACAGGGTTTCGAAAAGTGCCGTTTTCCAACACTTAAAAAAAAAAGAGAAGCCTTCATTCATTCATCTTATTCATGTTCGCGGATTTAGAAAATGCACATGGGTATATGGGTTATTTTTGGGTGATTGACGTGTGTGTGAGTGCATTGCAGGGATCACCTCTATTTTTGCAGGTACGATTCTTGATGGTGGACATGAAAAGTAGATGCATGGGTGGTCTGGAAGTCTTGCATGAGACATGCGAAAAGACGCTATCTTGGAGCATGCAGATTCTAAAAGTGTGGGTCTAGGAAGGCGTGATTGGTCGTGCACTGGCGAAAGGCGGAGATCCCAAAAAGACGAAGTCTGAGAGATAGAAAAGGATGATGGTCGTACAGTCATGACGATCATTTTTCGGCTTCTAGAATTACGACTGAGATTGAGATTGAGATTGTGATTGTGATTGAGATTGGGATTGAGATTGTGATTGTGATTGAGATTGGGATTGAGATCAGCTCGGGGTTGGTCGGGTGGATGAGGCTTCACATTGAAGCAATCTGATAGATTTTGTAACGCAGATCAGAACTACTTGCAAATCTGCACAGATAATAAAATTCTCTCTCTTCTTATTCTGTGTATACTCTGTTTTCCTTCTTTATATCTTGTGGTGTCGAAACCTATTATTCTGTGTGAGATTGTGATTCAAGTTTAGGAGACTTGTTATAGTTCACTTATGAACCATCTCTTGTAATTCCTTGAACATTTACTTGATGTAAAAGTAAAGAATAAAAAATTTATAGATTCATTTCTCATCATATGGTTCGTCATTTTAATTGAAATAACTTGTAATGGGTTGTTTTGCTTCCTAGTTAGACTCCTCTAAAAGATATGTTGCCAATTTTGATCAGAGAAGGATCAGTGAGTAAAACAATGAGTGTCATGTTTTGAAAATAGAAGGTTTGACCTAGTTGACTTTTAGTTAGACTTGTCTGTCTTGATTCAACCTTTTGCAAGTGATATTCCAAGGTACATAGGTCTCCAATATACTCACTCGCAAGCTAAAAGGTCCCACAAAACTTCTTTGGAATTTATTTGGTTGGTGTGGTGCAAGGATTTTGCAGCACCATTTCATCTTCAAGAGCATATCAATCCATCTCTTCATAGTGGTATCAGAACACATACGGCAGATGGATTCGCTTCATCCATTGACAAGTTGGACAAAGGTAATTACTCTGCTTGGTTGTTAAGGATGGAAGCTTATGTCCAAGGTATGGTTATGTGGCTAGAGATGAAGTTATGCCTACAACCTATAGAGTCAATGACCCTCTGTAATCCTGAAGTGTGCCTTGAAAAAATGTTACGTGGAGTGGGTAGAGCACGGGCAACGAGCACATCAATGGGAAAAGGATGGCTTCCATCCAAGTGTGAATAGCACAACAGAGATGCTGAGAAGCATCACAATAGTGTGGTAGAGTGCTGAGTAGAATCAGAATTTTAATTTCATAAACTAAAGAGAAGGAGCATAGTCGTGCGCTATCTCCCTTTCCTTTTGTGAGCCATCTGTGAGCATCCGCTGGATGGGCTCACCAGATAAATGATGACCATGAGATGAGTCAACAGGAGTCCTGTGCAGTCTTCACGATGATTCTCCAATACCTTTTTGCTTTGCTCTCTCGCTCTAGAACACAGTAGACGACGATGAAGATGAGGAAAAAAATGAACGACAATGGAAGAGATTTTCAAAATCAACCATGCTCTGATACCAATTGTTAGAAAGAGACTTGAATGATGTGTGTGTAACTCTCCGTCCATCCATATATACCCTCTTGTACTCTAAAAATAGCAATGATGTACTATATAAATAGCAATGATATGGAATAGTCTAGTGTGAACATGCGGCCATCATGCAACACTTATTCCCATTACTAGCCAAGTACTTCCCATTTCTACCAATGTACCTTAGGCTATCCCCTGAGCTTGGGACCTTGGCTAGCTAGCCATTGTCCTTCAAATACATGGAATTATCCCTGTGGATCAAATGAACTGATCCCTATGGATCAATGATCCGTATGGATCAAATTGACTAATCCCTATGGATCAATATCTGACAGTATAAGTGAAGGTGATATATATTGGTATTCAACGTCACTCTTTCATATCCAATCTTTTCACATGTCAAAATCAGGGTTTGTATATCTTTGCAATTTGATGAGGCCATTGATTTTAAGTCGTTTTTAGAATCACTTGATGTACAATAGTTTGTGCTCCTATTTGAGACTATAGCACTCTCTATAAAGATGTAGTGGGTGTTGATCTACTTGCTCCAATTAACTTAGCTTATGTAAGAATCACACACACACACACACACACTGAATCAAGAAAGGACAAAATCCATGCAATGAAGTGATTGTTTCCTTCCCAATTTTAATTCAAACATTAAACGTGTATTAGAATGCTACAATGTTCACTTTGCTCTTCTGAGGTCTCTTATTTATCCCAAATAAATTCACGTACCTATACACCCGCAAAGAATTACAACAAAAGTTCATATATACATCTCAAAGCGTAGAGATATACATGTATGGATCTACACATAATGAGCTTAGAATGGGATATGTTACAAAATATTTAGTGATCTCAAGAGTAAGAAAAATACAAGTAATTACCCCTCCCTGGAGGTGTTCTACTTCTCAAAAGACCTTAACTCTTTAGATGTAACCTAGATTCAATTCTCTCTTGCTGGTCTTTTGTCTCCGTATTTTGTAGAAGAACTTCTAAAGAGGCTCCCTTGACTTCTTGTTCTCCTTTGAAGGTCAAGCTCAAAACACCATACCTAAAAAATTGATCATGAGCCTTGGATCCTAGAAAAGGGATTTTGTACTAAAGCTTAAGCTCCAAGGTTTAAAACAATCAAGCAAGACTTATCCAGGACCACTTTAAAAAGGGACATTTCTAGGAATAGGGATTTGAAAGATCAATTATATCTATATTTTCCACTTGTCGATGGATGTCGTGTTCTTAGTCAAAGTTTTTTGGAGATGGAGACACATCGAAGGGAATTTTAAAAAAGTTTTTTGGAGATGGAGACACATCGAAGGGAATTTTAAAATAGAGAGAGAGAGAGAGAGAGAGAGAGAGAGAGAGAGAGAGAGAGAGAGAGAGAGAGAGAATGAGAGAAAGGATCATTAGGTCCCATTGAAATAAAGAGATAAGCATGGAGGATGTACTCATGTAATACAAGAGGCTTATGAGAGCCTAAAAAACTTCCAAAGCAATCCTTTAGATTATCCATTTCCATGTAAAAATCAACCTTCAAAGATCTGCATTAAATATCTTTTTGTAATTTACTCTAGATTTCTACAAGCCAAGTAGTCCACAAGCTTGAGAACTATTTCTCTAACCCTCCAGAATTATATAATAAGTTTTTTGCACTAAATCAGACCTAAAATGAGGGATACTAGCCTTTTTAATGAGCGAGAACATTCCAACATGAGGGTTTAGATCATGCATAAAAGTGAGCTAAACCCTACTTCATTGTCTTCTCGTTGATGCTCATTTTCTCTTCTAAACAAGTGTGAGTTTCTTGGGAGCTCTTGTATGTTGTGTATGAGTGAGGGTTCCTTGCATGTGTGTGCATCTATATGAGGCTTCTTGTGTGGGTGTGTAAATCCTAGCACAGTGAAGGTCTTCATACCTTTAGATCATCTATCGTTTGTATTTTGTGAGCGAGGATCCATTGTTAGACATCCATTGATATGTATGTCATGTGAGGGGGCCTACTTTGAACACTTTGGCACCCTTTCCACGGATACATGATTTTGGTCATCATGCTTTGAGGATTCTTCTTAAGAAGGTAAAACTTATCAAAGCTTATTCGCTTGATTTAGAGTTCACTTCCATCATTTTAAGCCCTTGAGTGTGTTTGGTTTGAAAAACATCTCAACTTGAATTGGCATGTGAATGAACTATCACAGGGAGTGTGTAGGAAATTTTATCCTTTTATGCCAAACATACATATAGGTTTCAGATGACTAGTCAAAGGGCCTTAAAAGTCTTCTATAAGTTTAAAAGAGCTCCACAAGGTGTTTCTCTTGAATGTTTTTGAGATACAACCAATTCCATTGATATGTGTGTCATGTGAGAGGGTCTACTTTGAACACTTTGGCACCCTTTCCACGGATACATGATTTTGATCATCATGTTTTGAGGATTCTACTTAAGAAGGTAAAAGTTATCATAGCTTATTTATTTGATTTAGAGTTCACTTCCATCATTTTTAGCCCTTGAGTGTGTTTAGTTTGAAAAACATCTCAACGTTTTTTGACATTTGAATGAACTATCACAGGGAGTGTGTAGGAAATTTTATCCTTTTATGCCAAACATACATATAGGTTTCAGGTGGCTAATGCAATGGCCTTAAAGTCTTCTATAAGTTTAAAATAGCTCCACAAGGTGTTTCTCTTGAATGTTTTTGAGATACAACCAATTTTGCACATTAAGGTATTTAGTTGCTAGCCATGGTTGAAATCATTGATGTATTCTCTATGTTGGGTGTTGAGGATAAGTTGGATGGTAATAATTACACATTGTAAGCATATATGATTCATGATGTATTGGTAGATATCTATCAACATCTAAATTGGGCACCGTCTATTTTGTTTGAGAAGGGAATAATACATGTCTATTGATTTTAATGTGTTTTTGCATAGGTATGGGATAAAACATCGTTAAATAGTGCCATATACAACTGAAAAGTTGCATTTATTGAAAGAACAAATAGGTTTCTCATGGCAATGGCGAGGCATATGCCCAAAAGTCAAGATTAACTGTATAACTTCTAGGTTGAGGCTATTACATGTGTGTCATATGTGCTTAACAAGTGCCCCACCACAATACTAGAATCAATCACTCCATATGATGGTTGACATGGATGCAAGCCATTTGATGCTCATCTCTATGTCTATAGTTGTCTAGTATATGTATTATTCCTTGAACAACGACACAAAAAGCTGGGTGATAAAGTAAATAAATGTATTTTTGTCAAGTACAATTCTAAAAACAAAGGCTATCGTCTGTATCATCCATAGGTTAAAAACATATTGGTTAGCTATCATGTTGTTTTCGTAGAATATGCAATTCATCCATTACTTTCATGTACTAAGGAGCCATCAATTAGCTCTAAAGATATGTATGACACTTTGCTACATCTTTTTACAAGTGGAGAGTAAAGTGCTAGTCCAAATCAGAAATTTTTTCAGTCTTTACAGGTTTCAAATAATGATTTAGATCACTCCATTTATGATTCAAATTTACATGATGAACTTATTGATAAGGGGCTTACATCGAAGAGGATAAACACATTCCTAAATGGTTCATGTAGACCTTGAGAGCTAGCAAATTAGATTCATCATTGACAAATCATACTCATTTAGGCTCTCATAGTGCTTCATTTGCATCCGATTGCTTTGCAGTGGGTGTATTTGGTCCATGTGGTTGATATTATGAAGAATGCTACTTGGGCTTTATTTGATCTACCTCTAGGCAAAAAAGCCATTGGCACTAAATGGGAATATAAGCTAAAACATAATCTCAATGGAAGAATTGAGAGGTATAAGGCTAGGCTTGTGACCAAAGGTTATGATCAAGAGAGGGACTTTGGTTCTAAGGAGTTCTTTGCTCCCACCAACCAAATAAACACTATTCATAGCATATGTGAACTTACAACTCATCATACTTGGAATGCACATCGATTGGATATTAAAACTATATCTTTGACTTGTGATTTACGTGAAGAAGTGTATGTATTTCATTCCCATATTTTTTGTACAAAAAAGGCATGAGAAGAATGTGCGTAGGTTGAAAAAGGCATTATATGGTTTGAAGTAGGTGACATGTGTTTGGTATGAAAAGATACATGCCTACTTGATTGCACATGGTTTTTGAGAGCATTCCAACTTAGATCACCTTATATGTTAAGCATGAAAATGTAATTTTGATCATTGTTGTATATATTGATGAGATTCTAGTCATTGTCCTAATGAGAAGCATATTTCTGAATTTAACGCCCATTTACATGCCTCTTTTGAGATATCACATTTGGGGCATTAGCATCATTATTTGGGCATTATGTTTATGCAAATTGATGGAGGAATATCTTTGTTTCAATCAACGTGTATTGACACAATATTGCATCGTTTTGGGCTTGAAGATTGCAAACCTATTGCCACTTCCATGGAAAAAAGACCACGATTAAGTCTTTATGATGTTTGGAGATGCATTTGATGTTGTTTTTTGTTAGCATCCTATTGGACGCTTAGGTTGCTTGTGTGTAATGCAACTTGCTATTCACTTTTTTTCCCCTTGGATGAATATGCTTATTCATTGATAAGGTGTCAAGTGTTGGTAGGTGGTTAAGCGCATCTTTTGCTACTTGAGTGCTACCTAGCTAATCAGGTTGTTTTATCCCAAGGTGGATCATGACTGCAAGATTTACATGCATTTTTAAGTTCGAATGGGTTTGGTGCTATGGCACTCACATGTCCTCTAGTGGGTTTTTCTTCATGCTTGGTAGATCTTGCAAATCTTGGTTGAGCCAAAATAGCCTACTATGGCCACTTCTAGTTGTGAGGCTAAGTAAAATGAAACTTTCCTCTCCTTACATGCTATCAGACATTTGTATTCTTATCAAGTGACAACTTTTTGAAGATCGTGTATCAGACATTTGTACATAAAGCCGTCAAAATCAAGTACAATGATCAAGTAACCAAACACTAGAAATATGATGTTAATATAGCCACCCAACATCTATACCAAAAAAGACGTCATCAAACCACTAAATTAGCAAAAAATGCAAAGATTTGTTTTGATGAAAGTAATGATCCTATAATCCACAAGGTTAAGTTCTGCTAGATGGTGAAAAATGGGCAAGTGGAGGATTTCTTCATTCAATATCACACTTTTGGAATAACCTTAAAAGGAGGTGCCATGAGATGGTTTCAATTGCTAAATTATGAGGAATTCAAGAACATTAATGAACTCTTATGAGCCTTTGTCAATGAATCTAGACACGTTGAAGCTAGACGTGATACACTCAAAGAGATCTTAAACTTCAAAAAAAGCCCCAATGAATCACTTGGAGAAGCACTCAAGAGATTTAGCTATTATATAGAATATTTTCTTCACTCATCCTTTCATGAGAAGTTGAGAAAACTTCTTCTCCATGTCCCAAACACTATTTAATAAAGATCATATGTGTATATGGGTCAAGTTCATTAACATGTTGCATAAAGAAATGCATTGATATGGATGATGATTTAGGCCTCATCCTCATAAAAACAAAAGATCAAGACAAGGAAAAGGCTCAATCACAATCCATCTTAAGGCAAGTGGCTAAAGAGAAATTGGGAATCATGATAACAGAAAATTTTAGTTAGGGAAAAATGTTCACACCTTTGTGGATTTTTGAGATTGGTTGTATTGAAGAGATTAGGAGAACTAATAAAAACAAACCCGAACTTGCATGGTAGAGAAACCACCTGGTCTTGTGTCTCCTAATCCTTATACACCATGCTTATGTTCTCCTCTTAGAATTCCCACCTTACCTACCCTAGATCCTAAGAAAATGGAGTATTTGCAACCAGCCTTAGAGCTTTACCATTAGAATCCACATGGCCGTGGTGTCTAGTTGTTTTCAAAGCTTACAGATCACTAAGAGAACTTTCTTAGAGACCATATAGACCCATTATGAGTGCTACAAGAGAGCTAGATACAATTCAAGAGGAGCCTCATTTCTTTCATAATAATAGTAGAGTTTCATAACTAAAGGTAACCAAGGTGCAATTTGAAACACAAGTAGATATAGGATTGTAAAAGGTACAAGATGGAAATTATTGGAGTCCCAAAAAACCACTATAATTAGAATTCCATAAGAACCCACTAGAGCCCATAGTTCCCTCATAAGAACTTTCTCCTTGTAGGAGATGTGTAATAGACCACTTATTCAAGGACTTCCCTTACTACCCAAGCAAAGCTCAATGAATAGCCCTTGTGATTCTAGGGACCCATACTTCGAAGTAAGAGAAATCGACACCAAAAAAATTACCTACATCCATAAAAAAGAATCAAATGAGAGAGAAGGAAGCTAAGGTAAACCTCCATCAGCTCATAAGCAATCAAATACCTCGAGAAAAACCACCACACATGACCCAAACTAGTTTATGAAATGTGTTGACACCAAGATGCTACACAATCGAGGTAGCACTATGTGTGTCGCAGTTATGGGGACTGTGTCTTCAAGGTGCAAAAGGGGAAAATGTTTGCTAACATTGTTAGCATTTTAGCACATGAAGAGAATATCAAAGTAACTATAGATCTAAGGAAACCTAAGAAAGTTGAGGATGCTCAAGCCTTTATGGGCCATTACATTTACTAAAGGCACTTCATTCATATATATGCAATCATGGCCAAACCAATTTTGGGGCTATCAAAAAAAAATGAATAAATAAAAGACTGTGAGAGAGCATTCCAATAGATAAAAAACTTGTTTCAGTTTAGCAGGTGTCTTGAAAGCTCCATATCACTCTAATCCATTCCACATGCACATGGAAGCATGAAAGTTTGCCATCAACTACGTTCTATCTCAACCAACTAATGATGGAAGTATGGAGTTCCCAATCACATAAACTAGGCAATCCAAGCATATTGGATGCAACTATACAACAATTGAGCATAAGTTGGATGTAATTATACAACAACTGAGCAAGAAGGGCTCGGAAAAAGAATCGCTAACTCTAAGAGAACTAAGATAGTTGCTGTATAGTAAAACTTTACTAGTGTGATTCCACACAACAAATGTGTCCTTCCTTGTACAGTTCCAATTTCAAAGTTAAAGTTTGGGGGAGTAGGCCTTGGCCGAACCTCCATTACAAAAAAAAAAAAAAAAAAAAAAACTCAAAACAAATGAAAAGCTTCGTGGTAATTGTTGGGTCTATTTTGATTATCATTGCTGAAATTGAAATTCCGGAATTTGACTGCCTTCGATGACATGATCGTTATGTCCCCATCTATTTGTGCTCGCTCTCCCAAAACAATAATGTTCAGTGGGAGAGAGTTTAGGGATCTCCACAAAAAAAAGAACCAACAAAGGACATAGGCATATTAGAATTATATCTTATAGCTACACCACTCCATCCGTGAGGTGACTGGTGGCAAGTGAACTGTGTCAAGCAGAAATTCACTTCAAGCAAAGTAAGAGGTCTTGGATTGTTAATCCTTACTTCTTGTGGAGAAATGAAATATGGGTCAATAATAGTCAACCTAGAATGGTTTGAAAACCCTCCGAGAGTGAATTATAGCATTATCATTTTATAAATTGTTCATCTTTCTTTATTCGCCTTTTTTTCTTTGTTTTTCTTAGTTATACCGTATTCCATTTTTCTTAGAGACCTAATAGTTGTGAAAAGAATGGAAACTCCTTTCATAGGGCTCTTTTGCAAAAACTCCCAAGGGGGCTTTCCATTTCACACTCCAACCTTCCAAACAAAAAAAAGTATGTGGAATAGTGGAGGTTATGTTTCAATTTCAGATGTCGAATTGTCTTCTTTACTTGTTGTGTAGCCTTTGAAATTTTCTTCTCTACTTTTGAAATAATTCTATGTATATTTGTCTCCATTAAAATCTTCGTCAAGGTTGAATTCCCATGAGAATTCGAAAAACTATTTATTTCTTTCTCCAATCTACTAAGGTCCTCGTTTTCCCTCGAGATTTTGTTTTCAACTTCGGGTGGACTTATCCAAGGCCATTTTTGGGAGTTCTCCTTTTCCTTATTTTGAGTTTTATGAAGGATTAGAATTCGGCACCATGGGTTTCATCAATCTCACTTGTTCCATATAGTGGAGATCTCTTTTCTTAAGCTTTGTGGTTGGTTCTTGAACTTCCTTTGGAGCATGATAAAACTAAAATTTCTTATTTCCGACGAACTTCTTTTTCAATGAGCTTTCCCTAATTCCATGGCCTTCAACTCCATATTGGAAGCACACATTCAGTAGATCCTTATAAATGATTTCTTGATAAAAATGGTTTTGTTACTAATATCAATATTGATGGATAAGGGGATGTCAACAATTTAGGTGTACTTCCATGCAAAGTTTGCAGTTTAATTAACAAATTAAATGAGTGAGAGGTCCCTTCTTAAATAGGGCATCATCCTAAATAGGTCCCTTCTTAATGCTATATGATTGGCAAACAAGGAAACAATTTCATCGATAAAGCAATAGAGGTAGAATGACAAATTGGGTAGCTCCAACCAAAAAGAGGGAAATTGAGTGGATCTATTTTCATTTGGGATGGAGAATAGAGACCTCTTGAGGAGGTAGGTCATTGTTCTCTAGATTTTTCAAGTGCCTGTGTTAAGGGCTGTGAATGGCAAATGCTTGTTATTCAAAAAGTAAAAAAGTGTGACTAGCATGAATGAATTGACACTTTCTAACTATAATGCCTCTTTGTAATGACTCTTGACATAGAAATCCACTTAAGGACTCAATTGGGGGATGGACACCAAAAAGTTACCCACTAAGGCACCTTTTCATTCCTTCATCTTCCACTTTTGTAATTGTTGGCAGTAGCCAGAGGCATAGAAGACGTGGAAGCATGTAAAGACAGAGCAGGGAGTTAGTCGAATCAATTTTCCAAACAAATATGTTTTATAAATACTTTTCAAAACCTCTAAATAGTGATTTTCATCACTTTTGTATCATATGTAACATAGAAAAACCCTTTTTGTAATGTATATCTCCATTTTGTGCAAGCCGAGGAGTCCTCGAACTTGAGGAGCTTAGGTAGAATGAGCGTACCAATTTTGGTTATTTTTAGACACCGTTTACCCTTTCAAATTGCATCTAGGACCTATTTTTTAAATATGCTGGTCACTAGATGTGAAACCGGTCAAAACTAGTCTAGAATCTATAAAAGGAGCTAGAGAGCTCATTTTTGGGGTTAGCTTGTGTGAGTAGAGAAGAGCTTAGAGCTATTTGGAGCTTGTAAGAGTGTTCTTGAGTAATAGAGTTTGATTCCTACCTTCCATTGTGTCTTGCTTGTCTCTTCCTTATGTGTGTGTATGTGTGCATACATCTCTATGCTTCTCACCTTCACTCTCACTTCATCTCACATTCATGATCTTCATATCACTCCTATCTCTTCCACGGATTGACATTAAGGACCACTTTAAAAAGGGAAATTTCTAGGAATAGGGATTTGAAAGATCAATTATATCTATATTTTCCATTTGTCGATGGATGTCGTGTTCTTAGTCAAAGTTTTTTGGAGATGGAGACACAACAAAGGGAATTTTAAAATTCAAAGAGAGAGAGAGAGAGAGAGAGAGAGAGAGAGAGAGAGAGAGAGAGAGAGAGAGAGAGAGAGAGAGAGAGAGAGAGAGAGAGAGAGAGAGAGAGAGAACTCAAACTATATACAACTAGTTCAAACTTAGAACATACGTGTTGTGAGTCAAACTCTAGGTGATTCAAGACTTCAACTTCTCAAAGATGTGCTTTAGTAAGGTATTGAAGCATTCCATCTATCTTTACAAGAAAGGAGCTCGATATGAGAATATTGAACATATCATTGGAACTTCATCTAGATTATCACTACATGAAGATATTCGACAAATATTACAAGATTCAAACAATTCAAGATTTTTGCTTCTTAATTCCTTTGCTAAATATTTTTTGATCTCCAAATTTATGAAAGAGCATGTAACCAAAGAAGTTTAAGTGAATAGAATGCACTAAAATCTAACAAAGAATTTAAACCTATTGCTCAAGCTTTAACAAAAGGAAATGATGAAAAGTGCAAGAAGAGAGACCCTTTTTTGTGAGAAAACAAAAAAACATAGGGCATACATTCACGGATGAAACTATTGAATGAGTAAAACTAGGAAACTACGATTTTATATTACCTACTGAAGAATAATTAGTCCTAAGAGTTATTATAAAGCATGGAGACTTTTTTACATTTTACCCTTATGAGGCAAGTTTTGCTTATCCATGACTAGTTCCACCTATAATCATTTTTACAGTACCACATGTCCCATGAAATTTTCACCCTATACAAATTGCACAAGCTCACTTACCTAGGTTGATGAAACTGCTTAAAGAAAAGATGCAAATGAGGATTCTTTAACCATCTTCATCTCCATATTGAAATAGATGGTTCCCTATACCCCAATATAAATGAAAATTAAGGTTCATTCAGGACTTACAACCTATCAATAAAGTCACTATTAGGAATGTTGGAAGAGGCCCTATAATAGGTGAGTTTGCAAAAGCATTTGTTGGACTCTTTATCTACTCTATGAGTTATTTATATTTAGAATATGATAAACTCTAGTTTTCTATTGAAAGTAGGGATTTTACCATGATGAAAAATCCTCTAGGATTAGAATGTATGTGTAATTTGCCAAAGGAAGCTACAAATTAAGTAGCACATATGATGAATTCTATGAATATGTTCTTCCATGATTTCATTCCATTTGTGAGGATGCCTTTAATTTATGATATTCAGGATAAGATGAAAATTTGAAAGATCAAGCTCTAGAATCTTCAAGATGTAGAAAATTCATTACTCACCATATCAATGATTCTAAACAAGTGTTCAGAAGATTTGATGAGGTTAGTCTACATTTTATGTTTAAAAGTTTGTTTTGGGTGTCCTTTATGTTGGGAAAGATGGATGGACACTCAAGGTACTTCCAAATCCTGCTTTGTAACAGCCCCTTCTTGCTTCAAAGTTGTGTTGTAGGCCCTCTTAGCTTTCCAGTGACACTAAATAATTTCCTATGTACTTTGGAAATGATGTAAGAAATGATTGAACCAAAACAGACTATTTCCAAGTTGAAGGATTAATGAAAACCTTCTATTTTTGTTCACACACTTGCTGCTTGTTATGCTCAATGCTTCTAGTAGAGTAGAAATTAGAAAAGTTCCTTTTAGAGGAATCTAGTTAGCTTAGAAAGCTAATGTTTCCAAGTGGAATCACTTAAAATGATGCACTATACAAAGAGCAATCAATTTAGCAATTGAATCATTACCCTCGATTTTTTAGGACCTATGCAGAGTTTGACCAATGAGTGCTTCGATGCGCTTTTCTCGAAATTGGCTAAATAGATTGTCGTCACAATTTGTGCCCATGTAGAGAACTTGGATTTGATTCCAACAAGCTATAGATCATTGAAAATGAACAAGGAATGACTGCGATATGAGTAGTACAAGGTGACTGCTATGAATGACTATAACAGAGAGACCATATATGAGTCATGTAGATTTATTGTATTAAAGAACAATGTCGTGCAAGATCATAGACTTGATAATAAATGCCTAATGATGGTGAGTAGTGTAGGTTACAATGTAGACCTCAATGTCTTACAATGTGGCAATGGAGAACTCGGGAATAGACTCACACACCCGTGAGTTTTTTTACATCTTTTATAGTTGAGTGATTTCAAATTTGAATTTGAAATTGTTCATTGGCTCTCACTAAAAGTAGTCCTCCAATCTAGGAGATATTCCCTCAATTGAAGTCGTGAATTTTCAACTAATGAACTCCATGATTTTAGTGGTGGTTATAATGATTCTTCCAAGTCAAAGTGACTTTTACAAATGGTAAAGATAAAAGATCTTCCTAGCAATGGTTTCCATGGAACTTCAAATATTCATGAACTTCTAGCCAAATGTGTAGGCTTGAACTTTGCACCAATAGCTCCCCCTCAAGCCAAACATTTGAGCTTGGTCTTCTTCTTCAAGCTTCTTGAATGTCGTGAATCCAATCATAGATTTAAATCTACAAAGTTTTGTACCATCTAATGCTTTAGTCAATCAGTTTGCACATTGCATATTATTAGACACATAAGCCAACTAAATTTCCTTGCTCAATAGCTTCTCTCTCACATAATGATATTGGACCTCTATATGCTGGGTCCTAGAATGATAAATAGGATTTGCTGCAAGATGTACTGAGCTTGTATTATCTCCAAAAATCATTGTAGATGTATGCAAACCCAAATCTGTATATAACAATCTGATCCATATGGCCTCTTGAGTAGCATTGGCCAATCCTCTATACTCTACCTCTGTATAAGACAAAGCAACAGTAGGTTGCTTCCTTGAAGACCATGATATAGGTTTATTACCTCCAAAGCATAGGTATCCTAAGGTAGTTCTTCTATCATCTTTGCAACCTTCCCAATATGCATCCGAATACATCTTGATGTCCAAGTGTGAAGTATAAGGAAAATATAACTCTTGATTTTGAGTGCCCTTAAGGTACTTCAAAATCCTTTTGGTAGCTTCCAAACGAGGTGCCCTAGGGTTGTGCATAAAATGACTTAAAACACTTACTCCATAAGCAATATCATTGCTTGTCAATGTAATAGTTCAAGGTTCCCACTATGCTTTGGTAACTCGCAATGTTCTCAAGCACATCACCTTCATGAGCACTTAACTTTTGATTAACCTCCAATGGAGTACTTGCTACTTTGGCATCCTACAAATGAAACTTCTTTAACATATCCTATACATACTTTCTCAGAGTAATATACATTCCAGAGTTAGTATAGACTTATTCAAGTCCAAGAAAATATTCTAGTGATCCAAGGTCACTACTTTTGAACTCCTGCATCATCTGATTCTTGATCTATTTGATGCCATTAGCATCATTACCTGTGAGCATGATATCATCAACATATACACATAGGTATATTACCTCTGAATTTCTCCTCTTAATAAATAGAGAAGTATCTGCTTTACTCATGATGAATCCTTGATCCTGAAGGCATGTAGTCAACCTATGTTTCCATGCCTTAGGTGCCTGCTTCAATCCATAATGAGCTTTGCTCAATTTACATGCATATGTTACCTTGCCTGGATCCTCATAGCTAGGAGGTTGAGACATGCATACCTCCTCTGAAATCCAACCATTTAAAAATGCATTTTTTACATCCAATTGATACATTTTCCAATTCTTTGATGTAGCCACACTTACCAATACCCTGATGGTTGGCATTTTGGCCAAAGGTGAGAATGTTTCTTCATAATCAACTCCTTGAGTTTGTGAAAAACCCTTAGCCAAAATTCTAGCTTTGTACTTGCTTATTGATCCATCAGAATGCCTTTTGATATTATAGATCCATCTAGAACCAATTACCTTCATAGACTCCTTCTTTGGTACTAGTTCCCAAGTATCACTTTCCTTGAGTGCTTCAATTTCCTCATCCATAGCTTCCTTCCATTATGCCTTGGTCTTTGCCTCTTCATATGATGATGGCTCTTCAAATGACAAGTCTTTTGCAAGATAAACAGAGTGCTTAGTAACTAGGGAAGTGTCATACCCATACCTGATTGGCTTCTTGCTCTCCCTTTGTGATCTTTTGATTGCTTGGTTGGATGATTTCGGTATATCCTCCAACTTCTTAATCTTGACTTTGCCTTTGGACTTCCATGCCTTGAATTCCTCTAAGTTGATGATGTCCTCATCATCTGAGTTGATGTCTCCATTCTGAGTAGGTTCCTCCTTAGTGAGGCTTAGAAATTCCTCTTCCAAGTCATAAGGTAGCTTTACTTTCCTACATTCACTTTCAAACCAAGAGTCATTCTCATGAAAGACAACATCTTTACTGATCACGAATCCTTTGTTTGAAGGATTCTAGAACATGTATCCTTTTTAATTCAAGTCATACTCTATGAAGATGCACTTCTCTACCTTAGGTTCTAGTTTACCTCTTATTTGAGAAGGGATATGCACATAAACAACACATCCAAAGATCCTGCAATGATCAAGTGAAGGTCTTCTACCATGCCATGCTTCATATGGGGTCATCCCATAAAGAGATTTGGATGGCAACCTGTTTACAATATAAGTGGCAGTAGATACACTCTCTGCCCACAAATAGTTAGGTAATTTTTTCTCATTTAACATTGACCTATCTGTTTCAACAATTAATCTATTTCTCCTCTCTGCCACCCCATTTTTCTTAGGGGTATACCTTGTTGTAATTTCTCTCTTGATTCCTTTGTCTTGCAAGAATGCATCAAACTCATTTGAGAAGTACTCACCTCCACTATCTGACCTTAGTCTCTTTAGGTTTCTTCCTACTTGGTTCTCAACAAGTGCAATATATTTTTTAAAACAACTGAATACTTCATCTTTGTTCTTCATAAAGTATAAGACAATCCATCTACTGAAATCATCAATGAAAGATACATAATACCTTGATATAGAGATTGAGGGATCCTTAATTGGTCCCCATACATTTGTATGGACAACCTCTAGGTAGTCCTCATGCATGTAGCCTTTCCTTGAGAAGGGTAACCTCTGGGATTTTCCAAACTAACAAGCACCACATTTATAGATCATGTGTTGCTTGGATACATTAGGTATCCCAAGCACACATTGATCTCTACATATCTGTTTTAAGATTCTTTCACCAACATGCCCTAATCTCTTATGCCAAATTTCACGCTATGATAGTGTTTGATCTTTGTAACTATAAAGTGCAATATTCCTTGTGTCTTCAAGTTTAAAATTAAATAATCTACCTGTCTTTTCTCTTTTGGAAATTCTCTTGAATCCATGTTGGGGATCCTCAACAAATTCTCCATATTGGTTGAACCTGACTTGCAAACCCTTTTCCACAATCTGTCCAACACTCATAAAATTCTTGGTAATTGTAGGTACATATAGAACCCTATTCAAGATATTCTTCTTTCCATCAGAGGTCTTAACATTTCCTACTTTAATCACTGAGTGATTGGTGTCATCACCTGTTTGTACCTGATGCTTACTGTCACAGACAAAGGAAACCATCTTGAATCTGAGATTCCATGTGAATCCTATATCTCATGATTGGATTAGAATTAGGAGAAACCAATGCTTCCATTGTGTCCCGAACGTGCCAAAACCCTAAGAACAACTGTCTTCTTGCTTGATTCTGATATTTAAAGACCATGCTTCAAATTGATGACATCATCGATGACATCATCAATTCATAACCACGTTTGAACCGCCCTTGGGAAACCTATATAAGGAGGGGTTGGACACATTCATTCTCACTCTTGCCAATACCGATCTTGGGAGCTCAAGAAGTCGTGACTGCCAAGTACTCTCCAAGTTCCAGTTCCTATTCTTGTCTTGTTCCTTATCCCAGTCTTGTCTAATCTTGTATCCTGGACATCTAGTCTTGTCCTCTTGTAATCTCATAGTATGAGATCTTGTCGAGTTCTTTCTTCTATCTAGTTCATCTCCCAGAAAGGAGTTCTTGTAATCCAGAGATCTCGTTCCATACTTACGATCCCCAGTTGTGGGATCTCACGTATCATCTCTAGCTGAGTTATCTATACCTATAGTCGCAGGTTGTGGGACTTCTTGTATCAGCTACATATTCCTGTACTATTTTCCCTATGTGGGTACTCTTGTAATTGGAAGTGTATTTCCAAAATCTTCTCTATTGTAGTCAGAGAGCACAATCTAGTGCTCCCCTGACATTTTGGCAAGACTAGCTTCTATCCAAGACTAGTAATCATGGAGAATGCTTATGAAGAGATTGTGGCAACACTTCAGAGTCTCCAACAACAAGTCGAAGACCTAACTCATCGACAAACACAAGTCGAGATGGGACATCCACTGCATGTAGGTGCACTCCTCCAAGAATTACATGAACGAATCGGGAGTCCTTAGACAAATCAAGGGAGTATGCAAGTAAATCAACGACCTAGTACATCCTTCATGAGGGAACCCAAGATCTATATGCCAAAAAAGTTTAATGGTGATCACACAAAGTTTCAAGGATTCTTGTAACAAGTCTAATTGTACATCCACATGCAGCCTGATAGATACCCTGATGATCCATCCAAGGTCTATTTTATTGGAACCGTGCTCGATGGTCGAGCTTTATCATGATTTTCCCCAATCTTGGAGAAGGATATGGCCGTACTTCGTGACTATGAGGAGTTTCTTAGAGAGCTCACGCCACATTTCGAGATGCAGACATGAGTCGAGTGGCAGAAACAAAACTTTAGAAGCTACACCAAGGTAACATCCTTGCCTCTACCTATGCATCAAAATTTAGGTAGTTGATATATGACCTCACTTCGCATGAAGACTATTTCATAAGCCAATTGAGATGGGGCTTAAGAGATGATGTGAAGGACCTTGTACTCACGATGCCAAAGATTAAGACATTGAATGAATACATCAACCAAGCTATTCAATGTGATAACCGCCTTTTTGAAAGGAAACAAGAAAAACAAGTAGAAGCAAGACCTCGCCAATGGAAACCCTTCCAGCCCACTCCTAGAGATGAGTCTATGCCCGAACCCATGTAGATAGATGTAACTAGGTTCCAACCTGTAACACCACAAGAGAAACAAAGAAGGAGGGATAAGAAGTTATGTCTGTATTGTGGGAACCCTAGCCATATTGCAGTTAATTGTCCCAACAAGAGAACGAACTCCAAAATCCCAGCCACCCTTATAGAGAAGGGAAATGAGGAAGTCCAGTTGTAAAAGAGACCATACAGCAAGACCATGATATAAGAAAGGGTCTCATAATTCTAGCCACACTCGTAGAAACATGTCTTGCCCCTGTCAAGTTAATCATATCTAAGAAAACCCTTTCCCTTATAGCTCTGGTAGATTTAGGAGTCTCCTCATGTTTCATTCATGAGGGACTCAAAAAGAAACATGGAATTCCAGTACTTCGAAAGAACAAAACAGTAGTAGCTGAAGTAGTAGATAGATGGCCTCTAGCATCGGGGAATATAACCATGGAAACCATACCACTAGGAGTACACCTTGGTGACCATGATTCACACATATGTTTCAATGTAATATCAAGTCCAATAAACATGGTTATCATTGGAATGCCATGGTTAAAGAAACATAATCCCGAAATTAATTGGGAGAACAATAAAATCACTAGTTGAGATATCCAAAAGAACCCAAAATATGTTGGAGCCAAAGCCTTCATGCATGCACTAAGGAAGGAACCGACATATATGATCTATGCCATACCAACTCAAGAGCCCAAGAAAGATGATTCAATGAAGCTACCTAACCAATACCAAGGGTTTGAAGCTGTCTTTGAAAAAAAGAATGCAGATATGCTTCCAGAGCATAAACCTTATGATTGTGCCATAGAACTTCAAAAGGGAGCACAACCACCCTTCGGGCCAATCTATAGACTATCCCTAGAGGAACTTACACAATTACATAAGAATATTGATGAGAATCTAGCCAAGGGGTTTATCAAACACTCAAAGTCTCCTGTAGGAGCCCCTATCCTATTTGTAAAGAAGAAGGACATAACTCTTCAAATGTGTGTGGACTATCATGGTTTGAATAAAGTCACAAGAATAGATATCCTCTATCACTTATATTAGAGCTCTTGGAATGCCTCGAAAAAGCAAAGTTCTTCACTAAGATTGACCTTCAAGGAGCATACAATCTTGTTAGAATCAAAGAAGGAGACAAATGGAAGACAACATTCTGAACAAGATATGGACACTTTGAATATGTAGTTATGCCATTTGGTCTCACAAATGCTCCAGTAGTCTTTCAACATATGATGAATGATATCTTTCGAGAGTATTTAGATGATTTTGTGGTAATATATCTTGATGATATCTTGATATTCTCCAAAAATCTAGAAGATCATGAATGTCATGTAAAGGTAGTCCTAGGGACACTAAGAGAAAAAGGGTTATATGCAAAATTGGAGAATTGCTACTTCCATCAGACATAAGTGGGGTTTTTAAGGTACATTGTATCAAAGAAAGGAATCTTTATGGACCCTAAGAAGATGAAGACAATCCTTGATTGGAAACCACCTTTGTGTGTTCGAGATGTACAATGTTTTCTATGGTTGCCAATTTTTATACGACATTCATTAGAGATTACTCCAAGATTGTGACACCTCTTACCAAGCTTACAGGAAACTCAAAATTTTCATGGACCGAAGAAGCAGAAAAAGCCTTTTAGACCTTGAAATCACATTCACCACTTCCCCAATCCTAGTTCATCCTGATTTGAGCAAACCCTTCTTCCAAGAAACAAATGCATTAGACTTTGCCCTAGGGGCCATTCTATCCCAATATGGAGATGATGGACACCTACATCCAGCTGCATATCATTCAAGGAAATTTTCCCCTCTAGAAGTTATGAAATCCATGATAAAGAACTTCTTGCCATAGTAGACACATTCGATACCTGGCATCACCATCTAGAAGGAGAAACTCACAAAGTTACTGTGTATACAGATCACAAAAACTTAGAGTATTTTATGACCACTCACATCCTCAATAGAAGGCAATCTCGATGGAGTAACTTTCTATCCAGATTTGACTTTGTCATCACATACCGTCTAAGATCTCAACAATGTCAGTCAGATGCCCTTTCCAGAAGATCTTACCTTTCACCAAAGAAGGGTGAAGAGGCCTTTGATCAACAAGAGAGTGTATTACTCAAGCCTGTGCATCTCCATTTAGGAGTTATCTCTTCAAGCCATCATGAAGATTCAGCCTTGAATCATTTGATCTGTGAGAATCTACCACATGATGAATTGTTTTGTACATTAAGTAGAAAGCTCAAGAAGGAAAATTCCAAGAAGTAAACAAATTTCAGGAAAAGGATGGGTTACTACTCTATAAGAACCTACTGTATGTCCCTCTAAGAAAGCCCAGGATCCAAGTACTTCAACAAAGCCATGACAACCTTGCAGCAGGACGTTTTGGAGTGAATAAAACAATAGAACTCATATCAAGGGACTTTTGGTGGCCTCAGATGTGGAAGGAAGTCAAAGAATATATCCGAACTTATGATACTTGCAATAGATCTAAGGTACCACGACATAAAACTCATGGCCTCTTGCAACCTCTACCTATTCGAGAAAGGCCATGGGCTTCATTGTCTATGGATTTCATCACAGATCTACCAAAGTCAGATAAGTATGATTCCATTCTTGTTATTGTCATTAGATTTACAAAGATGGCACACTTCATTTCAACTACCAAGGCAATCATGGGTGAAGCCACTGCTAGACTTTTTCTTAGGTACATATTTAGGCTTCATGGATTGCTTGATGATATTGTCAGTGATCAAGGTCCATAGTTCATATACAACTTTTGGAACGGTCTTTGCAAGATCCTTGGTGTTCAAGTTAAACTATCTACAACAAATCATCTAGAGACTAATGGACAAACTGAATAGGTGAATCAAGTCATGGAGCAATATCTCTGTTCCACCAGCAATTATCATCAAAATGATTGGTTTGAGCTTTCACCCTTTGCAAAGTTTGCTTATAACAATAGTGTTCATGCATCTACTAAGCAGACTCCCTTCTTTGCAAATTATGGACAACATCCAAGGATGGATATAAAACTCTTAAATCATGTCAATAACCGAGATGCCAGAGACAAGGCCCAGTACCTAATGGACATTCACAAAGAACTCAAGGAAGAGATATGTAAAGCTCAAGAACAATATAAGTAATTATGCAGATCAACATCGTGTTCAGAATTCATAATATCAAATTGGAGATAAAGTATGGCTACTCAGAAGTAATTTGCAAACTTCAAGGCATTGTGCAAAGTTAGATCATCAAAGATTTGGTCCATTCACCATCTTGGCCAAGATTAATCTAGTCACCTTTAAGCTCCAGCTACCAAGTACCATGAGAATACATCGAGTTTTCCATGTATCCATGTTGGAACCATATCAGATTTCACCATTGAGGGGGGAGAGAACTAGTCCTTCACCAGCTATCGAGATTGATGACCATGAAGAATTTGAAGTCGATCATGTCCTAGATTCGAGAATATCCCAAGGAAGATTGGAGTACCTTATTCATTGGAAAGGGTATGACATTAGTGATTGTACTTGGGAACGTGCAAAAAACCTTCAGAGAGCACCAATCAAGGTTCAAGAATTCCATAAGAGAAATCCAATGAAGCCAAGACGAGAGAACATGACCGCTCCTCGTGGAACTTGTCGCTTGAGGGGGAGGTAATGTCATGGACAAAGGAAACCATCCTGAATCTCAGATTCCATGTGAATCCTATATCTCATGATAGGATCAGAATTAGGAGAAATCAATGGTTCCATTGCATCTGGAAGGTGCCAAAACCCTAAGAACAACTATATTCCCGCTTGATTCTGGTATCTAGAGAGCATGCTTCAAATTGATGATATCATCGATGACATCATCAATTTGTAACCACCTTTGAACCACCCTTGGAAAACCTATATAAGGAGCGGTTGGCCACATTCATTCTCATTCTTGCCAATACCAATCTTGGGAGCTCAAGGAGTCATGACCGCCAAGTAAGTACTCTCCAAGTTCTAGTTCCTGTTCTTGTCTTGTTCCTTGTCCCAGTCTTGTTTAGTCTTGTATCCTAGACATCTAGTCTTGTCCTCTTGTAATCTCATAGTACGAGATCTTGTCGAGTTCTTTCTTGTATCTAGTTCATCTCCCAGAAGGGAGTTCTTGTAATCTAGAGATCTTGTTTCATACTTACGATCCCGGGTTGTGGGATCTCCTGTATCATTTCTAGCTGAGTTATCTATACCTATAGTCCCGAGTTGTGGGACTTCTTGTATTAGCTACATATTCCTATACTATTTTCCCTACGTGGGTATTATTATAATCTAAAGTGTATTTCCAAAATCTTTTCTATTGTAGTCGGAGAGCACAATCTAGTTCTCCCCTGACACTTACCCTTTGGTTCCTCAAGGTCAGAGAGAAGAGCCACATTGCCTGCCACATGGTTTGAGCATCTTGAATCAATGTAAAAGAGATTGTCATCATTTATACCTAGTTTTGAAGTCATATTCATAATGAGAAGAGAATCTTCTTGTTGTAATCCTTCCTTGATTTGTAACCTCCTTGGTAGTTGCTATTGTAGTTGTTTTTGTAATTATTGTTGTATCTTTGATGGTGGTTGAATCTACCTCTTGATTGTGTGTATATCCTCTACCTCTCTGATTCTTGAAGTTCCTGTAGCATTCATCTGTAGTATGATTGGACAATCCACAAATATTACATGGTGAGGAATTATAAGATCTCCCCCTACCTTTCTTGTTGAGATATCAAGCTCAACATGCGATGATCCAGGATGAGACGTACCAATTTTTTGTTTATGTGACATGTATAGTGGTCATGCAAGTATATGTCAGGGATACTTCATTGAGCTTTATTAGATTTATCTACCGAGAGTGATGGCACATTTGTTCCTTGCCAGCTCACTCATTCATGAACATTAGGGTTTTTCCTCATGTACTAATCTTTATATATTGCACTTGTTGTATTCTTATTTTTAGGCCGTTCTTATACATTCCTTTTTATGTAATAGAAGAAGAAAAAGAAGAAGAAGATCATTTTTCGTTTCCTCAATCTGTGTGTGTGCTTCTCCTTGGGAGTGAGAGTGTTTTTGTGAGCTCTCTTCCTTATCTTCTTCCTCGTGACATGGTATTAGAGCCAGCGTGGTTGTAGAGATCTCATGGAGAAGGTGACGATGAAGAGTACGTAGTAAAGCATGGATAAAGCGTGATTCACAAACAACCTCCGTTTGCTACGAAAATCAGCATGAAGGTAGAAGTTTTGAAGCCATCTTGACCTCTATTTCGAGCTCGCAAGGTAGGGCCCATAGAAAAACCAGGTGAGTTTCAAAAACTATAACTTGAATTGTGTTTGGCAACACTCATATATTCTAGATCTAGAATTTCAAGTGATTTCGTGTACTGTTGATACACGAAAACTGAGTTTTTTTGAGATTGAACTCTCACGTCATAGTGCAACAATGGTCAAGCAGAAGTGCTGCTTGTAGTGCTTTGCAGCATTGTGAATTGCTGCAGAAATGGCAAATGTAGATGGAATGCGTTGTCGAAAAGATTTGCATCTTCGAGTTGATGACCAGGAAAATTAAAATATTGTATTGGTGAAATCTAAACCTCTTTTATATCACTATTGATCAGTTGTTTTGCTCAAATTAACTATGTTTGAAGTGCTTATAGGTACAAGTAATGATGAAGAACATATGTTCATATTAGGGTTTACCCTAATTTCACATTTAATGAGTTGCTTTTATTCATACATTCAAGAATCATGGGTATTCAACCCTAGGGTTTCATAAGTTCATATGATTTTATGACAATAGGGTTTATCCGAAGGGTCTCAAAAGATTCTAATGGGTTCATGCTAGAGTTTATTTAAGTGCTAATGGGTTAATGATAGGGTTCAAAAGGATTTTAATGGGTTATTAGGGGTTTCCAAAGGGTTTCAAGTAGGTTTTCAAGGGTTTTATTGAATTTTAAGGGTTAAAATAACAGGTATTTAATTAAATTAATGTTTAAAATGAATATTTATGTATTAAAAATTAAAATATGATGTAATTAATTAATTTACTTATGTGTGTGCATTTAAATACTAAGGTTCTAATTAATTAAAATCTTAAGCTAAGTTTAATTTAAATGAATTATTTGATGAAGAAATTTAGGGTAATTGAATTAAAATGATAAATTAAATGGATAAATAACAAGTGGTCTATATGAGTGCTAGAAAAAAAGAATGGTATGAAAGCAATATGTAACTAAAGTGATTTAAGGAGTGGTTGGAATAGATGATGCAATTAAAGGAAGTTAAAGAGAAACTTTAAATGAATGGTATATATGAAAATGGTTAAAAGAATGGAACAAGTGTGTTGTGTGAATAAAGCTAATTTGAAGTGTGGTGAAAGTTAGTGGGTAAAAGTGAGGTTGATAATTTAAAGAAAATAAAAAAGAGTGGTAAAATGAAGATTTCTGTGTGTATAAATATGTGGGCTTTGCTCCATATTTTGCTAATGTTTTCTTGCAGGTATCATTTTGATTCTTCCTCTTCTCCACTCTGTTGTTGTTGTTGTTGTGCGCAACTAGAGAGAGCTGTTTTATTTAATTATTCTTACTCTTCCTCTTCTATCTCTGTTAGAAAGATACATAGTCAGAAAGAGATAGAGAGAGAGAGGGGCTGTTAGAGATTATTGTTTTTTTTTCTCTGTTAGATTCAGAGATAAAGAAGTATATTCTTCTCCCTCCATGGGCTGTGGCACGCAGAGCACGACCTGAGAGGGAGAGAGAGATTGTTCACGCAGGATAAGAGAGAGAGAGGGAATCATCCGATTTTGATAGTGCTCAGACCTGTAGAGAGCGTGTGACACTGAGAGAGAATTAAGACTCTCTGATTTTTTTTTCCGGCAACGTTCAGACAACAGTGCCGGTCACTTAAAGATAGAGAGTCAGTCCATGGCGGCATTCTGACAGAGTAAGGAGATCGCAGACACACGGCGTGCTACGTTAGCGTGAGAGAGAGAGAGAGAATCAAAGTTTTTTTTCTAAGTGTTATGTTATTTATCTCTCCTCCAGGCTCCTCTAGTGCCCACAAAGTTATGCACAACCGCGCGTGGAGATAGAGAGATAGAAAGACTTTTCCAAAATGTGCAGAAAAGATGTCTGACAGCTCTGATATGTGTAGAGAAAAAGGAAAAGAAAAAAAATAACTCCTTTTCCCTCCACAGCGCTGCGCGCGGCAGCGCCGAAGAGAGAGAGAGAGAGAGAGAGAGAGAGAGAGAGAGAGAGAGAGAGAGAGAGAGAGAGAGAGAGAGAGAGAGAGAGAGAGAGAGAGAGAGAGAGAGAGAGAGAGAGAGAGAGAGAGAGAGAGAGAGAGAGAGAGAGAGAGAGAGAGAGAGAGAGAGAGAGAGAGAGAGAGAGGAGAGAGAGAGAGAGAGAGAGAGAGAGAGAGAGAGAGAGAGAGAGAGAGAGAGAGAGAGAGAGAGAGAGAGAGAGAGAGAGAGAGAGAGAGAGAGAGAGAGAGAGAGAGAGAGAGAGAGAGAGAGAGATGGGAAGAGAAAGAGAGAGAGATGGGAAGAGAGAGAGATGGAAAGAGAAAGAGAGAGAGAAAGAGTTAATTAGTTAATTAGTTAATTAGTGTTAATTTATCTAAATTAAGTATAATTATATTTAATTACTTATTTAATATTGCATTGTTGAAATCCTTATATCTATTTAGATATATTAGTACATTATTTCAATTAGAGATAAGTAGGTTTATTAAGTTATTTATGAAATTGGTATTATATAATTAGATACATACTTGTATGTGTTATTAAAACATATGCATAGGCATGTAATTGCACTAGTGTTAGCATGTGCATATGTGTGCATTACAGTGAGTGTTAGCATATGATTTTATGCATGGGCATGTAATTGAACTATTGTATGCATATGCATAAACGCATCTAAGTGATTGGATTAGCATGAGTTTGAGTGTTTGCTTTTATGTTAGAATGTATGCATGCATGGTTTGAGTGATTAAACATGTAAACATAGTATTATTTTAATGCATGAAGCTTATGTGTATGTGTATGCATGGTTAGTATGTATGGGCATATATGTATGAAAGTAAATGAATTAGCATGGATGTGAATGTATGCAATAGAGCATGTGAATGTTTTAATGTATACATAAACATATGCATGTGCATAAATGCATTTAAGTGTTAGTATGAATGTGCATTTACCTAATGCTAGCATGTGCATGAATGTATGTTAGCATGCATGAGCATGTGTATCCTTTAATGTATGTGAAGTATGTCTTTTATGTTTCTTATTAATTTCTTGTAATATTACTAATAGCTAATGTTTTCTTGCAGAAACATTGAAGATTAAAGAGTAATTGAAGTGAAGTGAAGTGAAGTGAAGTGAAGTGAAGTGAAGTGAAGCGACATATTGATAACAAACCATTACCTTATATTTTCCTTAGTTTTCTTTGAGCTATTGTTAGTCATATTTTCTATATATCTTGTATTAGCATTGAACCTTTAGCAAGAGCATTTTGTCAAGCCCGATTTGATTAATTTATTATCTGTTTTTGATGTCTTTAGAAGATTCAAAAAGCAATGAAGTTAGAGTCTCATCTGAATCAACTTGTACTAATGAAATCATTGTCGATGAGTTAGTTAAAAATAGGATTATTGAAGAATCATTAATTTCTTCTTCACACAACCTTTGTTTAAATACTTTTTTAACTCACTTTTCTATAGTTCAACCAGAATTTCCCGATTCTCCAACTATTGAAAATTTTCCGCCAACTCTAGATAGACCAGAAAACCTTAGCATAACTGATAATTTAGTAGAAGAAACCATTAAGGAACGTATAAAAGAAGAGTCACTAGTTTTAATCTCATATCAGGAAGCTGTTGCTAGATATAGGGCTACCCATCCTTACGGTCCATAGCTACTTAAAGACCTTAGTTTCAGTCTTAGAAGATAGGTAATTTATATTATTTTGTCATCAGAACCCTTATTTCCATAAGCTTGAGTTTGCTACAGACACCGCGCGTGTGCCGATCGATTTTGGCAGATGAACTGATCCAACATCCGAGCATCTACACGACCCGACATTGGTGAACCCGACGTGAACTATCGGCGTGCGACTCAGACGGATATTTTCAGTTTGCATTGCATATACATTCCTACGATTCTACATTGGTGCAGTTGCATCTTCATCCCTGGAAGCTGTGGCACTCTCGTGAACTTGTAATCTTCTTGGTGTCGAGGGCTGGTCTGTTGACCTGAGCGCCTCCACAAAGATTGACAAGTAGGCAAACCTCCTCACGCCACCCCTTTCATCAACAATTAAAAACGTTTGCACCCATTTTTAGCCAAAAAATGTATTTAGGTTTTGATTAAAATCAATAAATGTATTGAATTTCACAAAAGCACTAATTTGAGCCTCAACTTTGAGCAGTTGGTATAATTTCTTTTACTCTCCTCTTCTTGCATGCAAAATTTTGTTTAAAAGGTAAATTATTGGTATAGGTTAAAGAAAAATTTAGGCTAAGTGTTAATCATAGGTTTACTTGCAAGATAGTGGCCTATTAAAAACTTATCAAACTGGACTCTAACAGAATTTCAGAATTAGTAGCTGAGCATAAGGAAAGAGTAACGAAAGAAGTTCAGGATATTGTTAGGATTGTTCAAACTAGATCAATTCAAACTACAAAAATGGATGCACTATTTCAAAATATGATGCACGAGAGGCAATGACAAAAAGTAGTTGAAACGTTATTAAAAGATAAAGGAAAATTTACTGGTATAATTGTTACGAATTATTTAGACACGTTTGAGGAATTAGCCAAGTTACACAGCTTGCCTGATACAAAGTGGAAATCCTATCTTGGACGACTTTCCATAGGTACAGTGAAAGCTATTATGGATCTACATGACAACAAGGAATGGGATGAGTTTAGAAAAGAGCTACATAAGGAATTTTACTTAGAAGACTACAGTCAACACAGTAGAGAGGGATTTATGAAATGGATTAGTTCACCTAAGCCTCATGTTTCTTTCAACTCCATAGCGAATTTATGAAACGATTCTCTCAGTTACCTGAACAGGATAGGGTTGCCCTTACCCCAGATATAGTTTTGTATTTTCTTAAAATCCTGACTCCAGATGTAAGGGTAGAAGTTGAGCGTAGAATTGAAGAGCCGAGAAAGAAATATGGGCTTACAGATGACTGGGGTGTAGTGAAAACCGTAGTTGAGGCGATTGCTCACATGAACCAACGTAAAACACTCCTTTAGGTTTCAATGTCTCAACCATCTTCCAATTTTCCTCCTATTCAGGCAACTAGGGATACTCATATAGATTCAAAAGTTGAGCCTACAGCATCCACATCTAGAGTACCAACCGAGTTACAATTTGAGATTTTGTTTAACAAGTTGGACAATATGATGCATATGCACGAGAATATGTCTAAAGAGGTAGCGGGTTTGCAGAATGTGGTGTATGCTTTAAACTTACAAGATAAACGTGCAATGCAAGCTCATCCGACTATCTATCCTCAATCAGTAAGTGCTCCTAATCCACCATTAGTAGCTCCGAATCATCCATTAGTACCTTCTAATCCACCTTTTATACCTCCCAATCCTCCAATTGTACCTCAACCAATTCCTCAAGCATTTAACCAAAGGAATTTCAATGAAAGGAGAAATGCCAATGTGAGGAGATGTATCTCGTGCGATGCCACATATCATCTGACTTATACATGTGAAGCATTGAAAGATGTGAAAGAGAAAAGACTTGTAATTGATATTGACAAGCGATTGTGTGACTATAGAACACATTTACCCTTAGCTGCGAATTGGGGAAAAGGAGGGATGTAGAAGCTGTATGAAAACCTTTCTGAGTTCAAGAAAACTGCTGAATCTGCTGTTAAACTAGAATATGTAGATAGCGACTCTAATTTTGAGCAAACAAGAGAAACGAGGAGCTACTCAATTAAAGCTTTAATAAAGGCGAGAGATGACATTATGCAGAAAACTGCGTGGAACTCTCTTGTCGATCAATTCTTAATATATTCGCATATTGCGAATGTTGAAGAGAAAAGAAAGAGGGATGATGAGCAAGATACAAATGAATCAGGCAGAAGAATGACTAGAAGTAAGATGAGAGATGAGCCGAAGCCTAAAGAAGTTCAGTTTGAACAAGGCAAAAGCTCTAAAACAGATGAAGTAGAGGAAATTCCTAGAACTGAAACAAAAATTGAAGAGAAATTAGAAAAGAAACCGAAACGAGTTCCAAAAGCTATTCTTATTTCAGAACTAGAACAAAAAGTTGATTCAAAGGAAATATTGTATGACATTTTATTAAAAAGTGCAGTAACAATGACATTAGAACAAATCTTTTCAATATCAAAAATTGAATTTAAGGAAAATTTTATTAAACTAATTAAAAGGAAGAGATTCCCTCTGTCACAAGAGGTAGAGATGTAGGATGTTGCCGATGTAACTCACTTGATTCATGAATCTCTTTCTTTAGACTCAAAGGATGAAGAAAACAATACCTGTAATGTTAACAAAAATTTCTTAGGGCCGATTGTACCAGATGATAAAACCAAAAACTCAGAGAGTGATTTTAGGAAAAGTTTTTGGGTGAGAGGCATACCTGAGATTAAAATTAACCTAGGTGATCAGAAGAGATCATATTCTGCTTTAGCCCTGATTGATTCTGGGTCTGAAATCAATGTGATTTCGAAAGAATTATACGATAAGTTTAAATGGCCTATTGATAAAAATCACGGCTGGATAATGAGAACCGTAGACAATGGTTGTGGATCACTCCTAGGAGCATGTGCCAACATACCTCTTATGATAGGTGGAATCTCTGAAACATTCCACTTTTTCATTCAGGACAACTGCTCTTATGAAATTATCTTAGGTCAACCATTTATATGCAAAGCTAGAATGGAGACTAAAGTCATGGATGACGGCTCAGCATACGCAAGAATTAGATCTAAAGATGATCTACAATCACTCCAAGTTATGATAGTCAGCCCAAACCACGTATGAAATAGAGAGCAAATTAGAAAGACGCCCATCCGTTCTCATGAAAAGATACGCGAAGATCATATGCCTCTTCGTGAGTTCGGAACTTATTATGATCAAAATTTTGCCTAGATGCCACCGTTGAGCGAGACAATGGTGGTTCTTGGTTTGATGTCTCGCACCCATCTGTAGATACTTTAGATATTTTTGCTTTATATTTCCCTTCATCGTATTTGCAATTTAGTCATTATAAACAAATTCCTAAAAAAATTATAAAACATTATGAAAAAATTTATAAAGATAAAGGACTCATTTCTTCTGATGAAAACATTGAAAACGTAATTGAAACTCTATCCGCAAACTCACTGTTTGAAGAACTTCAAAATATTTTGCATGAAAAAGAAACTTTTCGATTTGTACTTTTGAATTCTATTTTATTAAATTTGTTATGAGTATTGAAAGTAAGGAAGCCAAAGTGAATACAAAATATAAAATTGTTGATAAAAAAATTAAACCGATTGCCCAACCCTTGCCGAAAGAAAGTGAAGAGAAGTTTAGACAAGTTTCAAAAGATCCTTATTTAAGAGAGCGCACAAAAATAGGTCATACCTTCACAGATGAAACTTTAAAACTAATCAAGATAGGGAATGATGATAATTTTTTGTTACCCATGGAACGAGAATTATTTCAAAGAGTGATTAGAAAGCATGGAAAGGTATTTTCTTTACATCCCCATGAGATAGGCTGTGCAGACCCACAAATTGTGCCACCAATGATCATCTTTACGGTACCTCACATTCCATGGAATCTCCATCCCATACCTGTTCCGAAAGCCCATTTACCAGACTTAATGAGGCTTCTTAAAGAAAAGATTCACATGCGGATTTTAGAGCCATCGTCTGCACCCTACTCAAATAGGTGGTTTACTGTTCCCAAGAAAAATGGCAAGTTACAATTCATTCAAGATTTACAACCTATCAATAAGGTTACTATTAGGAATGTAGGTACTGGACCCATTGTAGCAGAATTCGCTGAAGCCTTCGCTGCTCATGCCATTTACTCAATGGGAGACTTGTATTCTGGCTACGATCAATTTCAGCTTGTTATTGAAAGTAGAGACATTACGACCATGAAAACTCCTTTAGGCTTAGTTCGCATGTGCACTTTGCCATAAGGAGCTACTAATTCAGTAGCGCATATGATGAACGCCATGACTTCTGTATTACACGACTTCATTCCTAATATAGCCATGCCATTTATTGATGACATTCCTATTAAAGGATGTATTGAGAATCCGAAAGATGAAACTTTAGATTCCTCTAGCTGCAGGAAGTTTGTAGTAGATCATATCTTTGACTGTGAAAGGATTTTCCACAGATTTGAAGAGGTTGGTCTCACATTCTCCATTGAGAAATCTGTTTTTGGTGTCAATGAGGTACTTATAGTTGGGCATTTATGTGGACATTACGGTCGGAGGCCATATCCACCTAAAGTCGATGCTATAAACAAGATTTCTAAAACCTGTAGCAATATTAGTGAGGTAAGACGATTCCTTGGTGCTTGTGTGTTTTATTCCATCTGGATCCCACACTATGCACATGTTGCAAACTGTCTTTATGCTTTGCTAAGGAAGAATCGAAAGTTTCTTTTGACTGAAGAACACTCAAAAGCTATGAAAAAGTTAAAGAAATTACTTCTTGAAGCTCCTATTTTAAAGTGAGTAGATTATACTGATCAAAAGCCTATTATTTTAACTGTTGATACAAGCCCTATAGGAATAGGATGGGTTATTGGTCAGGACGATAAAGAGGGCAATAAGTATGCTGTGAGATTTGGAGCTAAGATTTTACACGATATGCAAAGAAATTATCCACAAATTAAACGAGAACTCTGGGGTTTAGTCATGGCATTAAAATCCGATAAAGAATATTTTATAGGTGCAAATGTAATAGTTGAGACAGATTGTCTACCTCTGATTGGAATGATTACAAATTGTTCATCACCCGACATTGCCATGCTTAGATGGATTTCGTACATCAAGTTTATAAATCCTGTTTTGATACATATTGCAGGTAAATCTAATCCTGTGGCTGATATGCTTTCTCGAGCTAGATTTGATAATGAGAAAGAAACTTGTAAATCTAATCCTGTGGCTGATATGTTTTCTCGAGCTAGATTTGATAATGAGAAAGAAACAAAATTAGATATAAATGTAATTAATTATGATTCTAAAGCATACGCATATGAGCAGTTTAATATTGAAGAATATGAAGGAGAGTGGCAAGATATTGGGAAGTATCTTAGTACTCTAGTTAGAGCACCTACATGGTCTTCAAATAGATTTCGGAATATTAGGAAAAGAGCTTACAACTTTTTCCTGAAAGATGGTCTAATTTGGAGACATGATAGGGGAAAAATTAGATTGCCACAACGAGTACTAGGTACTAAGGATCTTCAGATGCAAGTCATGAAGAGTATGCATGATACTTTATGGGCCGGACATAAAGGATTCGTAGCTACGTATGAAAAAATTAGAGAAGGATACTGGTGGCCAGGCATTTATGTTACTGTTAAAAATTATGTGAATTCATGTGACGTATGTCAGATTCATTCATCAGTCAAACATAGGGATTTGTTGCATCCTACCTATCCACCATGCATCCATTATAAATGGGTAGTAGACTTAGTTACCATGCCCAAAGGTATCGATAAGATGAGATATATAGTCCTGGCACATGAAGATCTTACTAATCATGTTGAAGGCCGAGCTTTAAGATCTAAGACAACTTTTAATGTATGTAAATTTCTTCTTGAGGATGTCATTTCACGATTTGGTTATGTAGAAAAGGTAGTGGCTGATAGGGGAGAGTTAGATGCGCAGGAGGCTAGAGAATTCTTTGCTAGGCATGGAATTCGCTTAGCCCTTACTACTGCTTACAACCCTAAAGCTAACGGGAAGATAGAACGAGGGCATTCTCCTATTATAAAGCGATTTCCAAAGCTTGTAATGGAGAACTTAAGAATTGGCCAAAATATCTGCCATTTGCATTGTGGGCTGATAGAATGACCTGCACTAGAACGACGGGGTATATGCCAGCAGAGTTGATGTATTGCCAGAAACCAATTTTCGCTGTGCATACGCAAATTCTTACTTGGACTACTTTACCATGGGAAGATAAATTGTCTACTGAAGATTTATTAGCTCTGAGAATTCAACAATTGGAGCAAGGGAATGGAAAACTAGAAGAGGCTATAGTTAATGTTGGTGCATATCAAGCCTTCACACATTGGCTTGGAACATTGGAACCTTGAAGATAGATTTGGAACCCTTGAAGGATATCTCTTCATGAAGGATAAGGCATAGGAACTCATACTTATGAGTTATTATCTTTTTACCCCTTTGTAAAAGTCTATATGACTTAGCATTTATTTGTAATCACTTGAAGTCACTCACCTACCTCATTAGTCATGGAAAAGAGAATAGTTTAGTGGAGAGAATATCTCCCTACCTTTAGAGGAGAGATTCTAGGGAGCCTTAATTTGAATTTGAAATTCAAATGTTCACTCAATTCATATAAATTGAAGAAGAAAAAAACTTGCGGCTAGTTCAGTCATTCTAGCTCACTCCCCGAGGCATATCTTCATTGTAACTGAGTGTGTGTTAGTGCTACTCCATAGCCTACACCACCACACCTCAATTAGCTATGCTTGTCATGCTATTGAGCTTGTACAAACTTATCAATCAATAGATATACACACATTTATCATTTCTGGTTCTCTGTGTTATCTTCTCCAAGTTTGTCAACTTCAAAGGAGCATAACTCAATATCTACTGAACCAAATCAAGAGATCTATAGCTCATTGGAACCAGCTCAAAGTCTACTACAATCATACAAAATCTAAGAGGATTTCATTCAGCCATTTGGGAGAAATCCGCTTCGAAGTGCACACTGGTTTGTTTCTGCAGAGTTCCTAAAAAGTCGGGGGTAATTAGAATTTTGCTAAACTTATTTCTCAGTGCATAGTTTATCAATTGAAGTGATTCCACTTGTGATTGATAGCTTACTAAGGTACTTTAATACTCCCAAAAGGAATTGTTCCAATTTTAAGTGTGCTGGTCACACTGAGTAAAAGTCTCAGCAGGTATCACTACAGGAATAGAAAGTTTTTTTCTTGACCTTTGAAGTACCAAGTTATCTGTTTTGGTTTGATCATTACCCAAACCATTTCCAAAGTACATATATAGTTTCTTTGAGTCATTTCGAAGCTAAGCAAGTGTACTAAGCATATCTGAAGAGAAAAGAGGGCAGGTGTGAAGCAGGTTTTGCAGCACCAACTGATCTTCTGAGTGCATCCACCCATCACTTCCAACAGTGGTATCAAAGCAAATAAGGCAATCATGGGTGATGGTTTCCCTTCCTTCATTGACAAATTGGACAGAAACAATTATCAAGCTTGGTCATTGAGAATGAAGACCTATCTACAAGGGAGAAGTCTATTTGGATACATATCAGGAGATGAGGAATTGCCCTCATTCAAGACCAGAGGACTACCCACAAAGGATGAACATGAAAAACTCAACCAATGGTGTGCAAAGGATGCTTTGGCAAGGTCTTATCTCTTAAACTCTATATCTGACTTTCTTTTACCACATGTAAGGAACTGTAAGACTTCCCAAGAGACTTGGGAAACCTTGTCAAATTACTTTTCTTCCAACACAAGGGCTAGGAAGAATCAATTATGGATTGAGTTCACAACCCTTAGGAAGCAGCCTAAGCAATCAGTCTCAGAGTATGTGACAAAGATCAAAGATGGGGCAGACCAATTAGCAAGCATTGGAGAGGAGATTGAAGAAGAGCAAATAGTCAGGCAAGTAACAAATGGACTCAAGGAAGATGATAAGTGGGAAAGTTTCACCACTGCAATGGATCTCTATATGGACATGCATACCCCTGATCTCACAACACTTATGGGCCAACTCTTTACACATGAAGCAAAGTTTACAAAGGCTGGAGATCAATCAAAAGGTAATAACCCCTCTGCTCTCTATACTGATAAGAAAGTTAAGGATAAAGGTAAAGGGAAGAAACAGGATGAAGAAGGCTCTACCTCTCAAGCTAATTATGCAGGGAGAGGTAGGTCATCTAGAGGAAGAGGCAGAGGAGGTAAGTCAGGTAGGGGGAGACCCTACAACTCATCACCATGCAACATTTGTGGATTGTCCAATCATACCACAGATGAATGCTACAAGAACTACAAGAATCAGAGAGGAAGAGGCTACTCAAGAGGTGGGTACTCTCAAGGGAGAGGTAGATTCAATCAACATCAAAGCTACAATGGATACAACAACCAATACAACAACAACTACAACAACCACAATGGTAACTATCAAGGTGGATTCAGAAATAGAAGAGACTACAACAACTACACAGAGGAGCAAGATGACTCCCTATTGATCATGAATATGACCTCCAAGATAGGTACAAATGATGATCATTTATTTTACATTGACTCAGGATGTTCTAACCATGTAGCTGGCAATGTGGCACTACTTTCTGATTTGGAAGAGCCCAAGGGCAAACATCAGGTACAAACAGGTGATGACACTAAACACTCTGTTGTCAAAATTGGAAATGTGAAGACATGTGATGGTAATCAGAACCTATTAAGCAGGGTACTCTATGTACCAACAATAACTAAGAATTTAATGAGTGTTGGTCAGATTGTGGAGAAAGGTTTGGAGGTCAGATTCACACAACATGGAGCATATGTGGAGGACCCAAAACATGGATTCAGAAGGATAGCCAAAGGGGAGAAATCAGGTAGATTATTTACATTTGAGCTAGAAGATACAAAAAACATTGCTTTGTATAATTACAAGGATCAGACACTTTCAGAGTTAGAAATATGGCACAAGAGATTAGGGCACATAGGAGAAAGAACTCTAAAGCAAATGTGCAGGGATCAATGTGTGCTTGGGATACCTAATGTATCCAAGCAACACATGATTTACAAATGTGGATCATGTCAATTTGGTAAGTCTCACAGATTACCCTACTCAAGGAAAGGTTTCATGCATGAAGACTATCTAGACTTGGTACACACAGATGTTTGGGGACCTAGCAAGGACCCTTCCATTTCTGGTTCAAGGTATTATGTGTCCTTCATTGATGATTATAGCAGGTGGACCATTTTATACTTTATGAAGCATAAAGATGAAGTGTTTAATTGTTTCAAGAGGTATCTTACACTTGTTGAAAATCAAACAGGAAGAAGCTTGAAGAGGCTAAGGTCAGATGGTGGAGGAGAGTACTTCTCCAATGAGTTTGAAGATTTCTTGCAGGAAAGAGGTTTCAAAAGGGAGATTACTACAAGGTACTCACCTGAACAAAATGGGGTAGCTGAAAGAAGGAATAGACTCATTGTGGAAACAGCTAGGTCTATGCTTAATGAGAAAAAATTACCAAATTATCTTTGGGCAGAGAGTGTATCCACTGCCACTTATCTCATCAATAGGTTGCCATCCAAATCACTTGATGGCATGACACCATATGAAGCTTGGCATGGTAAGAGACCCTCTCTGGATCATTGCAAAATCTTTGGTTGTGTGGCATATGTGCATATTCCCTCACAGGTAAGGGGTAAGCTAGACCCTAAGGCTGAAAAGTGTATCTTCATTGGTTATGATTTGAACCAAAAGGGATACAGATTCTACAACCCCTCAAACAAAGGCTTCAAGGTAAGCAGAGATGTCATCTTTGATGAGAATGACTCTTGGTATGAAAATGAATGCAGGAAGATAAGTCTACCCTATGACATAGATGAAGATTTTCCAAAGCTTACTAAGGAAGAACCAACTCAGCAAGAAGATTCAAGCTTAGATGATGATACAATAAACCTTGAAGAGTTCAAGGCTTGGAAGTCCAAAGGGAAGATGAAGATAAAGCAATTAGAAGATAAACCAGAAACTTCAACCCAAGCAATGAGGAGATCTCAGAGAGAAAAGAAGAAGCCTATCAGATTTGGGTATGACACATCACTTGTAACTAAACATTCTGTATATCTTGCAAAAGACTTGTTGAATGAAGAACCAGGTACCTATGAAGAAGCAATTACTAAATCAGAATGGAGAGAAGCCATGGATGAAGAGATAGAAGCCCTCAAGGAAAGTGATACTTGGGACTTGGTACCCAAGAAGGACTCTATGAAGGTGATAGGATCCAGGTGGATCTACAAACTAAAGAAGAATTCAGATGGAACAATAAACAGGTACAAAGCTAGGTTGGTAGCCAAGGGTTTTGCACAAACCCAAGGCATTGATTATGAGGAGACATTTTCTCCTGTGGCCAACATGCCAACTATCAGAGTTATGGTGAGTGTAGCTGCATCCAAAAATTGGAATATGTACCAATTGGATGTGAAGAATGCATTCTTGAATGGATGGATATCTGAAGAAGTCTACATGTCACAACCACCTGGCTATGAAGATCCAAAAAAGGTACACTATGTTTGTAAATTGAAGAAGGCTCTGTATGGTTTGAAGCAGGCACCTAGAGCATGGAATTACAGATTGACCACCTACCTCCTAGACCAAGGATTTGTGATGAGCAAAGCAGACATTTCTCTATTCATAAAGAGAAGTAGTACAGAGGTAATCTACTTATGTGTTTATGTTGATGACATCATCATTACAGGCAATGATGTCAATGGGATTAGACACATCAAAGGACAGATGATGAAAGAATTCGAGATCAGTGATCTTGGACTATTAAAGTATTTCTTAGGTTTAGAATTGGTCTACACAAATTCAGGTATCTACATCACTCAAAAGAAGTATGTACAGGATATGGTCAAGAAGTTTGGTTTGCAGGATGCTAAGGTATCTACTACTCCAATGGAGGTTAACCAAAAGCTAAGTGCTCATGAAGGAGAAGAAATCAAAGACATTACAGGATACCAAAGTATGGTAGGTAGTTTGAACTATGCTACATTGACAAGAATTGACATAGCATATGGAGTAAGTGTGCTTAGTCAATTCATGCACAAACCAAGGGTACCTCACCTAGAGGCAGCAAAGAAGATCCTGAAGTATTTGAAGGGAACACAAAGTCATGGTTTGTACTTTCCTTATACATCAGATATTGACATAAAAGTTTACTCAGATGCAGATTGGGCAGGATGCAAGGATGATAGGAGAAGCACCTCAGGATATATTTGTTTTGCAGGAGATAAGCCTATCTCTTGGTCAGCTAAGAAGCAACCTACAGTGGCATTGTCATCCACTGAAGCAGAGTATAGAGGACTTGCCAATGCCACTCAAGAAGCTATCTGGTTGAAGCTTCTATATACAGAGTTAGGTCTACTCACAAGACCACCTATTATCTTTGGAGACAACACTAGCTCTCTTCACCTTGCAGCAAATCCAATTTATCATGCCAGAACCAAACACATAGAGGTTCATTACCACTATGTGAGAGAGAAGCTACTTAGCAAAGAGATTCAATTGACATATGTGTCTACTAATATGCAATGTGCAGATTTACTTACAAAGGCATTGGATGGAAACAAGTTATGCAGATTCAAATCCATGATTGGATTGCAGGAAGTAATTGAAGAATGAAAGAGAAGACTTAAGCCAAAGTGTTTGGCTTGAGGGGGAGCTTTTGGTGCATATCAAGCCTTCACACATTGGCTTGGAACATTGGAACCTTGAAGATAGATTTGGAACCCTTGAAGGATATCTCTTCATGAAGGATAAGGCATAGGAACTCATACTTATGAGTTATTATCTTTTTACCCCTTTGTAAAAGTCTATATGACTTAGCATTTATTTGTAATCACTTGAAGTCACTCACCTACCTCATTAGTCATGGAAAAGAGAATAGTTTAGTGGAGAGAATATCTCCCTACCTTTAGAGGAGAGATTCTAGGGAGCCTTAATTTGAATTTGAAATTCAAATGTTCACTCAATTCATATAAATTGAAGAAGAAAAAAACTCGCGGCTAGTTCAGTCATTCTAGCTCACTCCCCGAGGCATATCTTCATTGTAACTGAGTGTGTGTTAGTGCTACTCCATAGCCTACACCACCACACCTCAATTAGCTATGCTTGTCATGCTATTGAGCTTGTACAAACTTATCAATCAATAGATATACACACATTTATCATTTCTGGTTCTCTGTGTTATCTTCTCCAAGTTTGTCAACTTCAAAGGAGCATAACTCAAGATCTACTGAACCAAATCAAGAGATCTATAGCTCATTGGAACCAGCTCAAAGTCTACCACAATCATACAAAATCTAAGAGGATTTCATTCAGCCATTTGGGAGAAATCCGCTTCGAAGTGCACACTGGTCTGTTTCTGCAGAGTTCCTAAAAAGTCGGGGGTAATTAGAATTTTGCTAAACTTATTTCTCAGTGCATAGTTTATCAATTGAAGTGATTCCACTTGTGATTGATAGCTTACTAAGGTACTTTAATACTCCCAAAAGGAATTGTTCCAATTTTAAGTGTGCTGGTCACACTGAGTAAAAGTCTGAGCAGGTATCACTACAGGAATAGAAAGTTTTTTTCTTGACTTTTGAAGTACCAAGTTATCTGTTTTGGTTTGATCATTACCCAAACCATTTCGAAAGTACATATATAGTTTCTTTGAGTCATTTGGAAGCTAAGCAAGTGTACTAAGCATATCTGAAGAGAAAAGAGGGCAGGTGTGAAGCAGGTTTTGCAGCACCAACTGATCTTCTGAGTGCATCCACCCATCACTTCCAACAGTTAAAGTAAAAGATTCTCGACTGAAAAACAAGAAGTATTTTGATAAATCACATAGGTTAAGGCCAAAGCCGGTACAATTTAATGATTGGGTTTTAATGTATGATAGCACGTTTGATTCTTAGTATGATGCCCGTAGGAAACTAAAAAGACGTTGGTTTGGACCTTATGTGGTGATTAAAATTTATGATAATGGAACGTATGCCTTACACGAATTAGATGGAACTCCTCTTAAGAACTTAATTGCGGGTAAACGAATTAAATTATTTAAACAAAGAGATGATGAAACGTATGAAGTAATGCTTGATGAAGAGCATGACTAATTTATGTATGAATGAATTTCTTTAATGTGGCTTTTATTTGTAGGAAAGAAGAAGAATATTTGAATATGAAACCAAATAATTTTGTATGTCTAGCTGTTGTTGTTTTATGTTGAACAGGTCTTTGAAGAACAAATTAAGATGCATAAAGATGAAGCAGATTGAAGATGAAATTGATTTTAGGTCATATTTTTCTGTGTCTTAAAATTTTGATTTATGTATTTTTTGCATTCATTTAAAACTAATTGATAAAATCTGGAATGAAGAATATTAATTTATAAAGGACTCTATTTAACCATATTAGGAAAACAGACATAATTTATATTTCTACATTTATAGATTAAGTGAGATTTGTTAAAAATAGAAGGATTTGTAGTTCATTTAGATAACGAAAGTAGTTGTATATGTGTAGGAGCATATTGTTGCATGATGCGTGTCTGTGAAAACCTAGATCTTTCTTGTCCATGCAGCTAGATCCTTAGCTCGGATTAAGGGGTTAAGCCTTTCCCCTTTAAAACAAAAAAGTAGCGAAAAAAAAGAAAAAAAGAATATTGATATGGAAGTTATACCTTCTTTCACCCCAAAAAGGTATTTACACTTGTTGACATGAAGTTTATATCATATTTATATGAAGAAAACTAGTTGTGAAAAAGCGCATATAGTGATTAAAATTGGGCATACAAGGCGGCTTTCTGTATGAGTAGATTTAGTAGATTTCTTTGGCATGCTTGATTGCTCATATGTGAATGCATATATACGATGAAACCTGCATTTGAGTGAATGAAAATGAATTCTATTTTATACTAATCTTTACATAGTTTATAAATGGATGAAATGTAAATTAATGTTTGTTGACTGAACAGGTTAATAGTTTACCTTTATACTTTAATATGTTTTCATTGCCAGATGTAATTTAAATAAACTTCATGTGCATGTTGAAAAGATTTAAAATTTGATAAGATTAAATATATTTTAAAAGAGAATTGATGCTGTTCTATGATTTAATTTCAGGATAATCATTGAAATGCTGCTTCCCTTAACTTGTAAGTTGGCCCATCGGGACGATGTGCAGGTTTGGTGGCGGTGGATGTCGGGAAGATTTGCATCTTCTAGTTGATGACCAGGAAAATTAAAATATTGTATTGGTGAAATCTAAACCTCTTTTATATCACTATTGATCACTGGTTTTGCTGAAATTAACTATGTTTGAAGTGTTTACAGGTACAAGTAATGATGAATAACATATGTTCATATTAGGGTTTACCCTAATTTCACATTTAATGAGTTGGTTTTATTCATACATTCAAGAATCATGGGTATTCAACACTAGGGTTTCATAAGTTCATATGATTTTATGACAATAGGGTTTATTTGAAGGGTCTCAAAAGATTCTAATGGGTTCATGCTAGAGTTTATTTAAGTGCTAATGGGTTAATGATAGGGTTCAGAAGGATTTTAATGGGTTATCAGGGGTTTCCAAAGGGTTTCAAGTAGGTTTTCAAGGGTTTTATTGAATTTTAAGGGTTAAAATAACAGGTATTTAATTAAATTAATGTTTAAAATGAATATTTATGTATTAAAAATTAAAATATGATGTAATTAATTAATTAACTTATGTGTGTGCATTTAAATACTAAGGTTCTAATTAATTAAAATCTTAAGCTAAGTTTAATTTAAATGATAGAGAGATAGAAAGGCTTTTTCAGAATGTGTAGAAAAGATGTCTGACAGCTCTGATATGTGCAGAGAAAAAGGAAAAGAAAAAAATAACTCCTTCTCCCTCCATGGCGCTGGGCACGACAGCGTCGAAGAGAGAGAGAGAGAGAGAGAGAGAGAGAGAGAGAGAGAGAGAGAGAGAGAGAGAGAGAGAGAGAGAGAGAGAGAGAGAGAGAGAGAGAGAGAGAGAGAGAGAGAGAGAGAGAGAGAGAGAGAGAGAGAGAGAGAGAGAGAGAGAGAGAGAGAGAGAGAGAGAGAGAGAGAGAGAGAGAGAGAGAGAGAGAGAGAGAGAGAGAGAGAGAGATGGGAAGAGAAAGAGAGAGATAGAGAGAGAGAGAAAAAGAGAGAGAGAGAAAGAGTTAATTAGTTAATTTGTTAATTAGAGTTAATTAATCTAAATTAAGTATAATTGTATTTAATTAGTTATTTAATATTGCATTGTTGAAATAATTATATCTATTTAGATATATTACTACATTATTTCAATTAGAGATAAGTAGGTTTATTAAGCTATTTATGAAATTGGTATTATATAATTAGATACATACTTGTATGTGTTATCAAAACATATGCATAGGCATGTAATTGCACTAGTGTTAGCATGTGCATATGTGTGCATTATAGTGAGTGTTAGCATATGATTTTATGCATGGGCATGTAATTGAACTATTGTATGCATATGCATAAATGCATCTAAGTGATTGGATTAGCATGAGTTTGAGTGTTTGCTTTTATGTTAGAATGTATGCATGCATGGTTTGAGTGATTAAACATGTAAACATAGTATTATTTTAATGCATGAAGCATATGTGTATGTGTATGCATGGTTAGTATGTATGGGCATATATGTATGAAAGTAAATGAATTAGCATGGATGTGAATGTATGCAATAGAGCATGTGAATGTTTTAATGTATACATAAACATATGCATGTTCATAAATGCATTTAAGTGTTAGTATGAATGTGCATTTACCTAATGCTAGCATGTGCATGAATGTATGTTAGCATGCATGAGCATGTGTATGCTTTAATGTATGTGAAGTATGTCTTTTATGTTTCTTATTAATTTCTTGTAATATTACTAATAGCTAATGTTTTCTTGCAGAAACATTGAAGATTAAAGAGCAATTGAAGTGAAGTGAAGTGAAGCGACAGATTGACAACAAACCATTACCTTATATTTCCTTAGTTTTCTTTGAGCTATTGTTAGTCATATTTTCTATATATCTTATATTAGCATTGAACCTTTAGCAAGAGCATTTTGTCAAACCCGATTTGATTAATTTATTATCTGTTTTTGATGTGTTTAGAAGAGTCGAAAAGCAATGAAGTTTGAGTCTCATCTGAATCAACTAGTACTAATGAAATCATTGTAGATGAGTTAGTTAAAAATAGTATTACTGAAGAATCATTAGTTTCTTCTTCACACAACCTTTGTTTAAATACTTTTTTAACTCACTTTTCTATAGTTCAACCAGAATTTCCCGATTCTCCAACTATTGAAAAGTTTTCGCCAACTCTAGATAGACGAGAAAACATAACTGACAATTTAGTAGAAGAAACCATTAAGGAACGTATAAGAGAAGAGTCACTAGTTTTAATCTCATATCAGGAAGCTGTTGCTAGATATACGGTTGCCCGTCCTTACGGTCCATAGCTACTTAAAGACCTTAGTTTCAGTCTTAGAAAATAGGTAATTTATATTATTTTGTCATCAGACCCCTTATTTCCATAAGCCTGTGTTTGCTACAGACACCCCGCGTGTGCCGATCGATTTTGGCGGATGAACTGATCCAACATCCGAGCATCTACATGACCCGACATTGGTCGTAGAAACATTGAAGATTAAAGAGAAATTGAAGTGAAGTGAAGTGAAGTGAAGCGACAGATTGACAACAAATCATTACCTTATATTTTCCTTAGTTTTCTTTGAGCTATTGTTAGTCATATTTTCTATATATCTTGTATTAGCATTGAAGCTTTAGCAAGAGCATTTTGTCAAACCCGATTTGATTAATTTATTATCTGTTTTTTATGTCTTTAGAAATGTCAAAAAGCAATGAAGTTAGAGTCTCATCTGAATCAACTAGTACTAATGAAATCATTGTAGATGAGTTAGTTAAAAATAGGATTACTGAAGAATCATTAATTTCTTCTTCACAGAAGCTTTGTTTAAATACTTTTTTAACTCACTTTTCTATAGTTCAACCAGAATTTCCCGATTCTCCAACTATTGAAAATTTTCCACCAACTCTAGATAGACCAGAAAACCTTAGCATAACTGACAATTTAGTAGAAGAAACCATTAAGGAACGTATAAAAGAAGAGTCACTAGTTCTAATCTCATATTAGGAAGCTGTTGCTAGATATAGGGCTGCCCGTCCTTACGGTCCATAGCTACTTAAAGACCTTAGTTTCAGTCTTCGAAAATAGGTAATTTATATTATTTTGTCATCAGAACCCTTATTTCCATAAGCCTGAGTTTGCTACAGACACCCTGCATGTGCCGATCGATTTTGGCGGATGAACTGATCCAACATCCGAGCATCTACACGACCCGACAACGTCAACTTATGAGCGATAAGTTGGACAAGAACAACTTCCATACTCGGAGATTGAGAATGAAAAATTTCTTGATGGGAAATAGCTATTGGAAGTACATCGAAGGAGAGAATGAAAATTCTCCGCAGTTACCAAAAAGGAATCGGACTGCAGATCAGGTAAGAGCATATGAGGAATGGAATCAAGGAGCACAAAAGGTAATGTACTGGCTATCTATTAGCATACAAGATAGCATGATCAAACACATATAGGATGCCAAGACTCCAAAAGTCTTGGAGCACTTTGGTTACATTGTATGTGACCAATACAAAGGCACAGAAATTGCAACTCAAGAACAAGCTGCATACATTGGAGAAGAAGAGCATGTCAGTAAGTGACTACACCTTGAAAATTAAAAGCATATGTGAGTCACTTGCATCTATTGGCGTGAATGTAGATGATGATGATAAGGTGGAAGTGCGTCTTTGTGGTTTAGGAGCTGCATATAAGCAGTTCAGAACTTCTATACAGACTAGGGAAAATATTCTGAATTTTGCTGATCTGGTATCTATGTTAATTATTGAAGAAAATAATCTTGGTGAGGATTCAAACTCCCAAGGAATATCTAGTTCTGAGCAGGTATTCTACTCTGGTAGAGGAAGACGCAGAGGTAGAGGTTTTGGAGGTGGAAGAGGAAATAGTAACCAAGACCAAAGTCAATGACAGAATCATGCAAGAGGAAGAGGACAATTTCAAGGCAAGGGGGAGCCAAAGAGGCCGCATAAATTTCCAAAGAAATGATTCAGGTAATGACACTAAAGGATGTTGGAATTGTGGTAAGCTTGGACACTTTGAATGTGATTTTAGGTTGAAGAATCAAAATAACAGAAGGCATCAGAATAACTGTGCATCCACAAGTGCAGATGATTTTGAGAAGCTATTCATGGTTCAACATCACATGATGAATACGATGTCTGCAGGTGTTTCAAAATCAAATGATAATGTTTGGTATATTTATTTAGGTGCTTCAAATCACACCAGTCATGCCGAATGGGTTAGTACCTTGCAAAAATTAACAATTCCTGGATATGTTGAAACAGGTGATGACACATCACATCCTATTGAGCATACATGAAACATAGCACTATTGATGGATTATGGAAAGGTAAAAGATCTTGATGATGTGCTGCATGTTCCAAATATAACAAAGAATCTGGTTTCTGTTGGACAAATGGTTGACTAGGGACTACAAGTCAGGTTCAATGCTGATGGATTATATGTAGAACAATACAAGCAAGATAGATGATTGGTTGCCAAAGGAAACAAAGTGGGTAGGATGTTCACCTTAAATGTGAAGATTCTTGGAATGAATGCAGCCATGTTTGCAAAAGGTGCAAGAGTTATTGCAGATATAGAGATGTGGCACAAACAGATTGGACATGCAAACTTGGAAAGGCTGAAATTGATGCAGTCAAAGGAGATTATCCATGGACTACCAAATTTCAAAGTTGCAGAAATGCAAAAGGTATGTGCAACATGTAAATTTGGTGAACAATCAAGAGCATCATTTCCACATGACACACATGTTAGTGAGAATGTACTAGAAGTAGCACATACATATGTTTGGGGTCCAACAAAGACCACATCTATGTGCAGTTGCAAGTTTTATGTTACATTCATTGATGACCATACATGCAAAGTATGGGTATATTTCATGAAAGATAAGATCGAGGTGTTCACTCACTTCCAAAATTTTAAAGCTATGGTGGAAAAGCAGATAGGGAAGTACATTCAGACATTGAGATCTGATGGAGGAGGTGAATACATGTCAAATGAGTTCAAAAGTTTTCTAAAAAATCATGGAATTCGACGTCAGTTTTCATGCAGGTATACACCACAACAAAATGGCATTGTTGAATGAAAAAATAGACATATTGCAGAAATCGCAAGAGCCTTGATGGCTGAGAAGAATATGCCTCATTGTTATTGGGTAGAAGTTGTGCATTATACTTCATGAACAAAACTCCAACTGCTGCTGTAGATCAAGTGACACCTGAAGGAAAGTTTACAAGTAAAAAGCCAAACTTATCACATGTGAAAGTTTTGGGCTGTATTGCATATGTACATTTCCCAGATGAATTGAGGATGAAGCTTGATCCAAAAGCAGAAAAGTGTGTCTTCATTGGATACTCCCTTGAGCAAAAGGGATATAAATTTTATAACCCACTCATACGAAAGGTAAAGGTGAGTAGAGATGTGCTATTTGATGAAATGTTAAGCTTCTATGCAGATGCCAAAGAAGGACTGAATCTTGAACCAAATGACAAAGAAAATGCTGAAAAATCAAGTGCAGAATCTCAAGTTTTGAGTGGACCGGATGCATCACCAAGCAATAGTTCCAACTCAAATCCATGGAGTGGAAGATTGCGTGGAAATTTTAGTCCAACAAACTCATCAAATACATCCAAGAAAGGTAAAGAAAAGATTTTTGCAGGTCATAAATCATGTGCAGGCTTTGAAGATGTTGATGGAGATTCAAGTGGTTCAAAAAAGAGTCTTGATGAGGAACTTGGACTACCCTCTGTGAAGACTCCAGGAGTAAGAAGGGCACATGCAGATGATACAAGGAGAAGTGACCCATGACCAAGAAGATCTAGGATGATGCAGAATTCAACGCAACAATTGATGTATGATAGTTATATGGCTCGTCATTGTTCCTACATGACAAAGGTAATACAAGACGCTGAACCTTCTTGCTTTGAAGATGTAATTGGAATTGCAGATTGGGAAAAAGCTATCGATGAAGAGATGGCTGCACTTTAATAAAATGATATAGGGAAGTTGGTTCCATTGCCACAAGGAAAGAAACCCATAGGCTGCAAATGGGTTTATAAGGTAAAGCATAATGCTGATGGTAGCATAAGTAGATATAAGGCATGATTGGTAGCTAAAGGATATGCACATACATACAACATTGATTATGAGGAAACATTCAGCCCTGTAGCTAAAATGTCTACTGTCAGAACACTCTTGCATTAGCTACAACAAAAGGATGGACTTTGCATCAGATGGATGTGAAGAATGCTTTTCTACATGGTGAGTTACAGGAAGAAGTATTTATGGACCAGCCACAATGATATGAAGACTCAAAGTATCTAGAATATGTTTGCAGGTTGCAAAAGGCTTTTTATGGGCTAAAGCAAGCCCCTCGTGCATGACATGCAAGGATTGCTGATTACTTAACCAACATTGGGTTTTCTATGTGTGATGCAGATCACTCACTATATGCAAGGAAGGCTGATGATGGCATCACTATTGTGGCTATTTATGTTGATGACCTAATTGTAGGTGGTGATAATGAAGGAAGCATCACAGAGGTAAAGCAACTTCTTATGAAGGAATTTGACATAAAAGATCTTGGTGTGCTGCGCTATTTCTTGGGCATTGAGTTTATACATACAAAAACAAGTAGATGGATGTCGCAAAGGCAATATGCCTTGAATATGCTGCAAAAGTATGGTATGATTGATTGTAAGCCAATTTCTATGCCGTTAGATCAAAATGTGAAGTCGGATACTACATCAAGTGAAGCACTGCAAAATGCTACTATGTACATGAAAATTGTGGGAAGTCTTATATATCTCACAATTAGAAGGCCTGATCTAAGTTATACTGTTGGACTTGAAATTCAGTTTATGCAGGTTCCTAGGAAGTCACATTTGGATGCTTTGAGGTGCATTCTATGTTATGTGAGTGCTACTTTGGATTATGCATTGTTTTATGAGGCTAGTGTAGATTTGTAGGTTTATGGATACATCAATGCAAATTGGGCTAGTGGCAATCGAGATAGAAGATCTACTAGTGGTTTTCTATTCTCTCTTTGGAGTGCACCTGTTACGTGGAGCAACAAGAAGCAACCTATTGTTGCTTTGTCAAGTATAGAGGCTGAGTATAGAGGTGCTACAATGGCATCATGTGAGGCATCACGGCTAGAAATGCTACATGCAAATTTAGGTGTGGAAGTGGGAAAGCCTATCACTATTTATTGTGATAATCTTAGCAGCATACAGTTAGCACGAAGTCTTGTTTTCCATGCTAGAACAATGCATATCAAGGTACATTATCACTTCATCAGAGAGAAGGTATTAGTAGGTGATATTGATCTTGTTTATGTGAGAACAAATGAGAAGGTTGCTCATATTTTCACCAAAGCACTTGGAGCTGAGAAGTCGAAGAAGTTTTGGGATATGCTTGGATTATAGGATATGACGTTGAGCTTGAGGGGCAGCGTTGAGATATCAAGCTCAACATGTGATGATCCAGGATGGCACGTACGAGTTTTTCATTTCTCTGACATGTATAGTGGTCACACCGGTATATGAAAGGGATACTTCATTGAACTTTAGTAGATTTATCTACTGAGAGTGATGGCACATTTGTTCCTTGCCAGCTCACTCATTCACGGACATTAGGTTTCTTCCTTATGTAATGATCTTTATATATTGCACTTGTTGTATTCTTATTTTTAGGTCATTCTTCTACATTCCTTTTTGTGTACTAGAAGAAGAAGAAGAAGAAGATCATTTTTCTTTGCCTCAATATGTGCGTGTGCTTCTCCTTGAGAGTGAGAGAGTGTGTCAGAGCTCTCTTCCTTATCCCCTTCCTCGTGACATTGCTTACCTCCTCTGCACCTTCCTCTTGAGGTTCTACCTCTCCCTGCATAGTCGGCTTAGGAGGTAGTTCCTTTATCTTCAACCTTCTTGTTCTTCCCTTTCTCTTTGGACTTACTTTTATCAGTGCATAGGGCAGAAGAGCTATTACCTCTTCATGAATCTCCATTGTTGTTGAGCTTGGCTTCATGGGTAAACAGTTGCCCCATGAGTGTGGTAAGGTCTTGAATCTACATGTCCATGTACAAGTCCATGGCAGTTGTGAAGCTCTCCCATTTGTCATCAACTTTAATATCATTGGTTACTTGTCGTACAATCTGCTTCTCTTCAATTTATTCTCCTATGCTTGCCGATTGATCTAGTACATCTTTAATTTTGGTCACATATTGTGAGATGCCTTGCTTGGGTTGCTTTCTTTGAGTGTTAAATTCAATCCACAATTGGTTCTTCCTAGCCCTTGTGTTGGAAGAGAAATATGAAGACATTGTTTCCCAAGTCTCTTGGGATGTCTTACAATTTCTAATATGTGGAAGAAGAAAATCAAAGGTTGATTTAAGTAATAGGACCTTGCTAATGCATCCTTTGCACACCATGTGTTGATTCTTTCATGCTCCTCTCTTGTAGGTTGTCCTTTGCTTCTAAATATGGGCATCTCCTCATCTCTTGAGATGTATCCATAAAGGCTTCTTCCTTGCAAGTATGTATTCATCCTCAAGGACCATGCTTGATAGTTGTTCCTGTCCAATTTATCAATGTAAGAAGGAAAATCATCTTCCATTTTCCCTTAGCTTTGCTTCAATACCACTATTGGGAAAGATGGATGGACACTCCAAGAAATCAGTAGGTACCGCCAAATCTTGCTTTGTACTAGCCCCTTCTTGCTTCAGATTTGAGTTGTAGGCCCTCTTAGATTTCCAATGATACTAAATAAGTGCTTATGTACTTTGGAAATGATGTGAGAAATGATTGAACCAAAATAGACTATGTCCAAGTTGAAGGATTAATGGAAGCCTTCTATTTTTGTTCACACACCTGCTCCTTGTTATGCTTAGTGCTTCCAATATCGTAGGAATTAGAAAATTTTCTTTTGGAGGTATCTAATTAGCTTAGTAAGCTAATGATTCCAAGTAGAATCACTTAAAATGATGCACTATACATAGAGCAATCAATTTAGCAATTGAATCATTACCCTTGATTTTCTAGGACCTCTGCAGATTTTGACTAGTGAGTGCTTCGACACATGTTTCTCCACATTGGCTGATTAGATTGTCTTCAAAATTTGTGAGCATATAGAAAATGTAATGCGGATTCTAACAAGCTATAGATCATTGAAAATGATAAAGGAATGACTGAGATATGACTAGTACACGTTGACTATTATGAATGACTATAACCGTGAGACCATAGATGAGAAATCTAGATCTATTGTATTAAAGAACAATGTTGTACAAGATCATAGGCTTGATAACCAATGCCTAATGATGGTGAGTAGTGTAGGTTACAATGTAGACCTCACTCTCTTACAATGTGGCAATGGAGAACTCGGGAATAGAGTCACACACCTGTGAGTTTGTTTACATCTTTTATAGTTGAGTGATTTCAAATTTCACTTTGAATTGTTAATTGGATCTCACTAAAAGTAGTCCCCCAATCTAGGAGATATTACCTCAATTGAAGTCGTGACTTTTCAACTAATAAAATCCACGAGTTTAGTGGTGGTTACAATGATTCTTCCATGTCAAAGTGACTTTTCCAAATGGTAAAGATAAAAGATCTTCTTAGCAATGGTTTCCATGGAGCTTTAGATATTCATGAACTTCTAGCCAAATGTGTAGGCTTGAACTTTGCACCAACAAATTAACTACTCATTGTTGGACATTTTTGTACTCACTATAGTCAAAGACCCTATCCACAAAAAGTTGATTCCATAAACAAGATATCTAAGACTTCTAGCAATGTAAGCGAGATAAGAATAATATTAGGAGCTTTTGTCTTTTATGCTATTTGGATACCTCACTTTGTACATGTTGCTAATTGTCTTTATAAATTTTCTCAAGAATAATGGAAAGTTCATATGGACGAATATGATGTGAGAAAAGAATTATCATGCTAATGGTTTGGACCTTAAGTTCTCATCAAAGTACATGAAATCGGTTCATATGCTTTTTGAGAATTAGACTAAAATCCAATAGGGTCCTTGATTGCAAAAAATGGAGTAAAATTATTCAAGAAAAAGGATGAAGATGATTACAAAATTGATGGAGACATGATTGATGATGTGCCAAAATGATTAGGTAAAATCTTTGCTTTTCTATTTATACATATTTAGTTTTCATTTCATTGCATATTTTGCATTCATATTTTATATTTTCAAAGATAAAAAATCAGATTGATGATGAAATCAAATTGAAATGTGAAAACTATTTGACTTGAATAAGAATGCAACTGATTGTGATTCTACTTGAAATCATTATAAATGAGGTCAAAGAATAATAGGGCAATTTGAATTTGAAACTCAAGTAGGAAGACTGATTTGTTTTGTGTAAATAGGAGTATGTTTGTGCATGATAAGCATGTCTAATTGAGATCCTAGTTCTTCCTATGTGTTCCTCCAGATCCTTTGATCTAAATAAGGGTTAAGATTTTTCTCTACAAATAAAAAAGCTAAAAGTATTAAAAAATGACAAGTGGAAGTTTACACTCTTTTTCCACCCCAAAAAGTAGAAGTTACAAAATTGTGATACAATACACTAATGTTGTTGATGAAGCAAACATATATGAAGAAAAAGCATGAAGAAAATTAAAGAAAAGAATTAAAGAAACTCGTTGTGGTGCCAAAATCCTAATTATATATTCACATTCTAGAAAATGAGACAGATTTATGCATGGGCGGAATTATTAATATATTGGATTTTGTGTAAGTTAATTGCATGAAAATATTTATATGACACAATGATTGAATTTTAAAAGGTGGAAGAGGATAACTCATTTTTGAAAACCTATCCAAGGTAATGAGTATTTTAAACTTAATTTCAAGCAACTCTTGCATGAAGAGGTTGATAATTTTTAACTTGATTTGAAATTTTCGTACGCCAAACAAAAAAAAATTAATTAACATACATTGAGCATGATCTCAAAAATAAGATGAATTCAATTTCTGATCAAGAAGAAATATTGATGTTGCTTTTTGTTCTTAATTTGAGGATTTGCCCATGCTTTAGTGCATGTGAATGTTAGAGAGCTTTCATTTCTTCACTTTGATAAAGGTACAAGAAATTTTAGCTCTAAAGGGCTTCTAACTCTAGCAGTCACATGAAGATCATTGAGGATTTGAACCATTATTTTTTTTTGTTTCTATCCTTCCAAGTAGAACTTCGATGATAAGAGTCAAATCTAACCATGATAATTATGAAGATTTTAACACAATCTTACACTGTTGCTTTTAAGTCATAATACTCACTAGTATAACAACTAGTACATTTGAAACAAAGTTCTAATGTAGAAAAATGTGTAGAGCTTGCATTATAAGATAATTATTTAATAGCTAAGTGGCATTGGTTTGAATCTCATGGGAAACACAAAACAGGGATTGGTTCTATTTTTGTAGGTATAATTCTTAAGGTGAACATGAAAAGTAGACACATGGGTGGTCTAGAAGTCTTGCATGAGAGATGCAAAAAGACACTATCTTGGAGCATGCAAATTCTAGGAGTTCATGTCTAGGAAGGCGTGATTAGTTGTGCACTCCTGAAAAGGTGGAGATCCTAAAGTTGAAGACTAAGAGGTAGGGAGGGATGATGATCATGCATTGATCACGATCCTTTTTGGCTTCTTAGATTGCGATTGTGATTGGGATTGGGATTCAGATGAGCTGGGGGTGGTCAGGTGGATGAGGCTTCACATTGAAGCTATTTGATAGATTTTGTAATGTAGATTAGAACTTCTTGTAAATCTACACATACAATAAACTTCTATCTCTTCTTGTTCTATGCATACTCTATTTTTCTTCCTTATATCTTCTTGTGCCAAAGTCTATTATTGTGTGTCAGATTGTGATTGAAGATTAGGAGACTTGTTACAAGTGGTATCCGAGCGAATTTGGATTCCGGGACAAGGTGTAGGCTTTGAAGAAGAAGATAGAAGCACAAGAGGAGCTTATCCATGGATTAAATGCAGAATTACAAAAGGAAAGATCCATCAAACAAAAAGAGGGTATTGAAAATGCTTTCCCAAACCGCACTGATGAAGATGGTAATGGTGCGAGCACATTGAATGCATGTAGAGCTAGATGAAAACGTGAACCTGAAGACGATGATGACACATGCAAATCTACACTTAAGCAAGTGTTTAAGAGAGCAAAATTAAATGAATTTCATGGTGAGAAGAAAATTGGAGAGGATTTTGAAGCATGGATCAAGAATCTCAAAGATTTCTTTGATCTTTGCATGTTTAGTGAAGAATCAAAAGCAAAGGTGCCAATTATGCATCTGCGAGGAGTTGCCAAATTTTGGTGGAAATCATACATGCAAACAAGAACATGTGAATGTCCGATCCTCTAGAAAGAGTTTCAAGAGCAAACAGAGAATCATTATTGTTCTACACCCTATCGGATGGGAGAAAAAATGGAATTTTACTCCTTCAAGCAACAAAAGGATGATAGACATAACCTGTCTCTTGAAGAATATAGGGAGAAGTTTCTACATTTACATAAATTATGCACTAGAAGTTCCTAGAGATGCCTTGAAAAGAAAATTTCTTGAGGGTTTGCTGAAGTTTTCTTTTGATGTGGAGAACAAAGACATCGCACTTTTGGATATCCAAAAAAGGCCATCAACTATTCTATGGAGGAAAATATAGCTCATCTACAAGAGGAGGACATAACAATTGAGGAAGCGGATGATCAAGGTAAGTGTTCTAACCCTAGAATTCAATGCATGACATCTTCTTCTCATTCAAGGGAATCGATGATTAGGATTATGGGGGACATATTTCCCTCTCGGTAAAAGAGTTGCTAACTATAAGAACTCCCCCCCCCCCCCCCCCCCCCCCCCCCCCCCCCCCTTTAGACATCACAAAGAGCTACAATATGTCAACACTAAGCTGAAAACCAAGTGGGCTCCACATGATGGGGATGTGAGGTTCATCAACCTACTCTATAACTTCATTAAGCTTTGTAAGGTCCACCACGAAGGCTCTAATAGATTGTCATACAGAAAATTAGACCAGAAACATATCACTTGGATGCATGCTGGGAGAAGTGTTCACTTGCTCCGCCTCTCAGGAACGCCATCAGAGGGGAGGCCCTATGGAAGATCTGGCAGGAAACGTATACTTGCAACTTTGGTGACTCCCCCATAGTGTGGTGAATTGAGAAATCATTGTTCCTCCTTGGCAAAAGGATCGCTAATTGTAAGAAATCCCCCCTTTTATGCATCATCAAGTGCTCCCTACAACAAGCTTAAACCCATGTGGGCCCGCATGAGGGTGATGAGAGGGTGACTAGCCTTCTTTGTAATGCCATCTTAACTCTGTAAAAGCTACCCTTGCTATGTGGGATTCAGAGGATCCCATGGGCACTTGTCCCCTTCTCCTGTACTTTTCTTTTCTTTTAATTAATTCAAGTCCGAGAGAGTAGGCTAAGGCCGAACTTCATTTATTAAAAAAAAATGATTAGGTGATATATTTTCTTTTCTATTTATACATATTTATTTTTTATTCCATTGCATATTTTGCATTAATATTTCATATTGTTAAAAATTAAAAAACTAGTTCACGATGAACTCAAATTGAAAAGTGAAAACGATTTGACTTGAATAAGAATGCACTTGATTGTGATTCTATTTGAAATCATTATAAATGAGGTCAAAGAATGATAGGCAATTTGATTTTCAAATGCAAGTAGGAAGATTGATTTTTTTTGTGTAAATAGGAGTATGTTTGTGGTCCTATCACACCTGCAACTATTACAACTGCAAGTACTAAAGGTGATGTAGAAGGTGTCGAAGATGATGATATTCTGCATATTCCTGTTCATGCTACGGTTTTTGCTACACCTACTATAGAGAAGATTCATTGGGATGGCAGAAATGCTCAGACACATGGATTGATAGCTTTGTCTCTCAAACGTGCCATTATTCCTCTCTATTTCTCATGTCAGGGGGAGGATATCTAGAGAATGAGATCCACTATTACTTTAAAAAGGAGGAATATGATACCTTAGTGCCTATGTTCTATCCTAGACCTACCCCTTACTCCTAGAGAGGTTAAAGAAACAAGTGATAAATTGAAACACAATATATCCCTTAGTATGAATGATATTCCAAATTATTTCTTCTTATATCTTGGAGATTTATTAACTTCCATTATTCTCTTGATCTAGCAAGAAGCCATTAGTAGAGGTTCAATTTCTATAAACATCAACACTGCAATGATGAAGCTTGTGCACAAAAGATTATCCAAGGGTGACTTAAATAATTGAAGACCCATCTCTTGTCTCACTTCTTTAGAGGAAGGTTCATCCTTGATGTTGTTATATATGCTCAATACTCTACCCTCATGTGACCACAAATGATCCATGGTGCTCTAAGTTGTAAGGCCCCCATTATGAGGAGAAGCCACTATGAGAGCTTGGACATTTATGGAACTCTAACTTCTAAGTTAGATGAGGTCTATATGTGACCGTTGATTGTTGTAGATTATCTTTGTGAGCCTAGCCATTAGGTTAGGTAGGGCATAAACTTCCACGCCATTGAGTTGCCATTTAAGGTGAAAATAAAGGCCCTCTCGCATCACGCTTTTTCCTCATAGAACCTTAATGGGGGGAGTGCAGAGGGGGGCTTGCCCCCTTTTGCGGGGTTGAGGGGGCTATCCCCTCGGCCCGTAGGGCTGAGACAGTAGGACTTCTCGTCGTGGAAATATTGTCGGATCATATATTTTACCGACTATTTTGTATCTCCCGACTACGTTTATCTATACAAAACCGCCTTGTAAAAGCTATATAAGCACCGCCCAGGTTGAGCTTTACAAAGCATTGTGCACTAGTAAGCCCTTCATCAAGAGTCTGTCTAGATCGCCATCTAAGCTCCACAATGGGAGCGCACGGGTGGAGAGCACCATCATGTAACTGCATTATGCTTGGCAATCAAAGAATTTGAGTTCTCTATCTCTCAGTCTACATCTATCTTTGTATGCGTTTTTCTCTCAACGCTGTCTACACATCTATTCTGTTGTGCTATTATTTTCTTACATGGTATCAGAGCTTCGGAGGCTGTGAGTAGTGCAGAAGCAGAAACGCAGAGGTTGCAAAGGTCTGAACAACAAAAGGGAGAAGATGTCAAGCATTGCATCATCATCTATAATTGGGGGTCAAGGTGGTTCATTAACAGGAGTAGGTGGCACACAAGCAAGAGCAGCAATGATTCCGGTCATCCCAACGTTGCGGATACAGCCACGAGCCTTCACAGAAGGTAATCTTGATGTTACAAACTACACCCTATGGAAGTTCAAATGCACTTTTATTCTTGATTTGTATGAGCTTTTGGAGATTGTTCTTGGGACTGATCATAAGCCCCAAGAAAGACCTGATCCAAATAATCCTGGTCAAATGATTCCTCCTGATGCTTATCTTCTACGTGCTTGGAAACGTAGAAATGCAGATGCACTTTGTGCTCTAGTTACAAGTACTTCTGATAGTGTTCTGACTCTCATTCTACATACTACGAAGGCATGTGAAGCATGGAACATATTGTGAAATCAATATGAAACTCGTAATCAGACACGGATTCAGAACGTGGAGGATCAAATTTGCTAATGGGGAGACTGTAGAGGCGTTTATCACTCGCATAAAGAATCTATGAGATCAAAAGGTGGGAGCAAGTGTCCAAAACTCAAGTGAGGAACTAGCTCCTCGTTTTCTTTGAATCTGTCCACCTAAGTTTGATGGTTTGGTAACTGCTCTTAATACTCAAATCGGACCTCAACCACTAACTTTTGAAGAATTTAGTGCCTTACTCATGGAGGAGGATCTGCGACTCAAGGCAAGGATTTGGTGGTAGCAAAGGAGATGCTGCATTCATAGAAAATGCCGAAGGAGGCAAAATAGACTCTTCAAAAGATGGAGACAAAAAGAGGAACGACGAAAAGAAGTTCAAGGGAGAGTGTTTCCACTACAAAAAGAAAGGACATAGACTCCAAGACTGTCGCATCAAGAAGGTAGAAGAGAAGAGTGGCTCTTCAAAAGGTGGCAAGGGCAAGGAGTCTACCAACACAGAAGAAACAAAGCTTGAGTTATTTATTACGATAGAGGAGGTGTGCTCCTTGGCTCAAGATTCAGGAACAGATGACTCATGGGTGTTGGATAGTGGTGCATCTCGTCACATGACGAGTAGAAAAGACCTTTACAGTTCCCTACAACCTCTAAAGGAACCCATCACACTAAAGGTACGGAACAATGCAAGATGTCCTGCAGAGGGTGAAGGTACAATTTCTTTCATCAACTCTAATGGTGATATCAGAAAGCTTTCAAATGTTCTGTATGTTCCACAAATAAAACAAAATCTACTTTTAGTAGCTTCTATAACTGATCAAGGTCATCAAGTATCTTTCAGTAAGACAAGAGATAAGATTATGGATGGTAACAACAACATTTTGACCCTAATGACCCTGCTTAGCTTGGTCTTCCATGGCATCTTGATGATCAAAACATGTAAAATAATGCTAATGAAATGTCAGCTAAGATTTTTCTTGATTGTCTTAATTTGTTTTTCCTTGTTAGTTAATATAAAGGAATTATACAAAAACCCCTTCCAAGTCTTCTAATAACCATATCCTTGAATCCATATCCACAAATGGTTGTAATATCTTTCACAAATGTGAATTCTTTCATCTTCTTGGGATTCTTATGGGATTCAACATTTCTTTTCATCAAACAAGGAATTGGGTCATGTGTAAGTTCACAAACAATATTTTCGAGTGGATCTTTCTTCAAGACACTCTAAAGCATAGATTTTGTTTCCTCAATCCTTCTATATTGCCTTGTATGACCCACTTTCTTTACTTTTGGCTCCCTACAAAAAATCAATTGTTACAAGCTATTGCCTTATGTGGGAAATTTATCTCGGAAAGAAGCAAGAACTATTCTAAAGTTACGAAAGTTGCTCAAAAAATTTGTTGTGTCTGCAAAAAAGTATGGGGATTAGACTTCACTTGTCTCACCAAAATGGCTAAAAATATGGTTGCTAAATGGATTATACGTCATAATTTCTTTGATGATTGTTGGGATTTTCTGATAAAGAGAGATTGCTTTAAACTCTATTTACAAAACCACAAAGGCTAAAGAAACATGAGATTTGGGACATGGTCCCTTCTCTCCATTTGTTTTGTTCTAGCTCATAGCCAATTGATTTCTAGTATATGGAAGGCTTAGATGGATATAAAAAAAACTTATACTCATAATTTTATTAGTAACTCTTCTTTTTACTTGCAATAATCTATTTGGATAGGTTTGTATTATGAAATGGGGGAATACTGGTTTAATTATTAAAATGCATGTGTAGAAAGGCTTGATTTAACTCTTGGAGGTCTCTATTCCACAATGGTGAGTGGATTGATGATAATTATATAACTGAAATGAGTGGTTGAATTCTTCTTGTAACAAATTATTATCTCTCAAAAAAACCTACTAAAGATTAAGATATAAGATTTTATTGTTGCTTGGCCTATATATTGTGTCTGCTCACATGTACTCGCAGTTCAAGAGACAAAACGTGAGTACTAAAAATATGTTTGATAAGCTGAAAAAGATGTGGAAGATCCACTAGCACCCCAATCAATAGAGATACATGTTCAAGTGAATTTAGGCTTTTCCTATTTGCATCGAACATTCTACATTACAATGGATGATCATACATAATGGTCTACTTAATAGGGAGTAAAGCAAGGAAATTCAATATTAATAGAGGCCTATGTTCTTTCTGTGGCAAGGAAGATGATTTAGCCCACCTTTACATAAATTGTGAGACTGCTCAAAGATTTTGCAATTTGTTGGAAAATTTCTATCAGAATTCTCGCATACCTACTCTACGATATATGGAGATTCTTCTTGATGTATGTAACATGTTGAATATTGTGATCTAGCTCAGATCCTATGGAGCATTTGACTCAGTCGAAGTCAAAGGGTTTCTCTTAATCATCATCAAAAAGACATCCTATAATCATGTAGAATTGACCTCAAAAGACTTCCTCATAAAAGCTTCTATCATATTAAAGATTCTACGACCCTAGAAGACTTCCAAATGTTAGATACTTGACTAGTATCAAGCGTATCAAATGGAGGGAAACCCTCGCATCTGTGTATTCCGAAATGAGATTTCGTATGGTGGTATCTCTCAGCGAAAGTTCGAGTATTTTTGTGGGATCGTGGCCCCCAACCTTATTGTAAGATTCCTATATCAATATTGCTTCCTTCTTGTTTTTCTCGAAGAAAGGGGCCTATAATTCGTATCATGAATAGAGTTCGAAATTCCAAAAGCCATTCGAGATAAAACGTGATGAGAAGTTATAGTTCAAGATATCAACCTACCTTGACTAAATATTTTTCAATGTGTATTCTCATAGATGTGTATTCAAGACGAACTTAAGGGATCTAAAGGAGCCGCTACTTTGTTCGATGAAGAAGATGTTCAAGGTTTAGCACAAACGAGAAAATTGAAATCCAAGCATGAGAAATGGATCAACATCCAATATTGGAAAGGAAGTGTTGTAAACATGTCTTGTTTAGGTAAAGAGAAAATAAGAATACTCTCACGAAAAACGAACGGTGCATAATCAACGCAAAAATGTAGTTGCATATATCAAGAAAAGGAGCCTACTTCTTCCTTGAGCGTATTTCTTCATATGTGCCTTTTAAACTTTCTCCAATGATTCATTTCACTTGTTTTAGCCTCCCTAATCTTTATGGTAGTCTTTCATTTTGCAGAGACCGTGGTGGAGTAATGTAAGATTTTACAAATACATGTGCCGTTGAACACATGCATTCGGTGGGCTTACACTTTGTTCCTAGTTTGGATTGTGTCGAGAATCTTATCTGATCTATAGTCAACCTCAGAAAACTTCATTTTTGTTTCAAGTTTTTCACTCACTTTCTTTGTGATTATTTGTCTCACTCTATCTCTTACTCTATATTTATCTGTCATTGACAAAAATAGAAGAGCGAATATATACAATACGTCGCTACAAGAATTTTTAATCACTTTGAAATAAAAAAAAGACGTCGTTTGAGAAGACAACTTTTAGATAAGGGTAACAGAATAGTAGAAAGAGAGAGGCGAGTAAAACGGCAACTAGAAAACAAAATCGAGCTGTTTTCCAGCACTTATAAAGTACGGCATTCCAAGTCTGAAAGCGGCATGTTTGGCTGTATGTACGTACGGATGCATGCATGTGTGCGCCTGTCTGTGTAGTATGTTCATTGGTCTATTTACGTATGCATATTTTATTGTTTCCTTTCCTATGGTTGTATATATTTCTATATGCCTATCTGTAATTATTATGCACGTATGTTTGTATGCATGTCCAAATACATGTATGCACGCAATTATGCGTTTATATTTGTGTGTGTATGTGTGCATGCACACACACTCTCACACACATATATATATAGAGAACATATATATATATAGAGAGAGAGAGTATGCACATATTGACATATGTACCTACATATGTATTAATGTATGCATATATGAGTTCATCTGTGTATATATGTATATGTATCCATGTATGTATATATTACACATGCATGTATGTGTATACACATCTATATATGTCAATTTCTATGCATAAATGTGTGCAGGTATGACTATTTTGCATTTTTTATGTAAACAAACATAATCTACGACGTTCAACGTAGAGAAGCATTCTTTGTTTAATATCCTTTAAACAAATAACACTTACACTGACACTGTAAAATTTGTTTATAGAGTCTGCCTGGATCATAACATAAGGTAAACTTTTCTTTTTCTCCGCGAAAAAATCGATTTAATTTACAGACAAGGAAAAGATGCAAAATCCCTGCAAACAGTTGCAAAGAGGGTTCGATATTTTATTTTGCTTATTATAGAAACTATATTCCTTTTGAAACTGCTAAATAAATTAAAGAAGATCATTTTACATAATCAAACTGCCGCTCTTTATAATGTTCTAATACTGAAACATTATGATTCATTACAAAATTTTTACCGTATGAGTTTTCCATTTATGGTTAAAAGTTTAGCCGTAATTTTTTCCCTGAATTGTCTTTGATCCTCAAGAAGAGGAAAGGCGCATTGGATCTTCTTGACTTCAAACACATGTTAATCAAGATAGCTTCTAATTGGATTTCGATATCCTCAGCTTACTTCTTCCACCTCAGTGTCCTTCTAGTTAGCCCTTCTAGTTACATCCCGAGATGCTCCCTTCTCCTTAAACGTCTCTTGATCTCCTGGTTCTTTTGTTGATTATACAAAAGATTTTCTAAAGTGGTGTTCCCAATTGTTCCTTAGTGCTAGATTATACAAACCAACTCCTCTACTTTGGCTCCTTTAATGGAAAGCTGCGGTCATGTTTTGCCTTCTTCCACCTTTTGCATTCCCTTATCTCCTCCCTTGATGTCTCTAATACTAACCCGAGTTTCCAAAAATGGTGACAAGGAATGTTAAAGAGAATCTTTGATTCTAAGTCCCTCCGCGACCCCTTAAATGAGAAGTGGCATCTCTCTTGGTCCTCTAAGCAGTGATGCCATTGTTTGGATTTTAGTGGGTATTTGGGAATTTTCAAAAATAAAATTTGCTTTTATGGAAAATCCTGAAAAAAGCTAATTGGAACACTGCTAAAGCGCTTAAGCCAGTTATCCGTTAGAATCCCTATTATTTCAATAACTTCATTTAAGATATGTACAGCTCTATTTTTACTACAAGCACTCACAAAGTTACTGCCGTTATAGGATCTTTGCAAAGACCTTCATCCGCACCTTTTCTCTCCAAATGAAATTCTTATGCACAAAACCCCTCCCTTGACGCTTGTTTTGGTTTTCTCTAGGGTCTAAAGTCCTCTTCCATATTTGGAGAAAAAGAACATTTTTTCTTTCATGTAGGTTGGTCCACGGGGTTTATTGGAAACTTTTCTTATTTATTTATTTATTTTTTTGCAGTTTAAGCAGCGGCTAAAAAAATTAACGCATGTCGATGTAACTCTTCTTATCTGGAAGATGAACACATTCCATGAAAGAAAAAATAAATATTCTTATAAATGATCTCTTCAAAAGCTTTGTTGGACATGTATATAGATAGTTGCAATAGCTATAGTTAAAGAAATGTATGAAGTTAGCTTCCTCAATGGGTACACATATTACAAGAAGATTGTCAAAATTGGCTCCATTACACTCTTGTTCCATACCATTGGCTCAAAGGAGGATGTCGGAGATATTCATATCTACTAAAAAAATAATAAAAATAGAGACTAAGGTTTATGAACTTGTGTTCCTAAACTTGTAGTGAATGAGATGAGAGAGCTTGGAGAACCTTGTAGGAGGTAGAAAAGTGAGTTTCCAACTATAGATATTTCTATCAAGCTTCTCAATCATTCGGGGAAAGCCATCTCCCATCTTGATGAAGCTCTGATACTACTCAAAAAACTTGGACAAGCTCGTAGGAGGTAGAAAAGTGAGGTTCAAAGTGATCAACTTTAGTTCAACCAACTAGCACAGGACCAGCCCTTGCACACTTGAAGTGTCAAATAGATTTTATAGGCTTTCAATTAGTGCAATAAAATCAAATAAGTACTTGAAGCATCAATGAGAAGGAGCTGATACAAGATAGATGAGTTTGCATAATGACTAGCTAAAAAATTAGCTTACTATTTTGGAGAAAAAGAACATTTTTTCTTTCAAGTAGGTTGGTCCATGGGGTTTATTGGAAACTTTTCTTACTTTTTTTTTTGCAGGTTAAGAAGCGGCTAAAACGTTCAATGCATGTCGATGTCACTCTTCTTATCAGGAAGATTCTATGAGAGAAAAAATAAACATTCTTATAAATGATCTCCTCAAAAGCATTGTTGGACATGTACATAAATAGTTGCAATAGCTACAATTACAGAAATGTATGAAGTTAGCTCCCTCAATGGGTTCAGAAATTACAAGACGATTGTCAAAATTGGCTCCATTAGACTCTTGTTCCGTACCATTGACTCATAGGAGGATGTCAGAGATATTCATATCTACTAAAAAAATAATAAAAATAGAGACTAAGGTTTATGAACTTGTGTTCCTGAACTTGTAGTGAATGAGATGAGAGAGCTTGGAGAAGCTTGTAGGAGGTAGAAAAGTGAGTTTCTAAGCATAGCTATTTCTATCAAGATTCTCAATCATTGGGGAAAAGCCATCTCCCATCTTGATCAAGCCATGATACTACTCAAAGAACTTGGAGAGGCTCGTAGGAGGTAGAAAAGGGAGGTTCAAAGTGATCAAATTTAGTTCAACCAACCAGTACACGAACATCCCTTGCACACTTAAAGTGTCAAACTGAGTTTATAGGCTCTCAATTAGTGCAATAAAATCAAATGAGTACTTGATGCATCAATGAGAAGGAGTTGATACAAGATAGATCAGTTTGCATAATGACTAGCTAAATAATTAGCATACTATTTTGGAGAAAACAAACATTTTTTCTTTCAAGTAGGTTGGTTCACGGGGTTTATTGGAAACTTTTCTTATGTCTCTTTTTTGCAGGTTAAGCAGCGGCTAAAAAAAATTAACACATGTCGATGTCACTCTTCTTTTCCGGAAGACGAATACATTCCATGAAAGAAAAAATAAATATTCTTATAAATGATCTCTTCAAAAGCGTTGTTGGACATGTATATGAATAGTTGCAATAGTTACAGTTCTAGAAAGGTATGAAGTTAGTGTAAGACAATAGTTACGCAATATAACATAGGAGCAGTAGTAGAGAAGATAACAGATATAAGAGAATCTCAACAATTTTCTACTAACAGCAAGTACAAAGATGATGGCGTTGTCCACCCGTGTGCTCTCAAGGTAGAACTTAAATGGTGATCTAGACAACTCTAGATAGGGAGATACAAGGTAGAGGTAGGCTAGCTCAACTTGATGTCTCAGGTAGTGTAGAAGTCATGTATATATAGGATCATGGGTGGCCTTTTGTGGACGGCTATACATGGGCGGTAGAGCGTGGGCGGCCACCGCCCGCGTAATTATCATACACGGCTTAGACCGGTTGAACCAACCTAACAAATATAAATGATTTCTGACTCCGACAGGGAATATTCTATGGAATATTCCCTTTACCGTCACGTTGGAGACACTGCCCCCGGACCCCACTAGGGGGCCCGCTGGCCCCCTTGGACTCCCCAGCTGGGGCCGCTCCCCACTGCCTCGGACCCCCCTATTGGGGACCCTGGTAACTCCCTTTCCTTACAATACCTTACATGGTCCAATATGACCTTCATCCAACATGCAAGTTGGGACTCCCATCAATTGAATAATGCACGCTTGGCTTCTCCTCATAACGAGGGCCTTACAAAATGTGCATACAATCATCAGGGGTAGACATTGATCATATACTAACAGTTAGCTCCCTCAATGGGTACACATATTACAACAATATTGTCAAAATTGGCTCCACTAGACTCTTGTTCCATACCATTGGCTCAAAGGAGGATGTCGGAGATATTCATATCTACTAAAAAAATAATAAAAATATAGACTAAGGTTTATGAACTTGTGTTCCTGAACTTGTAGTAAATGAGATGAGAGAGCTTGGAGAACCTTGTAGGAGGTAGAAAAGTGAATTTCCAAGCATATCTATTTCTATCAAACTTCTCAATCATTCTGGGAAAGCCATCTCCCATCTTGATGAAGCTCTGATACTACTCAAAAAAGCTTGGAGAGGCTCGTAGGAGGTAGAAAAGTGAGGTTCAAAGTGATCAAATTTAGTTCAACCAACCAGGAGAGGACCAACCCTTGCACACTTAAAATGTCAAATAGAGTTTTAAGGCTTTCAAATAGTGCAATAAAATCAAATAAGTACTTGGGGCATCAATGAGAAGGAGTTGATATAAGATAGATGAGTTTGCATAATGACTAGCTAAAAAATTAGCTTACTATTTTGGAGAAAAAGAACATTTTCTCTTTTAAGTAGGTTGGTCCACGGGGTTTATTGGACACGTTTCTTACGTTTTTTTTTGCATGTTAAGCAACGCTAAAAAGTTCAATGCATGTCGATGTCACTCTTCTTATCTAGAAGACGAATACTGTAAGGAATTGAACTCACAACCTCTTGGTTAGGAATGTGATGGGCTAACCACTTGCCCCAAAAGCCATGGTTGAGGATTACTTCCTAATCCTCTCTCTTAGAGCATGGTTCAACCATCTCCTACTAGGATTATGTTACATTCTTTCCCCCTTGGTCGATCATTATCCTCAATGATCTACTCTTGTATCCCTCTAGCCTCGGTGATCAGTCCCTTGAACCCCTAGGTGCCCTTGAATTGATGTCCCTCAACCTCGCACAGTTTCTTGAACCTCGTTCGCAACCTTGGTCTCTTGAACCCTTGCTCTCAACCTTGGTGTCTTGAACCTTCTTGTTCGCAACCTTGGTGTCTCGAGCCCTTGTTCTCAACCTCAGTCTTGAACCTTGTTCTCACCCATGCTTGGTATCTTGAACACTCAATCAAGTGCCACCCAAGGATTCCCAAGGAATTCACACTTCCAAGCTAGCTCATTGGAAAGTTCGTTCCGAGAGCTTTCCAACGGTATATTACACGCCTCAATCCGACCTAGGGATTGAGAGATACACCCCAATCATGGTAAGGTCCATCCTTGAAACCGACGCGCGCGCCTTCCACAATTCCTACCCTTTCACATAGAGGATGCCCAAGCGCCTTTTTCAGAGGCCATTGGATCATTCCACTTTGCCCAAGCCTACTTCCTAGGCACTGATACCAATGTAAGGAATTGAACTCACAACCTCTTGGTTAGGAATGTGATGGGCTAACCACTTGCCCCAAAAGCCATGGTTGAGGATTACTTCCTAATCCTCTCTCTTAGAGCGTGGTTCAACCATCTCCTACTAGGATTATGTTACAAATACATTCCATGAAAGAAAAAATAAATATTCTTATAAATGATCTCTTCAAAAACGATCTCTTCAAAAGCTTTGTTGGACATGTATAGCAATAGCTACACTTAGAGAAATGTATGAAGTTAGCTCCCTTAATGGGTTCAGATATTACAAAAAGATTGTCAAAATTGGCTCCATTGGACTCTTGTTCTATACCATTGGCTCATAGGAGGATGTCCGAGATATTCATATCTACTAAAAAAATAATAAAAATAGAGAGTAAGGTTTTTGAACTTGTGTTCCTGAATTTGTAGTGAATGAGATGAGAGAGTTTGGGGAAGCTTGTAGAAGGTAGAAAAGTGAGTGTCCCAGCATAGCTATTTCTATCAAGATTCTCAATCATTGGGGGCAATCCATCTCCCATGTTGATGAAGCTCTCATACTACTCAAAAAACTTGGAGAGGTTCATAGGAGGTAGAAAAGTGGGGTTCAAAGTGATCAAATTTAGTTCAACCAAGCAACACAAGACTAGCTCTTGCACACTTTAAGTGTCAAATAGCATTTATAGGCTTTCCATTAGTGCAATAAAATCAAATAAGTACTTGAAGCATCAATGAGAAGGAGTTGATACAAGATAGATGAGTTTGCATAATGACTTGCTAAAAAATCTTGTGTTCTTGAACTTGTAGTGAATGAGATAAGAGAGCTTGGAGAAGCTTGTAGGAGGTAGAAAAGTGAGTTTCCAAGCATAGCTATTTCTATCAAGCTTCTCAATCATTGGGGGAAAGCCATCTCCCATCTTGATGAAGCTCTGATACTAGTGAAAAAACTTGGAGAGGCTCGTAGGAGGTATAAAAGTGAGGTTCAAAGTGATCAAATTTAGTTCAACCAACCAGCACAGGACGAGCCCTTGCACACTTGAAGTGTCAAATAGAGTTTATAGGCTTTCAATTAGTGCAATAAAATCAAATAAGTACTTGAAGCATCAATGAGAAGGAGTTGATACAAGATAGATGAGTTTGCATAATGACTAGCTAAAAAATTAGCTTACTATTTTGGAGAGAAAGAACTTTTTTTTCTTTCAAGTAGGTTGGTCCATGGGGTTTATTGGAAAATTCTCTTACATTTTTTTTTGGAAGTTAAGCAACGGCTAGAAAATTCAACGCATGTCGATGTCACTCTTCTTATCTGGAAGACGAATACATTCCATGAAAGAAAAAATAAATATTCTGATAAATGATCTCTCCAAAAGCATTGTTGGACATGTATATAGAGAGTTGCAATAGCTACAATTATAGAAATGTATCTCAATGGGTCCATATATTACAAGAAGACTGTCAAAATTGGCTCCATTAGACTCTTGTTCCATACCATTGGCTCATAGGAGGATGTGAGAGATATTCATATCTACTAAAAAAATAATAAAAGTAGAGACTAAGGCTTATGAACTTGTGTTCCTGAACTTGTAGTGAATGAGATGAGAGAGCTTGGAGAAGCTTGTAGGAGGTAGAAAATTGCGTTTTCAACCATAGCTATTTCTATCAAGCTTCTCTATCATTCGGGGAAAGCCATCTCCCATCTTGATGAAGCTCTGATACTACTCAAAAGACTTGGAGAGGCTCGTAGAAGGTAGAAAAGTGAGATTCAAAGTGATCAAATTTCGTTCAACCAACCAGCACAGGACCAGCCTGTGCACACTTGAAGTGTCAAATAGAATTTATAGGCTTTCAATTACTACAATAAAATTAAATAAGTACTTGAATCATCAATGAGAAGGAGTTCATACAAGAGAGATGAGTTTGCATAATGACTAGCTAAAAATTTAGCTTACTATTTTGGAGAAAAAGAACATTTTTTCTTTGAAGTAGGTTGGTCCACGGGGTTTATTGGCAACTTTTCTTAATTTTTTTTTGCAGGATAAGCAGTGGCTAAAAAACTCAATGCATGTGGATGTCACTCTTCTTATCTGGAAGACAAGACGAATACATTCCATGAAAGAAAAAATAAATATTCCTATAAATGATCTCTTCAAAAGCGTTGTTGGACATGTATATAGATAGTTGCAATAGCTACAATTACAAAAATGTATGAAGTTAGCTCCCTCAATGGGTTCACATATTACAAGAATATTGTCTAAATTGGCTCCATTAGACTCTTGTTCCATACCATTGACTCATAGGAGGATGTTAGAGATATTCATATCTACTAGAAAAATAATAAAAATAGAGACTAAGGTTTATGAACTTGTGTTCGTGAACTTGTAGTGAATGAGATGAGAGAGCTTGGAGAAGCACTAGGAGGTAGAAAAGTGAGTTTCCAAGCATAGCTATTTCTATCAAGCTTGTCAATCATTGGGGGAAAGCCATCTCCCATCTTGATGAAGCTCTCATACTACTCAAAAAACTTGGAGAGGCTCGTAGGAGGTAGAAAAGTGAGGTTCAAAGTGATGAAATTTAGTTCAACCAACCAACACAGGACCAGCCCTTGCACACTTGGTGTCAAATAGATTTTATAGGCTTGAAATTAGTGCAATAAAATCAAATAAGTACTTGGAGCGTCAATGAGAAGGAGTTGATAAAAGATAGATGAGTTTGCATAATGACTAGCTAAAAGATTAGTTTACTATTTTGGGATGAAACAATCAACTTCAAATGCAGAAAGCAACTGACATTATTACAATTGAAAATTATTCCTTGTGGATGAATGTTATACATAGAGGTTTTTAATTAACATGAATAAGAGTATAAGCAATAATCAGTATGCTCTAGGAATAAGCTTAACACTCAACAGAGGTTCCTCCAGTTTTTAAGAGCTGTGTAGAGATAGACCCCGAGACCTTAAAATGCAAATTTCTCAAACTTCACCAAACCAAATTCCATGAATGTCTTTAAAAAATAAGGAGAGACTATTACCTTTCCAATCAATTCTCACTCATTCAATTTGACGCTCTGTAGAGAGAGAAGTACCTTCTGCAAGATAACTATTGTTGTAGATGATGGTGTAGAGAAATGAATGAGCAACATAATGATGACCAAAAGTGTATCTATATATCTACATTCTCATGGACAAAGTACTTGTAAAGCCTATCAAGGGTAGTCTATAGCCTGAATTTCAAATATGAATGGATTTTCTAGCACATTGATATGCCATGCGTATCTTGTCAACATTTACTTTTTCCACTTAGACCCTACAAAATATTGTATAGGAAATTCTTTTAGCCATATGGTGTGGCATGTATAAAGATCATATGTGGCTATATACTTCAAATTTTCAAGGCTATCAAAGATTCCTAGACACCTCAATGCCACCTTGCAAACTTCCAAGTGTACTCAAACTTGTATAGGGGAGATTTAGATGGGAGTTTTTCTTGCATATTTCTAAAGGAGAACTTCCAAAACATAGTCCTCCAAGTTCTCATCTTCATCAAAGGATATTTTGAGGGTCAAAGAGCACAAAATCAAGTTTTCAAGATCACCATAGTTTTTTCGATTAAGCAAATTCAAGGGTTGAAGGATTTCCACATGACAAAAGATGATTGAACCATGTTCTATGGTTAGGATGAGCTCACATTCAAGGGTGCAGATACAGTAGGGAGGATTGATGAGTTTTCTCATCAGATAAGCTTATTTTGATGGCGAAAGATCAATAATGCAAAGTTCTCCCAAAAATAATAGCTAATCTTATCCAAATTGATGTCAACATTGATCGGATGGTTGAGGTCTTCCTTAGATCCAATGATGGATAATGAAGGCATCTATTTTTCTCTGCTTTTCCCTAGATATCATATAAAGAATCAATCATAACAATCCATTTGATAAATCCAATGGTTGTAATCAAAACTAGTTGATATGAGGGTTGAGAGCTGATTTGTCTAGATCTAAGGGCCCAAATTCATTAAAAAAGTTATAAAACATCCCCTCCAAATTCATGGAGCATCCTTGTTACGCATCCATTAGGCCTTGCTAATACATGGTTTCCTTGAGATGATCACACTCAACTGAGCATGTGAGGATCCAAGGTGGGCTAGTAAGAGCATAGTTGCTAGAATCAATTTTAAGTTAGACATCTAAACTAGGATAGACTCATAAACGAATGGTTTCTCTATCTTTGCTCACCCTCAATGGAGTGTATGAGTAAGTTATAGTTGGTTTTATGAGTCTTAGAATTCTTTAGATAGACATTACACTCATAGAACAATATAGGGTCAATGAAGTGGAACCTATCCTCTCATGTGTGACATTTAGTTGAACTATCACGGTGAGAGGGTCGTATGGACCATCTTTGACCAGTAGAATGCCTAGGTTGATGTATGACAATGCTCATGTACATGTATTTGATTACAATCTCATTTAATTCAAGTCTCTTGTGTTTTGTCTCTTATGTGTTTTTACATCTTCTTTTAACGCTTTGTATGTGTGAAAAGGCTCCGCAATCTTGCATTCAACCCATAAGAATTATCGGTTGAGATTGTGAGGATAAGTTTCTATATATTCATAAATCATGATCCACATGGATGCATACTATTCACAAACAACCATGCATATGTTTTAATTTTGATGGTCTATAAGAAGCTCCTTTTTTGGACCATTCTTACTTTTGAAATCGATTCATGTGTATGGTTTTGGTTTTCTTTTGTTCTCATCATGCATACATACCATCCACAAGCACCCATGCATATGGATTATATTTTGAAAGTAGACAAGAGCCTCCTTTTTGGGACCATTTTTCCTTTTAAAATCGATTCATTGTTCATGTTCATGGATTTATCTTGCATTCATACATTCCCCATCCCATAATCAAATCATCACATCTCTCCTCTCCACACCCAAATTCACATTTCAAGATCGATTGATGTGTATGGTTTTCTTATTTTATCATCATTCAGTTTCATGGATTTATCTTGCATTCAAACATTCCCCATCCCATAATCAAATCATCATATCTCTCCTCTCCATACCCAACTTCACCTTCACCTTCACATTTTCATAACATAAGCCTTCCAACACTCACTATCTTCATACACTTTGTATGTGCTGTTATCGGACTTGATCCACCAACATTGTGATCACCTCCACATTTAGGACCATTCTTCCTCTCAGAGTCAATTCATTTTTATGGATTCTTTTGTTCTCATCATTCATGATCATGTATTTGTCTTGCATTCATACATTCCCCTTCCCATAATTAGATTACCACATCCCTCATCTGCATATCCAAATTCACCTTCTCCTTCACATTCTGATCACATAAGCCTTCCAATACTCAGTAGCTTCATACACTCTATGTGTGCCGTGATCAGATCCGATCCACCCGAACTGTGATCACCTTCACATTTGAACCGGACATGAAACGTTTCGTAGCATTTGCTTCTGATCTTGTTGTGAGGTTGTGATCTATATCCTTTGTTGCATATTTTTCATAATCATCATATCATCATCATCATTCTCGAGTGTCGCACTTAATTTTCAACAATATCGTGCACATATTCATCATGAAGAAAATGCATTTATGAGAGATCTAGAGCATCGTGCATCACGTGCATATTCACTTAAGATGGAGGAAGGATATAAATCCCCAACTCTTGAGAAAAAAGTCCAAAGAGTAGTCTCTTCTATGTTTAGAGAGAAGGGAAAATTCAATGGCATCAACTGTTATCAGAATATTAACTCTCACGCACACAGAGGTTATGGATGCTAAAAATCATAGAGAAATAGATACACAAGGAGACGAGATAGAACACAGTATTAGGTGCAATCTCCCTACATGCACTCTATCTCAACAGTCCACAGAGTGCATGTATTTATAGAAATTTTTGATTAAGTCGAAAATAGTGGTTACATGAGAGCGGCTTCGAAAAGCAAGCATGAGAGATTGGTAACTTTTCTAGAAATCCATTGCTTTCAATAACAAAAACTGCGGTCTACAGTGACCCTTATTTTAACCATTACTTTTCTAACTATTTCTAACAATAGAACCTTCTACGCGAGTTTATTAACAACATAAATAAATTATAAGCTAGATTATTGATGTCCACCCTAAAGTTGGATTATTGATGTTCACGTTTTCATGGCTTTTGTGCTCCTCACCAACCTTCAGCTATTATATCAAAAACACATTAATACATTAATAAATTAACACTCCAACAATTACTTGTTCAACACTTTCCATAATTCATAACATGCCCCTCACTTGAGAAAGCAAGTGACCTTAGTTGATAAAATAATAAACATGGATAGCCAATCAGATGTTTCATCATTGAATAAAAAAAGCATGTTCATGTAAAAGCACATGCATGGAAATGTTCATGGAGGTGTTAAAGTATTAAGATTACCTATGTGGTGCTTACATAGTCTAGGGTCCATAAGTATGGAAAGAATAAAACCCTCTTGCTACGAACTTTCCTTACTCTCAACCTTAGTTTCTTGAACCTAATTCTCACCCATGCAAGTATCTTGGATCCTCAATCTAGTACTTCCCTCTCAGAATGTACCCTAGGCAAATGTACCCTAGTAGGATGTACCTTAGAAGTATGTACCCTGGTGTGATGTACCCTAACAAGATGTACCCTGTCTCGATGTACCCTGATGTACCCTGACAAGTTGTACCCTAACAAGATGTACCCTACTAGATGTGCCCGGATATACCCTGGTAGGATGTACCCTGAGACATACTGCATCACCTCATGCCATGCCGCCTTGTTGCCTTGCCCAAGCCTTCTTGAAAAAGTAAGAAAAAGCTACAAGTTATGTTAAATATAAGAGGAGAGAACTTGAGTGACAACACCAAGAGAGAGTGTAGTGGTAAAGCACTTCCCTTGTGTGGATGAGGTTGTGGGTTCAAATCCTCCCACCTTGGTGAATCTAAAAGTCCTTATTGCCACTCATACATAAAAATTGGTTCGCACATAGCCAACGGCTGCTAAGGGAGCCTTTGGTGCCAAAGATGCCAAACTAATGCCTTAGTTATGCCTTAAGTTATGCTTAAGTTCTATGCCTTAGTCGATGCCTTGGAAGCCGAAGGAGTAAACATAAGTGTAAACATAGGTGTAAACGTAGGTGTAAACGTAGGTTCTAGTTCTAGAACTAGAACAGGAAGAAAAACAGAAACTAGAACAAGAACAAGAACCAAAGGCAGAACTAAAAACGGAAGCAGAAGTAGAAGCGAAAATGGAAACCAAAATGGAAACGGAAACTGGAGTCGAAGTCAGAATCGGAAATGGAAACATAAATGGGAACCGAAATCGAAATTGGAATTGGATCAGGAACAGTGAACAACGAAATAGAAATCAATTCGCCAAAATGAACAAAAATAGATCCCTCTGTAGTGATAGGTGCAATGCTCTAATACCATTGTTGCCAAGATCTGAACTCATGTGCACACATAGGTTATGAATGTTGAAAAACATAGAGAAATAGATAGGCAAGGAGACAAGACAGAACATAGTATTGGGTGCAATCTCCCCCCATGCACTCTGTTTCGACAGTCCACAGAGTGCATGTATTTATAGGAATTTTTTATTAAGTCGAAAATAGAGGTTACATGAGAGCGGCTTCAAAAAGCAAACGTGAGAGTAAAAGTTGGTAACTTTTCTAGAAAGCCATTGCTTTCAATAATAGAAATTGCAGTCTACAATGACCCTTATTTTAACCATTACATTTCTAACTATTTCTAACAATAGAACCTTCTATGCAGGTTTATTTACGAGATAAATAAATTATAAGTTAGATTATTGATGTTCACCCTTTCACGCCTTTCACGCTCCTCACGAACCTTCAACTGCTATATCAAAAACATCAAAAACACATTAATACATTAATAAACTAACACTCCAATAATTAATTGCTCAACACATTCCATAATTCATAACATCAACACTACAAGCTACTTAGATTTGTTTGAAGAGTAAGGTCTTCTTGAAGGTTTTTATATCATTCTTTGAACGAATTGTTGTTAGCTCTATCATAAAGCATGTCACTCAATATGATAGTGTTTCTTGGAGTGATTTGTGAAAGGAGATGCTCAAAGACGTCTATCTTGAGCATTATAACCAACATAATAGGGATGGATTCTTATGATGGGTTAATTCTCCAAAGCCTAGTAGCTCTATTACTCACTTACAAAATGAGTATATTAAACACTATTGGAAGGATTTTTGCCCGTCGATTTACAATCACAAAAATCTTCTTAAACGAAACTTGGTGACCTCTAAACTTTTCAACATATGTTCCATTTTTTTTACTAATCTCTCTCGTGAGTACTTGCAGGTTGAAGAAGATGGAATTGTGCTCTGATCAACACAACAAAATATATTTGAATCCTCATTTGAACCCTATATATAATCCTCAATATAATTATATGATTACCCTAAATGTCTAAGCATTTGTGTGTTTGTAAGTGTGATACCTATTTGTGTTTTCTACCATGTGTATATGTGTGTACATAGGTGAGTGCATATGTGTATGAACTTACATAATTTCTTATGTGTGTGCTTCACCCTATAGGTGTCCAAGTGAGTACATTTGGATGTATATCTTTATGTGTATTCATCAGTGTTTTACCCTATGTGCTAAAAGGGAATGGGCTAAACCTTAAGTGTAACCTAAAAATGTGTTTTAAAACCCTACATGTGTGTGTATCGATGTGAGAGTATGAGGATGTGCTTGTGAAATGTGTGTTCATATGATAGTGTATGTGTGATTTAAATGAGAATAAGGCTATGTGAATGCATCTGTTTATGTTTTTTGTTATGTGTATATAAAAGTATGGATGTGTGCACTAATGTGTGTGTGTTTGTATGTATGTAAATATAATAGTATTTAATTACATTAAACCTGAAACTAGACCTAAACTAAAAGAATTAAAAAACATAAAAAATTAAAACAAAAGCGAATACGTGTGTAACTAATTAACTATTGTGCGAGTGAGTGTATGCATGCATGTGACTGAGTGTATGCATGTATGTGAGAGTGTACATGCATAGAATGTATGCATGTATGTGAGTGAGTGTATGCATGTATGTGAGAGTGTACATGCATAGAGTGCATGCATGTATGTGAGTGACAATGCATGTGTAAGAGTGCACGTATGTGTTCATGAGTGCATGTATATGTGAGTGCTTATATGCTGGTGTGAAAGTTTATGCATATGAATATACATGCATAGAGTACATGTATGTGTGCATGAGTAATTGTATACATGCATAGCGTACATGTATGTGTGCATGAGTAAATGTATGTGTGCATGCGTAAATGTGTGTGTCCATGAGTATATGAATGTGTAAGTGTAAATATGCATGTAAGTAAGATTTATGCATGTGATAGGAATTGAAAGTAATTAATAAATAAGAGAGTGTGTTTTATTTCTTATAGATATACTTATGTGTTTTTCAAAATAACCAAGATAAAGAGAAGTGAAGAGCAGAGCTACCCATGTTTTGATCAGAAGATTGTTATGGATTTCAATTGAAGTGAAGAAATCATGTACCATATTGTAGCCTAGAAGGCCATTTCACTTTGGGCATTATCATTACACATCCGCACTATAGCAGAATATCACAAGATCCTTGAGCTAGAACTTATTTTGTCATCTTAGTTTTGAATGTATTTTGTATAGGTCGATCTAATCTATGCTTTCATTACTCCAAAGAACCTATGCTTTAGTTACTTCAAAGAGGTGTTGCAACTTGTGAATGTTTACATTTTGTAAAGATTGAGTTCGTTTTAGGATAATAGATGAATTTCTTATCTAAAACAAAAAAACAAGAGGGCTTGAAAATATTTAAACTAGAAATAAAAATCTTAAGTTTTTTTTTATCTTCTTTGAATTCCCAACCATCACTTGAGCCGTTTTATAAACAACTTGTGTGTGCTACCGCTAGGACATTTGCAGTTTCCTTGATCCACCAATCCAACCCTTCACACTGAAAATGCTATGAACAACTTCCTGATGAAATTACGATAACTTTGGAACCTCATCCTGTGAACTTCTTCATCCTAGAACTCATAGGGAAGTTGAAAGGTGAATAGAAGAGCTAGAATTGTCCAAAAGTGCATAGAGTAGTAGGGGTTAAAGCATAGACATCAAAGACAATCCATTATTTATGAGCAAACTAGTCTTCCTCAAGCTAGCCTTCCACAAGCTAAGGAGAAAGTTAGAGAAAAATCTCATGCTATGGTTTTTGACTCTACTCCTATTCCTCAAATGGGAGCTGACTTGAGTTTTTTAAAGTAGAGCCAAATAAAAATGTAGTTGAACAATCTCAAGTGGAAATTATCACTAAGAAAATGGAAAGTCTTATTGCAACACAATCCAATTCAACCAAGATTGTAGATGATTTAGAATTAAAGTACATAAAAACTTTCCAAAATCCAATGGATCCAATGTTTATCCTTGTAAAAGTGCACATGAAAATTTCACTAGCCCCACGAGGAGCTAGGAGAAATCAAATCTTGGGTTACTTGGTAGATGATTGATGAGAGAATAAATACCATAGTTTAGGACTCACTTTATGGTGAGAATTCGAAGTTGAATTCAAATCTTGGTTCCAACTTCAACTATAAAAGAGGATAAAAAAGATTCGTGTGATGATCCTGATTAGAGAGATCAATTGACAGGGAGTTGTGTGATTACTGAGATCATTCCATAGCGCCTTCGCTGTTGGGGCTTCACTCACTAATTAGGCATTGATATATGAAGACATATGGAGACATATGATGGAGGAAAGAAGAAGTGAAGGAAAGACCTACAGAAAATCAAGCCTAAGTGAAGGGACAATTTCACTATTGTAAATTAGTGCAAAATTAGAGTCTAGATTTGTAATTGATCTTTAGAACTTACGAGTTCAAGTCTAGATGAATGTAAACCATAGGTATATAAGTTAATTTGAGTCAAAAACATGCAAGAGTGAACTCAATTTTGTAGTTTGAGGAAGTAGAGAAAAGTCGTGTAATTTCTGAGAGAGATGGTGAGAGAAAACTTCTGAGTCTGATAGAGTTTTCCATGGCTGTGAGCAAAATTAGGCCAAGCCATTTTGTACACACCTTCTCTGATAATCAACACATGTTTGTGTAGAAGCATTGTGTCTAATTCCTATTGTACATTGAGTCTCAAGTCATTTCATATGACTATGAAAGTTAGTTGACAGTTACGACTTTTCTGGCGCACATTTGATTGATCTTCTGAAGATCAGATCTCGAAGCATGGTGTAAAGTTTTTGGTAAGTGATAGCTCGTTGGAAAGCTATAATCCTCAACTACATTTGGTCAAAAGATCTTTGAGAAACGGGACGCGTACTCAGAGAAATCAGTTTAAGAGTGAAGGTATGTCAAATCGATGAAGTACATTTTCAGTTTTCAGACATAGTGTAAAGGTTGATACAAAATCAGAGGATTGTGAAGTTATTGCTTGAAAGTTTTGTTTGTTATGTGTTGCTTAACACTAGCAAGAACTTCTCTTAGCAAGTAATCAAAAGATTTGGCAAAGATTGAGCTAATACAGGTCAGATTGAAGGATTGAAGAAAAGGCGCAGATTTCTGTGAAGTGAAGTTTTGATTTTCACTAAGTTCAGAGATGAAGACTCATAATGTGAGTGTTGCTAAGCTAATGATGGTTATGGAGGTCTTCTAATACCACATTAGTTTAGTTCTTGTGGTGTTTTATACACCAACAAGTGGTATCAGAGCAGATAAGGTCCTCGAGAATAAAAGGAGTGCAGATACAAGAAGATTTGAAGAGTTCTTTATCAAAGAAGGAGGAAGCTGAGGTGTTTAACAACCAAAAGTCATCAGAAGAGTATTTCGAAGTTGCTCCCAAGAGTAAAGGTCTACAAAAGGTATCATTCTTTAACCTTACACTTACAGGTTGAAGCAGAAGCAAGGATACCATGGCAGATCATGTGTCCATTGACAAATTGGACAGAGATAACTATCCTGCTTGGGTAATGAGGATGGAGGCCTTACTTATGAGTAAGGACTTAATGATATATGTGACAGGTGAAGAGGAGAAGCCTAAATTTGAAGATGAAAGTCATCCAAGGAAGGAAGAGTTAGAAGCTTTGAAGTTATGGCAGAAGAGAGATGCAAGTGCAAGAGCTTATATATACAACACTATTACAGATCACTTGTTGCCACATATCAGAGGTTTAGAAACAGCTGAAGATATTTGGAATGCTTTGGAAGACCACTTCCAAAACACCACTAAAGCTAGGAAAGCTAGCTTATGGTCAGAGTTCACCACATTCAAGAAGAAGCAAAATCAGAACATTAGTGATTATGTCACTAAGATGAAAGACTTGGCAGATAGCCTTGGATCTATTGATGAGGATATTGAAGATCATAGATTGATAGCTCAATTACTTGCAGGATTAAGAGGTGATGAAAGGTGGAAGCCTTTTGTACTTTCAACAGAACTTTCATTAAATCATTATGTGCCAGAATTAAATCAATTACTTGGATTGATGCTCACATTTGAGCAAGACTTAAAGTCAGATGGAGACAAAGGTCAAAGTTCTGCAATGTATGTGAAGAACAAAAAGAAAGGAGATAAAGGCAAAGCAAAGGATGAAGAAGAGTCAACAACTCAAGCAAATTATGCAAGAGGAAGAGGTTTTGGCAGAGGTAAAGGTCGAGGTAATGGAAGAGGTAGAGGTAATCAGAACAATAACAAGAAGACATGTTGGATTTGTGGATTGAGCAATCATCTAGCATATGATTGTTGGCACAATCAACAAGGAGCAAATCAAAATCAGAACAACAATGGCAGAGGTAGAGGTGGAAGGTTTCAGAATCAATTTCAAAGAGGAAGACATAATTCAAGAGGAAACTATGGAAGAGGTGGTGGAAGAAATTGGAATCAGAACCAATCATACAACACTACATATTATAATTATGCAAATGATACACAGAATGACAACCATACAACATTGATGATGAATTCAATTAGTTCATCAGAGAAGGAGGATCTCAAGGTATTCTATATTGACTCTGGTTGTTCAAATCATTTATCAGGTAATATAGAATTATTGTCAGAATTGGAAGAAGGAAATTCAAGTCATACAGTACAAACAGGTGACAATACAAAACACAATGTGCATTCAATTGGAAAGGTGAAGTGCAGGAGTGGAGCTGATTTATTAACAAATGTTTTGTATGTTCCAACAATACCAAAGAATCTGATTAGTGTTGGACAAATAGTGGAAAAAGGTTTTCAAGTCAGATTTACAAATGAAGGGGTATTTGTAGAAGATCCAGAGGATGCATACAACCCCATTGTTTGTGGTAAGAAGGAAGGTAGACTTTTTACTCTCAAAGTGCAAGGAAATGTTGGTCAAGCCCTAATTACACATGGTGATGAAGTAATTACAGAGTTAGATCTTTGGCATAAAAGATTGGGACATTTCAATGAAAGAGGAATCAAAACTATGGTGGAGAATCAATCTGTATTGGGACTACCAAATGTAAAGAATCAACATATGATATACAAGTGTGAAGCTTGTCAGATGGGAAAAGCTCATAGACAACCATTTCAGAAGAAAGGTTTCAAGCATGATGGTTTGCTTGAACTCATACATACAGATGTATGGGGACCAACAAAAGAAGGTTCAATAAATGGATCTAGGTATTATGTTTTGTTTATTGATGATGCTACAAGGTGGATAACCCTTTATGTTCTAAAGGAAAGATCAGAAGTCTTTGGAGCCTTCAAACATTTTCATGCTTATGCAGAAAGAGTTACAGGTCACAAACTCAAGAGGCTAAGGTCTGATGGAGGGGGAGAATACTTCTCCCAAGAATTTAATGACTATCTTTGGAATGCAGGTATCAAGAGAGAGATAACTTGCAGGTATACACCTCAACATAATGGGGTGGCAGAAAGGAGGAATAGAACATTGGTTGAATTTGCAAGAGCAATGTTAAAGGAAAAGAATTGCCCTAATTATCTTTGGGCTGAGGCTGTAAATACAGCCACATACCTTGTGAATAGGTTACCATGTGGAGCTTTGAATGGTATGACCCCTTATGAAGCTTGGTGGGGTAAGAAACCAACACTTGACCATTGTAAAGTGTTTGGGTCAATTGCCTATGCTTATGTACCATCACAACTCAGACATAAGCTTGAACCAAAGGCAGAAAGATATGTGTTTATTGGGTATGATGAAAAGCAAATGGGTTATAGGCTATGGAGTCCTTTAACTAAACATTTTATTGTTTCCAGAGATGTGACCTTTGATGAACAGAAGAGTTGGTATGCAGATAAAGAATGTGAGCTTGAAACATTTGAAGAAGAGATAAGAAGGAGTGCAAGAGGTAAGTCACATATGCAAATAGATGGAGATGAAGAACATATGCAAGCAAGCACATCAAGAGTTGGATCATATAGAAGGAATGAAGATGGACCAATATTTGATGAAGAAGTACATCCAGATAGACATGAAGAGTGTGAACCAAGAAGGTCAACCAGAATGAGGAAGCAACCTACAAGGTATTCATATGACACTTCTTATTTGACTCAGAAAAACTATGCTTACATGGTTAAAGAAGATGAAGAACCTCAAAGCTATGATGAAGCAAAGGGTAAGAGACAATGGGAAGTAGCAATGAAGGAAGAATTTGATGCTCTTGAAGAGAACAAAACTTGGGAACTTGTCCCAAAACCTAATGGTAAGAAAGTGATTGGAAACAAATGGGTTTACAAAGTTAAGAAGCATGCAGATGGAACTATAGCCAGATACAAAGCTAGATTGGTGGTTAAAGGCTATGCTCAAACATTTGGCATAGATTATGATGAGACATTCAGTCCTGTGGCAAAGATGGCAACCATAAGAACAATCATTGCCATTGCAGCATCAAAAGGATGGACATTGAGTCAATTGGACATTAAGAATGCATTTTTGAATGGATATATATCAGATGAGGTTTACATGGAACAACCTCAAGGGTTTGCAGATCATAAGTTTCCAAATTATGTTTGCAGGTTGAGAAGAGCCCTTTATGGTTTGAAGCAAGCTCCAAGAGCTTGGAATTATAGACTTGTAAAGTATCTTAATGACCTTGGGTATCAAAGTTCAAAGGCAGATGCAAGTTTACTTATCAAAAGAACAGATGAAGGTATGATCTATATTTGTATATATGTAGATGACATTATAATTACAGGTACCTCAAATGAAGGAATCAAGGAGGTGAAGAAGCTACTTGAAAGAGAATTCAAGATAAGTGATCTAGGAAAATTGTCATATTTTCTTGGAATGGAAATCACTTATGCAGAGCATGGCATTTATGTATCACAAGAAAGGTATCTCTTGAATCTTCTAAAGAAGTTCAACATGGAGAATTGCAGAGAGGCATCTACACCATTAGAAGTCAATCACAAACTCAGTAGATATGTTGGTGCAGAGTTCAAAGACATGAGGAAGTATCAATCTTTAGTTGGAAGTTTGATTTATGCAACTCTAACAAGGCCTGATCTTAGTTATGCAGTTGGTGTTCTTTCCCAATTCATGCATTGTCCAAAGGATCCACATTGGATTGCAGGTCAAAGAGTCCTTAGATATATCAAAGGGACTTTGAAAGAAGGATTGTATTATCCTTTTACATCAGATATAAGATTGAGAGCCTATAGTGATTCAGATTGGGCAGGAAGTCAAGATGACAGAAGGTCTACTCATGGCTACATGATATACATTGGAGATAAGCTTGTGAGTTGGTGTTCAAAGAAACAACACACAGTGGCCTTATCATCAACAGAAGCTGAATACAAAGGACTTGTGGAAGCAGCAAAAGAAGTAATATGGATGCAGACATTATTCAAAAGCTTGGGAATTGATCAAGGTATACCCATAATTCATGGAGATAACATGAGTTCTTTATATCTTGCAGCAAATCCTGTATTTCATGCAAGGACAAAGCACATAGAGATACAGTATCATTTTCTTAGAGAAAAGGTAATGGAGAAAGAGATTGAAGTGGTGTATACTTCCACAAAAGATCAGATTGCAGATATTATGACAAAAAGTTTGGATGGAGTAAAGACAAGTAAGTTCAAGGAGATGGCAGGAATAAAAGAGAAGGAGATTATGTGAAGAAGTCAAATTATGCTAATTAGTGATTGAGGGGGAGCTGTTGGGGCTTCACTCACTAATTAGGCATTGATATATGAAGACATATGGAGACATATGATGGAGGAAAGAAGAAGTGAAGGAAAGACCTACAGAAAATCAAGCCTAAGTGAAGGGACAATTTCACTATTGTAAATTAGTGCAAAATTAGAGTCTAGATTTGTAATTGATCTTTAGAACTTACGAGTTCAAGTCTAGATGAATGTAAACCATAGGTATATAAGTTAATTTGAGTCAAAAACATGCAAGAGTGAACTCAATTTTGTAGTTTGAGGAAGTAGAGAAAAGTCGTGTAATTTCTGAGAGAGATGGTGAGAGAAAACTTCTGAGTCTGATAGAGTTTTCCATGGCTGTGAGCAAAATTAGGCCAAGCCATTTTGTACACACCTTCTCTGATAATCAACACATGTTTGTGTAGAAGCATTGTGTCTAATTCCTATTGTACATTGAGTCTCAAGTCATTTCATATGACTATGAAAGTTAGTTGACAGTTACGACTTTTCTGGCGCACATTTGATTGATCTTCTGAAGATCAGATCTCGAAGCATGGTGTAAAGTTTTTGGTAAGTGATAGCTCGTTGGAAAGCTATAATCCTCAACTACATTTGGTCAAAAGATCTTTGAGAAACGGGACGCGTACTCAGAGAAATCAGTTTAAGAGTGAAGGTATGTCAAATCGATGAAGTACATTTTCAGTTTTCAGACATAGTGTAAAGGTTGATACAAAATCAGAGGATTGTGAAGTTATTGCTTGAAAGTTTTGTTTGTTATGTGTTGCTTAACACTAGCAAGAACTTCTCTTAGCAAGTAATCAAAAGATTTGGCAAAGATTGAGCTAATACAGGTCAGATTGAAGGATTGAAGAAAAGGCGCAGATTTCTGTGAAGTGAAGTTTTGATTTTCACTAAGTTCAGAGATGAAGACTCATAATGTGAGTGTTGCTAAGCTAATGATGGTTATGGAGGTCTTCTAATACCACATTAGTTTAGTTCTTGTGGTGTTTTATACACCAACATTCGCTACCCTCACATTGTGGAATAGAACATTGCCAATGTCTTTGTATCTATGTGATCTAATACATATACATTGATTACTTCTCTACTTCACTTCTCTACTATGATCATCTCAGAACAATGGTCTTCTTAGAGCTTGTTCTCAGTCTATGATTGATCATTTGATGTAATTTAAAGTGCTATGGAGTCACCATATGTATAATTCATAGCTACAAATTCTCATTGTTATTAATTTGTCCAATAGTGAGATATCTTCATATCTTTACTCTCTAGTCTACACACTGAAGCACCCCAAAAATATGGGGCAAGTCCTCTAACTTGCTAAGCATCATTTTGAGTGTGTACTACATCTTTTTTATTATAATAACTCATGATTGGTAGCTATTTGAGTTAGTTAGAAAGGAATTTATCTAATTGCTAGCACGTTAAGAAGACAAAGCACTTTACAGAATATATGGAGAGACAAAGATAACAAATTTATGACCTTGGTTAAACCTTCTACTTATCCATTTTGATCCATTGATTAGTTCTCCATACCACATATGTGATTATTTATGATCAATAGGAAGCTAAAGAGGCCTAATACATTCTCCATAGCTTGTTATGGACTAGTGTGATGCAATTTTTGCAGCACCACTTCATCTCTAGAATCTATCCACCATCTCTCCAATAGTCATATCAAATCAACAACAAGCAAGATGGGAGATGGATTTCCATCATTCATTGACAAATTGGATAGGAGCAACTATTCAGCATGGTCATAAGAATGCAAGCCTACCTCCAAGGAACAAGATCACATGGATATATCTCACGAGATGAAGAAATGCCAACATTTAGGAGCAAACATCAACCTACAAGGGAAGAGCAAGAAAGGCTAATTACATGGTGTGCAAAGGATGCTCTTGCCAAGATACTTAACTCAATATGTGATCTCTTATCACCTCACATTAGGAATTGCAAAACCTCCCAAGAGACTTGGGAAGTACTTTCTTCATACTTCTCATAAAAAACAAGGGTTAGGAAGAAACAACTATGGATGGAGTTTACAACTTTGAAAAAGCAACCAAAGCAAAGTGTAGCTAACTATGTAACAAAGACAAAGGATGTGGCTGACCAGCTTGCAAGAATTGGAGAAGAGATTGAAGAGGAACAAATAGTAAGGCAGATCATAAATGGCATCAAATCTGATGATGCCATTTATGATCTATATATATCAACAATGGACCTATATATATCAGGCTGCATGCAGATGTACAATTAGACTTGTTACAAGAATCCTCGAAACTTTGTGTGATCACCATTGAACTTTTTTGGCATACAGATCTTGGGTTCCCTCATGAAGGATGTACTAGGTCATTGATTTACTTGCATACTCCCTTGATTTGTCTAAAGTCTCCCGATTCGTTCATGTAATTCTTGGAGGAGTGCACCTACATGCATTGGATGTCCCATCTCGACTTGTGTCTGTCGATGAGTTAGGTCTTTGACTTGTTGTTGGAGACTCTGAAGTGTTTCCACAATCTCTTCATAAGCATTCTCCATGATCACTAGTCTTGGATAGAAGCTAGTCTTGCCAAAATGTCAAGGGAGCACTAGATTGTGTTCTCTGACTACAATAGAGAAGATTTCGGAAATACACTTCAAATTACAAGAATACCCACATAGGGAAAATAGTACAGGAATATGTAGCTGATACAAGAAGTCCCACAACCCGCAACTAAATGTATAGATAACTCAGCTACAGATGATACATGAGATCCCACAACCCGAGATTGTAAGTATGGAATGAGATCTCTGGATTACAAGAACTCCTTTATGGGAGATGAACTAGATAGAAGAAAGAACTCGACAAGATCTTGTACTATGAGATTACAAGAGGACAAGACTAGAAGTCCAGGATACAAGACTAAACAAGACCGGGACAAGGAACAAGACAAGAATAGGAACTGGAACTTGGAGAGTACTTGGCGGTCATGACTTCTTGAGCTCCCAAGTTTGGTATTGGCAAGACTAAGAGTGAATGTGTCCAACCCCTCCTTATATAGGTTTTCCAAGGGCAGTTCAAATGAGGTTATGAATCGATGATGTCATCAATTTGAAGCATGGTCTTTGGATATCAGAATCAAGCAAGAAGATAGTTGTTCTTAGGGTTTTGGCACGTTCGGGAAACAATGGAAGCATTGGTTTCTCCTAATTCTGATGCAATCATGAGATATAGGATTCACATGGAATCTCAGATTCAAGATGGTTTCCTTTGTCCGTGACAGTAAGCATCAGGTACAAACAGGTGATGACACCAATCACTCAGTGATTAAAGTAGGAAATGTTAAGACCTTTGATGGAAAGAAGAATATGTTGAGTAGGGTTCTATATGTACCTACAATTACCAAGAATTTGATGAGTGTTGGACAGATTGTGGAAAAGGGTTTGCAAGCCAGGTTCAACCAATATGAAGAATTTGTTGAGGATCCCAACATGGATTCAAGAGAATTTCCAAAGGAGAAAAAACAGGTAGATTATTTACTTTTAAACTTGAAGACAGAAGGAATATTGCACTTTATAGTTACAAAGATTAAACACTATCGGAGCATGAAATTTGGCATAAGAGATTAGGGCATGTTGGTGAAAGAATCTTAAAACAGATATGTAGAGATCAATGTGTGCTTGGGATACCTAATGTATCCAAGCAACACATTATCTATAAATGTGGTGCTTGTTAGTTTGGAAAATCCCAGAGGTTACCCTTCTCAAGGAAAGGCTACATGCATGAGGACTACCTAGAGCTTGTTCATTGATGATTTCAGTAGATGGACTCTCTTATACTTTATGAAGCACAAACATGAAGTATTCAGTTGTTTTAAAAAATATCTTGCACTTGTTGAGAACCAAATAGGAAGAAACCCAAAGAGACTAAGGTCAGATGGTGGAGGTGAGTACTTCTCAAATGAGTTTGATGCATTCTTGCAAGACAAAGGAATCAAGAGAGAAATTACAACAAGGTATACCCCTGAGCAAAATGGGGTGGCAGACAGGAGAAATAGATTAATTCTTGAAACAAATAGGTCAATGTTAAATGAGAAAAATTACCTAACTATTTGTGGGCAGAGAGTGTATCGACTGCCATTTATCTTGTAAACAGATTGCCATCCAAATCTCTTTATGGGATGACCCCATATGAAGCATGGCATGGTAGAAGACCGTCACTTGATCATTGCAGGATCTTTGGGTGTGTTGTTTATGTGCATATCCCTTCTCAAATAAGAGGTAAACTAGACCCTAAGGCAGAGAAGTGCATCTTCATAGAGTATGACTTGAATCAGAAAGGATACATGTTCTACAATCCTTCAAACAAAGGATTCGTGGTTAGTAAAGATGTTGTCTTTGATGAGAATGAGTCTTGGTTTGAAAGTGAATGTAGGAAAGTAAAGCTACCTTATGACTTGGAAGAGGAGTTTCTAAGCCTCACTAAGGAGGAACCTACTCAGAATGGAGACATCAACTCAGATGATGAGGACATCATCAACTTAGAGGAATTCAAGGCATGGAAGTCGAAAGGCAAAGTCAAGATTAAGAAGTTGGAGGATATACCGGAATCATCCAACCAAGCAATCGGAAGATCACAAAGGGAGAGCAAGAAGCCAATCAGGTATGGGTATGACACTTCCCTAGTTACTAAGCACTCTATTTATCTTGCAAAAGACTTGTCATTTGAAGAGCCATCATCTTATGAAGAGGCAAAGACCAAGGCATAATGGAAGGAAGCTATGGATGATGAAATTGAAGCACTCAAGGAAAGTGATACTTGGGAACTAGTACCAAAGAAGGAGTCTATGAAGGTAATTGGTTCTAGATGGATCTATAATATCAAAAGGAATTATGATGGATCAATAAGCAAGTACAAAGCTAGAATTGTGGCTAAGGGTTTTGCACAAACTCAAGGAGTTGATTATGAAGAAACATTTTCACCTATGGCCAAAATGCCAACCATCAGGGTATTGGTAAGTGTGGCTACATCAAAGAATTGGAACATGTATCAATTGGATGTAAAAAATGCATTTTTAAATGGCTGGATTGTAGAGGAGGTGTGCATGTCTCAACCTCCTAGCTATGAGGATCCAAGCAAGGTAACATATGCATGTAAATTGAGAAAAGCTCATTATGAATTGAAGCAGGCACCTAAGGCATGGAAACATAGGTTGACTACATGCCTTCAGGATCAAGGATTCATCATGAGTAAAGCAGATACTTCTCTATTTATTAAGAGGAGAAATTCAGAGGTAATATACCTATGTGTATATGTTGATGATATCATACTCACAGGTAATGATGCTAATGGCATCAAACAGATCAAGAATCAGATGATGCAAGAGTTCAAAAGTAGTGACCTTGGATCACTAGAATATTTTCTTGGACTTGAGTAAGTCTATACTAACTCTAGAATTTATATTACTCTGAGAAAGTATGTACAGGATATGTTAAAGAAGTTTCATTTGTAGGATGCCAAAGTAGCAAGTACTCCATTGGAGGTTAATCAAAAGTTAAGTGCTCATGAAGAAGGTGTGCTTGAGAACATTGCAAGTTACCAAAGCATAGTGGGAGCTTGAACTATTACATTGACAAGCAGTGATATTGCTTATGAAGTAAGTGTTTTAAGTCATTTTATGCACAAACTAGGGCACCTCGTTTGGAAGCTACCAAAAGGATTTTGAAGTACCTTAAGGGCACTTAAAATCAAGGGTTATATTTTCCTTATACTTCACACTTGGACATCAAGACATATTCAGATGCATATTGGGCAGGTTGCAAAGATGATAGAAGAACTACCTTAGGATAACTATCCTTTGCACGCAATAAACCTATATCATGGTCTTCAACAAAGCAACCTACTGTTGCTTTGTCTTATACAGAGATAGAGTATAGAGGATTGGCCAATGCTACTCAAGGGGCCATATGGATCAGATTGTTGTATACAAATTTGGGTTTGCATACATCTCCAATGATTTTTGGAGATAATACAAGCTCACTACATCTTGCAGCAAATCCTTTATCATTCTAGGACCAAGCCTGTAGAGGTCCAGTATCATTATGTGAGAGAGAAGCTATTGAGAAAGGAAATTCAATTGGCTTATGTGTCTACTAATATGCAATGTGCAAACTGATTGACTAAAGCATTAGATGGTACAAAACTTTGTAGATTTAAGTCTATGATTGGATTGCACGACATTCAAGAAGATTGAAGAAGAAGACCAAGCCCAAATGTTTGGCTTGAGGGGGAGCTATTGGTGCAAAGTTCAAGCCTACACATTTGGCTAGAAGTTCATGAATATTTGAAGCTCCATCGAAACCATTGCTAGGAAGATCTTTTATCTTTACCATTTGTAAAAGTCACTTTGACTTGGAAGAATCATTGTAACCACCACTAAACTCGTGGAGTTCGTTAGTTGAAAATTCATGACTTCAATTGAGGGAATATCTCCTAGATTGGAGGACTACTTTTAGTGAGAGCCAATGAACAATTCAAATTCAAATTTGAAATTACTCAACTATAAAAGATGTAAAAAAACTCACGGGTGTGTGACTCTATTCCTGAGCTCTCCATTGCCAAATTGTAAGATATTGAGGTCTACATTGTAACCTACACTACTAACCATCATTAGGCATTTATTATCAAGCCTATGATCTTGTACAACATTGTTCTTTAGTACAATAAATCTACATTACTCATCTATGGTCTCTCTGTTATAGTCATTCATAGCAGTCACCTTGTACTACTCATATCGCACTCATTCGTTGTTCATTTTCAATGATCTATAGCTTGTTGGAATCAAATTCAAGTTCTCTACATGGGCACAAATTGTGACGACAATCTATTCAGCCAATTTGGAGAAAAGTGCCTCGAAGCACTCATTGGTCAAACTCTACATAGGTCCTTAAAAATCGAGGGTAATGATTCAATTGCTAAATTGATTTCTCTTTGTGTAATACATCATTTTAAGTGATTCCACTTGGAATCATTAGCTTACTAAGATAACTAGATACCTCTAAAAGGAACTTTTCTAATTTCTACCCTATTGAAAGCATTGAGCATAACAAGCAACAAGTGTGTGAACAAAAATAGAAGGTTTTAATTAATCCTTCAACTTGGAAATAGTTTGTTTTGGTTCAATCATCTCTTACATCATTTCCAAAGTACATAGGAAATTATTTAGTGTCACTGGAAAGCTAAGAGGGTCAACAACGCAACTCTGAAGCAAGAAGGGGCTGTTACAAAGCAGGATTTGGCATTACCTTGAGTGTCCATCCATCTTTCCCAACATAATTGACACCCAAAACAAACTTTTAAACATAAAATGTAGACTAACCTCATCAAATCTTCTGAACACTTGTTTAGAATCATTGATATGGTGAGTAATGAATTTTCTACATCTTGAAGATTCTAGAGCTTGATCTTTCAAATTTTCATCTTATCCTGAATATCATAAATTAAAGGCATCCTCATAAATGGAATGAAATCATGCAAGAACATATTCATAGAATTCATCATATGTGCTACTTAATTTGTAGCTTCCTTTGGAAAATTGCACACACATTCTAATCCTAGAGGATTTTTCATCATGATAAAATCCCTACTTTCAATAGAAAACTAGAGTTGATCATATCCTAAATATAAATAACTCATAGAGTAGGTAAAGAGCCCAACAAATGCTTTTGCAAACTCACCTATTGTAGGGCCTCTTCCAACATTTCTAATAGTGACTTTATTGATAGGTTGTAAGTCCTAAATGAACCTAAATTCTCATTTATATTCGGGTATAGGGAACCATCCATTTCAATATGGAGATGAAGTTGGTTAAAGAATCCTCATGTGCATCTTTTCCTGAAGCAGTTTCATCAACCTAGGTAAGTGAGCTTGTGCAATTTGTATAGGGTGAAAATTTCATGGGACATGTGGTACTGTAAACATGATTATAGGTGGAACTAGTCATGGATAAGAAAAACTTGCCTCATAAGGGTAAAATGTAAAAACGTTTCCATGCTTCACTAGGTAATATAAAATCGTAAGTTCCTAGTTTTACTCATTCAATAGTTTCATCAGTGATTGTATGCCCTATGTTTTTTTGTTTTCTCACAAAAAAGGGTCTCTCTTCTTGCACTTTTCATCATTTCCTTTTGTTAAATCTTGAGCAATGGGTTTAAATTCTTTGTTAGATTTTTAGTGCATTCTATTCACTTAAACTTCTTTGATTACATGCTCTTTCGTAAATTTGGAGATCAAAAAATATTTAGCAAAGGAATTAAGAAGCAAAAATCTTGAATTTTTTGAATCTTATAATATTTGTCGAATATCTTCATGTAGTGATAATCTAGATGAAGTTCCAATGATATGTTCAATATTCTCATATTGAGCTCCTTTCTTGTAAAGATAGATGGAATGCTTCAATACCTTACTAAAACACATCTTTGAGAAGTTGAAGTCTTGAATCACCTAGAGTTTGACTCACAACATGTATGTTATAAGTTTGAACTAGTTGTATAGAGTTTGAGTTCTCTCTGTCTCTCTCTCTCTCTCTCTCTCTCTCTCTCCGTCCCTCCCTCCCTCTCTCTCTCTATACCTGACCTCAACACATTGATGGGGAAACTCTTCACACATGAGACAAAGCTCAATAAGAATGGAGACAACTCTATAGTTAGCTAATTTTTTTCCCTTCATATAGGTAGAAATAAAAGTAAGGATAAAGTTAAAGGAAAAAAGAATGAAGAAGAGGCTAGTACCTCTCAAGTGAACTTCATAGGTAGAGGAAGAGGTACTAGAGGAAGGGGCAGAGGAGGAAAAGAAGGCAAGGGGAGATCTTGCAATACTTCACCTTGCAATATCTATGGGCTAACCAATCACACCATAGAAGAATGCTTCAAGAACACAAGGAATCAGAGAGGAAGAGGCTTCCATAGAGGAGGCTATGGACAATCTAGAGGCATGTTCAACAATGGACGAAGCAATTATCACAACTACAATCAAAGCGACAACAACAACTACCAAGGAGGATTCAAAGGTAGAAGAGATTATAACAACTACACAAAAGACCAAGAGGATATTACTGATCATGAACATGACATCCAATCAAGGTAAAGATGATGAGCATCTTTTCTATATTGATTCTGGTTTTCCAATCATGTGGCTAGAAAAGTAGCTTTGCTATTTGATCTTGAAGAACTTAAAGGGAAGGGTGAGGTGCAAATGGGTGATGACACTAGAAATTTTGTTAAGAAAATTGGAAATGTCAAGGCTTCTGATGGTAATATGAACCTTTTGGGTAAGGTTGTATATGTGCCAACCATAACAAAAATCCTAATCAGTGTTGGGTAGATTGTTGAGAAAGGCTTACAGGTCAGATTCACAAGGCATGGAGCATATGTGGAGGATCCTTAACAAAGCTTCAAGAGGACTGCAAAAGGTGCAAATATGGTATACTCTTTACATTTGAAGTTGAAGATACCAGAAATATTGCACTCTTCAACAACAAAGATCAAACCTTACCTAAACTTGAAATATGGCATAAAAGATTAGGTCATATAGGTGAAAGAACACTAAAGCAAATATGTAGGGATCCGAGTGTGCTTGGCCTTCCAAATGTGTCCAAGCAATACATGATTTACAAATGTGGAGCACGCCAATTCGGAAAATCTCACACACAATCATTCAATAGGAAAGGATATATGTATAAAGACGACTTGGAGCTTGTGTACATAGATGTGTGGGGTCCTAGTGGAGAGCCATCAATCTCAAGATCAAGGTGCTATGTTTCATTCATAGATGATTATAGTAGATGGACAATCCTTTACTTCATGAAGCATAAAGATGAAGTCTTTACTTGTTTCAAAAAGTATTTGGCATTGGTTAGAAACTTCAAGAGGATCACATCTCATGGAGGTGGTGAGTATTTCTCACATGAATTTTACTCATTCCTATAGGAGAGAGATATAAAGTGAGAGGTCACAACAAAATACACTCCTGAACTAAATGAAGTGGCAGAGAGGAGGAATAGAATGATAGTAGCGGCTACAAGATTAATGTTGAATGAAAAGAAACTACCAAATTACCTATGGCTAGAGGCTGTTTCCAGAGCCACATACTTGATAAATAGGCTCCCATCCAAATCTTTGGATGAAATGACACCCTATGAGGCATGGAATGATAGTAGACCCTCATTCGACCATTGTAAAATCTTTAGATGCATTGCTTATGCACATATACCCTCGCATATTAGAGGGAAGATTGATCCAAAAGTTGAAAAGTGTATACTAGAACCAAAATGGATATAGGTTGTACAATCCCACTAACAAAGGATTTAGATTTAGTAGGGATGTGGTGTTTGATGAAAATAAATCATGGTTTCAAGATGATTGTAGGAAAATTAAGCTACTTTATGACTTGGAAAATAATTCAAGGCTTGGAAGTCAAAAGGCAAGATCAAGTTCAAGTAGTTGGAAGACATTCCAAAGTCTTCCAATCAAGCACTCAGAAGATCTCAAAGGGAGAGTTGAAAACCCATAAGGTATGGCTTTGGCACATCACTAGTCATGAAGCATTCTGTGTACATGACTAAAGACTCTATAACAAAAGAACCTTCTTCATTTGAAGAAGTGGTGTAGTTCAAGCATAAGCACCACTTCCTTTACTTGTCAATCTGCGGAGATGTGAGGACCGGTATGAAGACCACGAGCAAGTGAAGGCACAAAGTGCAAGAGTGAAAGCACACAAACATGCACACACATACACACACACACACACACACACACACACACAAGGTAAGATCAAAGAGAGGAACAACAGAAAGCTTTGATTGCAAAAGAGTTCTCTTATAAAAGCTCTATTCTTGAACCATCTAACCTAAAAAATGAGCTCTCTAGCTCTTTTTATAGTTTTTGGACTAGTTTTGGCCGTATCCAGACTTAGTGTCCAGCCTACTTAAAAATTAGGTTCCACAGCTTATTTGAGGCTCAAAATCGAGTATAAAAATGATGAAAATTGGTAGGATGATACTTCTAATACTCCTCAAGCTCAAGGACTCCTCGACTTGAACAAACTAGAGTTGCAAAAATATGAAATGGTATTTACAATGGTTTTTTAGTGATGAAAATCACTATTTTTGTATGGGCTTCTTGTGCAAATTTGACATACACTTCTTGGAGCTCCCTACTTGCTCCCTTTTCTTGTGTGTCCACTTCTTTGATGTGATTCCATGCTTTGTCCTTGACCTTGAGCTTCAACACTCACCCCCTCTCGAGTCTGTCCTCCCTGACAAACCCTTGTTGTAAGGGTTGTTCCATGTAGAGAGATAGTGTCCAGCCTTTGTATGTGCTACTTCCTTGGATTTCAGCGAGAATGTGTCATTGTGAGCTTCCAAAAACTGCTAGTTGTTCAAAAGAGTTTTTCAATGTTGAGTGGGAGCAACTACTGGCTTTGAACTGCTTCCTAGGTATTGATATTGTCCTCAAGATGTCCTCTAGATCTTCCAAAGATGATGTTCAGAGCAGTCATGCCAAGTACGCATAACCCATAGTGAATGAAGGGTAGGTGTGTTAGTGCATGGGTTGAAGAAATTATGTGCCTTGTGCATGACCTTGTAATGTGACCCTATGCATGCATACTTGGAAAATGCATTGGAAGAAACATGGTGCAAGAATTGGAGGTCTTGAGCTAAGTGCTCAAGGGTATGCTAACGAAGAGGTTTCCTAACTATTATGGTTATGGTGTGGCCAAAGTAAGGATTCTTACCATGAAAGGTCGATCGATGTTCTGCTCGTTGTGTTGTACCCCCCATCATAGGGATTGACCAATGGTGCATCTTCTGTGGTTGATGAATGTCCTTGTTGATGATTCACTGATGAGATTTGTTGAGTGCCTGGTCCTCTCCCCTCTCTTCAAAGCAACATTTGCCAAATACTGAGAATTGAATTTCTTTATATTCCTTGACAAATAACATTGGGTAACTACACCAAGCTTAGTTTCACATATTCTCTTTAGCTCACCATAAGTAGGAGTCTTCTCACCCAGTATTTAGACAATGATTTTTGGGGTACCAAACTACCCCTTGCAGATATCTCCTTGGATGCTCTTGTACTTACAGTAGTTAAGCATTGCTCAAGTTGTGGACCTTCCAGCTCTTCCCTCCTACCATGGTAAGGGGAAACAATAGTTGTGGATGCCATGTTCATGTCAAGTGCATGACATCTACTAGATAAGCCAATAATAGTATCTACTGTTAGCAAAGACACACTTCTATCCAAATTGATAAATGCCCAGTAATCAACAGTTCCACCTTCAACTAAGAATGACTCATTCATGTTTCATGAGCCAAACCTTGGACAAGTTCTCTCTCTCTCTCTCTCTCACACTCTCTTTCTTTTTGAAAGAAGCATGTCACAAAACAAGAAGACAGATGTTAGTATCAGGAAAAATAGTTGACATATGTCAATGTGCTCTTGTGCATGGGACTCTCAAATGTGTCTATGCATGGCCCTGTAATGTGGCCCTATATTAATGCATACTTTGGAAATGCATGACCTGAATGGTGCAAAAGACAAGGTTGTGCAAGAAGCACATGATTTTCGCTCATCGAGGCTTTTAATGTTATTTGTGGATGTTGATGCCATCGGTCTTGGAGGTGTCCATTGGATCTCAAGATGACAACTGATCCTTCCTCCTTATAGGGATCCATTTGAAAACGATCTTCGATTGTTTAGTGATCTCCTTTGGCTACTTCATGTTTGGATGGTTTCTTGAGGGTTTGATCCTTTGTGGTTGGCTCTTTGGTTTTGTGGGGCCGATCGGTACTTTTGGCTTCCATACCCATACCATTGTTGTTGGTCTTCTAACTATTGCCGAAGAGGTGAGTGTATCCTCTTGTGGTCTCTATGCTAGGTTCTTTCCCTTTTCTCTCCTTGGATTCTTGGTCGAGACCTTTTGCATGGTGGAGAGCATAGGCCTAAGTGCATGTAATAGTCCTTTTGGAACCCACATGTGTAATCGCCCTTGTTGAGCTGCAACTAATTTCATAGGCACCCAAATTTGTCGCAGACCTTCTTGTTGAGCTGGTCGTGGTTGTTTGGTTCTGGTCTTAACATTGTTGGCTTGCATGGGTGGGAATTGTGTTGGCAAGGCTGGTGGTTGCTCTCCTTTGCGTACCCAGATCTGCTTCATGCTGAGCACTCCTTTCTTCTTGAAATCCCGTTGTCTATTTGATATAGTAGTTGTCATGTATTGTTTCTCTTGCCTGTGTGGTTGAACTACTACAGATGGCTGAGACTTCATACAAGAAGGGAGTCTCAACGGGTCTCTGACCTCTTTTGTTGGAGGCAACATCCTTCTACATCAGAGAGCTTTGGACACATACAACTTTTTCTCCTCTAAGATTAGTCCTAAGAGAATGTGTGACACCATAATTTATTAGCATGCGGTTTTCTTACTCTAGTGTAATGCATTGTTCATGTACCCAAACTCGAAGAAGTTGTCTTATGAGGTTTAAGTTGACTGCATGGTCAAAAATTCCAATCTTGACCCTAGACAAGTGGTTCAGTAAGGTCTTCATCTTGACACACTAGCATTTTGACTCCTATTGGGACATCTTGAAGAGAGATGGGGAGTTCCACCTCACCCACACAAGGGGTTTCCACCCCTCCCAATCCTATGAGATAGGCTTCTGTAGGATTGATGTTCAACTGCAAGTCTTGGTAGTAGGAAAGTCTAAGTGCACTAGTTGTTGCACGTGAGTCAATCAATGCTTTCATAGTCCTTGCACACTTTCCTTGTCCTATCTCTATGGTCACAAAGGGGTGTCGGTAGATTCTTTGAGAAGTAATTACGCCCAATTTTTGGCACATGTCCATGTGATATTTTGTGGCTCTCGGGTTGACAAATTACTACTACTAGCACTTGAATCCACCACTAAGCGTACCACATTTATGGGTCTGACCTTGGGCACACTAGAGGGGTTTCTTGGACAATCTCTAGGGAGATGGTCCTTACCACACTGAGGACAAAAGGCTTGTATTGTGATGTTCTGTCCTTGTCCCAAAGTTGGTCAGTGGGGACATTTAGGAATGAAATGGTCGCCCTGACACCTAAAACATGGTCCTCTAGGGGCTTGTGGTCTCATTTGTCTCAATTGGGGCCTAGGGTTAGGATTTGTGTACATGACATTGGAGTATTCTCGCTCCCAATTTTGTTCCATAGGTGGTGCCTCATATTGATACGAGTAAATCTCACTATGCTCAGGCGACTCAATGTAATAAGCATGTGGACTACCTTCATGGGAGTAGTCTGAACTAGGAGCATGAGAGTCATTTTCTGAGACCAATGGAGTTAGTAGCACCAATGTTTTATTAAGGTTCTCTTCTGTCACTGCATACTTAACTGGAATTACATTGGCAGGTGCTGGTGGTTGGTTTCCTAGGACTGGTTGTGGCCTATATGGTGCCTGATATTGTTGTTGTGGACTATAATATGGCTGTTGGTATTGGTTCTAATAACTATCTTGTTGGTAAGGTTGCTAATAATTTTGTCTAACAGCCTGTCTATTGTATGGACAATCTTGAGCCGTGTGGTTCGTGTATTTTCTCTCAATAGTGCAATATGGAGCACTCCTTTCTCTCATGTTCTGATTGTGTAATGGGCATACGTTAGCCATATGGTCACTTCCGCATGTATAACACCGATTCAATGAGGTGACTCTTTGTATTTGTCTATTTTAAACTCCTAGCTTCTTGGCAACTTCTCTGCTATTTCATCCAGCTCAGTGGAGGCTATAGAGGTATGACTAGTAGAACTGTCGGAGTCCTTATAGAGTTTGGATACTACTAACTACTCACCCAAGTTATCTTCTATGTCAATGCACGTCCACACACACTCTTCTATGCTTCTAGGCTCTTTCAAATACACATATCATCTTAACTTGGTGCTTAATAAGCCATCTAAGAACAAAGCCACTTGTTTGGTTTGTGTGGGTAACTCTTGAGTAGGGCATCTTTTGAGGTACTGTCTAAACCTTCTACCTACTAGTCGCACTGTTTCTTGGGGTGTCTGCTTGAAGCTGTGGATCAAAGATGATGTGTTATGCCTGATACTACTCTTCGAAAATTCTTCAATGAATTCATTTAGCAGTTGACCTATATCGTGATATTTGCGACTACTCAATGGTTGAAACTAAGCTAACGCACTACCCTTAAGAGTCAAACTGAATGCCTCATACTGGGCGAACAAATCCTCAACCTTTTCAGCTCTTAACACTTGTTTGAACTCGGCCATATTATCATAAGGATCTCCTGTCCCGTCAAAATAATTCTTCATTTCCTTGATCACTTTAGTGGGTCTAAGGGTTCTTGGGTGCTCTGGAGGTCTAGGAAATGGAAAATCATGTTCATCTCTTTGTTGCCTATGTGCTCAATGTCTCTCTCTTTCAGGTCTTTTATCCTCATGTCCTGATCTATTTATGCCAACAGTGTGTGTAAAACTGACCTCAAGTGTCTCTTTGGCTCTTTCCCTCTTGTTTTCATGAGCCTTGGATGATCCTACTCCTTGAAGGCCATGGGACACATTGGATCGTGGTGGAGGAAAGATCAATTCACCCAGCCAAGTATATGCGTGCCTATCATGCTTTGATCCTAAGGAGATTTTCTCTGATGTGTTATCTAGGTAGACAACTTTGCCTGATATCTCAGTATCTTTGAATTCGTAAATGATGACTATACCCAATTGGCTAGGTTGATCTGGCTTGAATCTCCAAAAGGCTTCCTCTGTTTCTCTATTCAAGTATAGTTCTATGCTTTTGTTGTCTTGAGGGATCCAATGGGGAGTGATCACTCTGTTCAAAAGTGACTTGACTTTAGGAGTTTGGGATCCTTGTCCTACATTTCCTTGTTCTAGGTCTCCTATCTCATTCTTAGGAATGGTATTTCCTAACTCATCTGTCCTATCAGGTAGGTTGGTGACCACATATATGGTTCCTTCATTATCAATGTATGAACCTTCTTCAAACTTGACTACTGGTTGTTAAAGTCCAAAGGGTTGATATGGATTTTTGAGTTGGACCACTGATCGCCTTAGGCCGTCCTCATAGATGCGAGCACCTAATTGGTTGGTCCAAATATATTCCAGATGTGTCTTATATGGACCTTGGGGTGTTTGTAGATAAGTATTTCCTGAGCCACCTGCAGGTTTCCCCATGCTAAAAGACATTTCTGAGTCACTTGTGTCAGAGCTTAGTACGTAAGGATAACCACTTAGTTGTTGTGCCCAAGACTTAGCTCTATGGTTGACACTTCCTTCAGAAGATATAATGCTTTGTCTATCCTTGCCTAGGTGTCTACTAGATCTCAGGTTCATAAACTTTGGTTAAGAGTCCAAAATTTCCCCTTGGTATGGTTTAAAGTCCTTTGGACTCTCCTTGGGTTCCTCGTCCCACCTCAAGGTCAACTTCAAATTATCCTATCTAAAAATCAACGCATTATTCTTATAAAAAACAATTGAGGCCATGTAGGATTCAAAACAAGCTTTCCAACAAGCTATACAACTGAAAAAATGGACTTTGATGAAAGAGTTATGTCAAATAAGGCTCCTGGGGGTCAAAACAGGGAAACAGGACCTTTTGGAAAAATCAGGATTTTGGACAACCTTGGAAATCACGATTTTTGGGGTTCTGGAAATCACGATGCTGAGCTCTTATGAAAATCCCGATTTTGAAGGATCATGAAAATCGCGATGCTGAGCAACTGCAAAAATCACGATTTTGTGAAATCATGAAAATTGCGATGTTGAGCACTGATGAAAATCACGATGTTGAGCACTGATGAAAATCGCGATTTTGAGCAATGCCCAAAAAATGTGATCTTGACTGAAAATTGTGAAAAATGCAATTTTGAGTGAAAATCGTGAAAAAGGCAATTTTGAGTGAAAATCGTAAAAAACACGATTTTGATTGAGAATCGTGGAAAATGGGATTGTGAGTGAGAATCGTGAAAAATGCGATTATGATAGAAAATCATGTTTTTGGCTTTAAAATTGTGATTTTGAGAATGATTAGAAAATCACGATTTTGATTGAAAATTGTGTTTCCTCCAAATCTTGTTTTTACTTGAAAATCACGATTTTGAGCACAACCAGAGAATTGTGCTTTTGAGAATGACCTCAGAATCGTGTTACTTTCAGAAAGCTTTTAGGTGGGAAATAGAAAATCATATTTTTTTTGAAAAAAAATGAATTTTATGAAAATTGCGATTTTTAGTTTTTTGGTGGAAAATTCAAATTTCTCAGCTCCGAGCAATGGCAAGCTCCGTATGTGCACAGAATCGTAAAAAACATAGGCGCATGCTCTCCCTTGCACTTCCTAACTCTTACTCACACAATAATGCATGAAAAATGGTATGAAAATGGACTAAAAAGCAAGAAACGTCTGTTAAGATGAAGATGAAATAAGATGCAGATGGTGATGATGATGAAGACGAAGAAGAGAAATCAGAAAATGAACCCAAATGATAGGTTTGTTACCTTCCAATGTCGCAAATCTATGATCTTACCATCACAACGCTCGTCCTCGAAGCTCTCTCCCCAGCAACGATGCCAAAATTTGGTGTAGCTCAGGCGTATGCACCACCTCCTTTACTTGTCAATCCACAAAGACGTGAGGACCGGTATGAAGACCATGAGCAAGTGAAGGCACAAGTGGGAGAGTGAAAGCACACAAATATGCACACACATACACATACACACACATGCACAAGGTAAGATCAAAGAGAGGAACAATGGAAAGCTCTGATTGCAAAAGAGTTCTCTTACAAAAGCTCTATTCTCTAACCAGCTAGCCTAAAACATGAGCCCTCTAGCTCTTTTTATAGTTTTTGGACTATTTTTGGACTAGTTTTGGCTCTGTCTAGACCTAGTGTCTAGCCTAGTTAAAAATTAGGTTCCACGGCTTATTTGAGGGCTCAAAAGGAGTCCAGAAATTATGAAACTTGGTAGGATGATACTTCTAATACTCCTCAAGCTCGAGGAAATGGTATTTACAATGGTTTTTAGTGATGAAAATCACTATTTTTGTAGGGGATTCTTGTGAACACTTGACATACACTTCTTGGAGCTCCCTACTTACTCCATTTTCTTGTGTGTCAACTTCTTTGATGTGCTTCCATGCTTTGTCCTTCACCTTCAGCTTCAACAAGAAGCCAATGAGAACAAAGAGTGGAGAGAAACCATATAGGAAGAAATTGAAGCACTTTAGCAAAATAACACTTGGGATTTGGTTCCCAAGAAGCCAGGTATGAAGGTTATAGGATATAGGTGGATATATAAATTCAAGAAGAATTCAAATGGTTCTATAAAGATGTAAAAAGGAAGGCTTTTGGCAAAGGGGTTTGCTCAAACCCATGGAGTGGATTATCAGGATACATTTTCACCTATGGCTAAGATGCAAACCATCATAGTTTTGGTAAGTGTTACTGCTTCAAAGACTTCGAACATATCTCAATTAGATGGTAAGAATGCATTCCTTAATGGATAATTCTCAGAAGAAGTTTACAAGGCTCAACCACTAGGGTATGAAGATAAGGATAAAGGAGGTTATGTGTGCAAGCTAAGGAAAACACTCTATGGTCTAACGCAAGCTCCCAGAGCTTGGAACCATAGGCTTGTCACATATTTGCAGGATCAAGGATTTTTTATTAGCAAGGGAGAATCTTCTTTGTTCATAAAGAAGACTAACTTAGAAGTTATTTACTTATGTTTTTATGTGGATGACATTATCATTACATGAAATGATGCCAATTGCATCAAGGAATCAAATCTCAAATGATGGAAGAGTTTAAAATCAGTGACATTGGGTTGTTAACAGTTTCTTGGATTAGAACTTGTGTACATAGGTTCTGGTGTCTTTATTGTTGATATATTTAGGTAGTGATGTGTGTGAACACAATAGGACCGTCTGGGAACTTTTTTCCCTCTTTAGGAGGTTCCCCCCCTCCCCCCTTGTATATATGCCTATTGCCCTAATGGGCTACTTATCTTTGTACATTCTCTAGTAATACATTCAGTATTGTGTGTTGTGCTCCAAGCTTCTTCTCCTTCTTGGTGCTCTTCATGTGCTTCCACAGACGTCTATCTCCAACAATTCGTATCATAGCAGGTCATCGCTTCATCTAGGGTGCCATCGATCCTCCTTTGGTTGCAATCTCAGAATCACAGGAATTTTAGTGAGCATACTCAGTGTGTTTTTGAGAAAATTGCTTCGCTATGTGGTGCCGAAATCGTGATCTGAGCTCGATTAGGCCTTCGAATGCAATATTGTAGTGCTTGTGTAGGCTATTTCATGCTTTTGTGCGAAAGGTATATACCACTTTCTGTTCACCAGTATAATCATCTTGAAGTGTGCTACAAGTGTAGTGGAGTTCGTCTGGGCAGTTTTGTTCAACTTTTTGGGATACAGTCAATTTTCTACATCAAGGTATTTTAGTCACCGACCATGGCTGAAAGTAGTGATGTATTTCGTATGTTGGCTGTTGAGGATAAGTTGGATGGTACCAACTACCCGTTATGGGCTTATATGATGTGACATGTATTGCTTGCAAAAGGACTGTGGAACATTGCAGAGGGTGTGGAAAAATGTCCTATTACACCTCCAAATGTTACAATTGCAGGTATAGAAGCTGAGGTAGAAGGTGTTGAAGATGATGATATTCTGCATATCCTTGTTCGTGCTACAGTTTCTGCTGCACCTACTACAAAGAAAATTTGTTGGGATGGGAGAGATGCCCAAGCACATGAATTGATAGCTTTTTTTGTCAAACGTGTCATTATTCCTCACATTCGCTCTTGTAGAACAACTAAGTATGCTTGGGATACACTTACCACATTGTACCAAGCTAGGAATGAGGCTCATATTGCTTACCTCCGAAAACAGTTGGAGAGTGAGCACATGAATGAAGGTGATTCTATGGATAGTTTTTTAGCAAAGATCAAAGACTTGAAGGAATAGTTGATTTCTGCTAATGAGGTTATACTAGATAGCTCACTTGTGTAGAGCATTCTAAATGGTCTCCTGAATTCATATCAGAGTTTTGCTTCTACTCTTCGGTTAATGATGAAAGGCAATCCAAATGACTTATCATTTGAGAAGTTAGTCTCTATTCTGTTGCAGGAAGATCAGTCTAGGCACAATAGGTCCATTGTACATGTTGCAAATCAAGCTTTCTTGGCTAGTCAGAAGGGCAATGAAAAATGGAGCTCTTCAACTAGTAAGCAGAAATCTACAAATGCTCCACATTCGAAGAAGGAAGATAAAGATGAGAAGAAATCAGAAAAGCAAAAATTGTTTTACTAGTACTGTAAAGGGAATGATCATATCATAAAGAACTATCCAAAAGTAGCTGCTAAAGAGGCAAAGAAGAAAGAGGTTGGAATGGTTGTTGTAGAGGCCTCTACACCAAAAACAGAGTGTGCTAATCTTTTGAAAGAAGAAGAATGGGCGTTTACTACTATCTGCACTTTTGACCCATCTTTTCATGAGTAGTGCATGTCTGCAGTAGACTCAGATGTTTGATATTTTGATAGTGGGGTGACCAAACATATTAGTTTGCAACACAGTTTCTTCTCTTCACTCGAGCCTTCCCATACAGGGAATACTGTTACATGTGCCAACAACTCCTCTTATCTTATTATGGGAATCGGTAATCATTTTGACTACTCCTGATGGTAGTTCTTTCACTTTGTCAGATGCTTTATTTGTGCCAGTGATCAAGAAGAATTTGTTATAAGTTTTTGCATTAGCCAAGATTGGCTTGGTTGTGAAATTTGTTGATGATAGGTGTATAGTTCATGATCTGTCAAATGGCAATGTGATTATTACTTCTAGCATTTTATGTCATGGGCTGTATAAGCTCATAGACTATGAAAGATCTTTGAATGATTCAGCATGTGCAGTACACGATTCTCACGCTATGTCAGATGCAAAGCTTTGGCATGCACGCTTTGATCATCTGAGTTTTGCTAGTTTGCTACGCCTGCTGATATCTGAAATGGTGTCCTCTTTGCCCAAAGTTGAGGCACCTCAAAAACATGTTTGTGAAGGCTATATTTTGGGCAAAATGCAGCGTTCCTCATTCCGATTAGTGAGCTCTTTCCATAGCTACTTCTCTACACTCACATTTTGCAATAGAACATTGCGAATGTCTTTGTATTTCTATGTAATCTAATACATATACATTGATTACTTCTCTACTTCAGTTCTGAGATATGATCATCTCAGAATAGTGATCTTTTTAGAGCTTATTCTCAGAACATGATTGATCTTTTGATGTAATTTAATGTGCTATGGAATCAACATACTATCTTCTTCTTATCTACAAAGTGTAATTATTATTAATTTTTCCAATCATGAGTTATCTTCATATTGTTACTCTCTGGTCTACACATTGAAGCACCCGCAAAATGTCGGGCAAGTCTTCTAACTTGCAAAGCATCATTCTCAGTGTGTAGTCCATCTTTTTTATTTACATAACTCATTATTGGTAGCTATTTAAATTAACTAGATAATCCCAAAAGGAGTTTAGCTATTTGCTAGCAAGTTAGGAGCACATAACACTTTACTGAACATATGTAGAGATAAAAAAAGCAAGTATATGGCCTTGGTCCAACCTTCTACTTATTTGTTTTGCTCCATTGATTAGATTATCATGCTCCATAGCAATATGTGATTATTTGTGATTAATAGGAAGCTTAAAGGACCTATTATACTCTCCACAACTTGTTCTCAACTAGTGTGAAATAGAGTTTTGCAGCACCACTTCATCTCTCGAATCTATCCACCATCTTTCCAACATATATCAAGATCCTTGAATGCATAATCCCTGAATGAAAAATCCTCATTATCACGTGAAAAATGCTCAAATGTATCAAAACATGTATCCTCAAGCTTCTCAAATAAATTTTCAAAATCCTCAAAATCAAAATTTTCAAGATCATCAACCATAGACTATGGAAGCTCCTATGACACCTCAAGTACCACATGCTACTCCCCAATCTCCGCAAATACATCCTTTGCATTATCAAAATCCTAATTATCATATTGAAGCACCACCTTTTAAAAAAAATCCTCAATTTCAAAATTTCTAACTAGAAGTTAATCAAAATCCATTAAATTTGAATGCTTTTGTGTGTGGTCCTCATAGGTATCCTTGATGTGATTCATTAGATCACTTTTTGAGATATTGTGAGTTATTGGATGCCACTAAGGAGCAATGACTAGGAATAGGCGTATATGCAAAAATTCATGACTATTGGTCTAGGATACCTTTGCAAGGAAATTATAATAAAGAAGGAATGGAAAAGTACTACAAAAACAAAACCATGATATATGCAAGAACTAGAGGAGAGAAACTAGAAGCTCTTCATGAAAAAGAAGAAGAATCAAGTAAACCCACAAAGTAGTTTGACCTTTCCATAGAAGATTTAGTAAGAGCACAAGATGAGATGACGAGAATAATGGCTTGGGATTCACGAATAGAAGATCAGTTTCTTATTTCTTACATATCCAATGTAGAAGGAAAATTGAAAAAGAGATGCAACAGAGCATAGTGAGAGAAGAGTGACTTGAAAACAAACCTTAGAGGGAATAGAAACCATCATTGAGTAAGGGAAAACAACACAACCCAAAGATAAAAAACAAGAATCAGAACTCAATGAACAAAAACAAGAGGAGAAACAAAAAGGCAAGAAGAGAAAGAAAAGGAAAAAAGAGAACCAAAGCTTTTGGAGAAAGAAGAACAATCAAAACGAACTCAAGACCAAGCAGAAGAACATAACAGAAAACAAGATCATTAGAAAAAACAAAAGAAACCAAAGAAAAAACCTAAAGGCATCTTGATTTCAGAAATTGAGAGAAAAATAGATCCTATGGATATTTTAGATGACATTTTTCTTAAGGCTCAAGCGGCTGTCTTTAGAACGAGTTTCCTCTATTGCAAAGACTGGTTTTAAAGATAACTTTATTGGCTCAAATCAAAGGAAGAGGTTTTGGATTAATCTAGACATTGAGATGCAAGATTATCTAGATCAAGATCAAGCTATGAATGAAGCCTTAAGCTTTGATGAATCTGATGAAGAGGACCTTGATGATGATGATGAAGTAAATGTTAATAAAAAAAAATCTTAGGACCTATTTAACTTGATAATGAAATTTATGAAAACTATCTTGAAAGTCACTTTAAAAGAAAATTTTGATATAGAAGTACATTAGAGATGCATGTTAAAATAGGAAATGATAAGAATGCTATCATTGTAAATGCATTATTAGATTCTGAATCCGAAATCAATGTGATTTCAAGAGAAGTCTATGATAAATTTTGATGGCCCATAGATAAAGATTGTGGATGGCATATGAGAACTATAGATAATGGTGTAGCTACCTTGTGTGGAGCTTGTGCTAATGTGCCCATATCCATAGGAGGAATCCGAAATGAATTTCATTTCTATATTCAAGATAATTGTTCCTATGAAGGTCTCTTAGGCTAGCCCTTTATTTGTGAGAGTTGTATGGAAACTAAAGCCATGGGTTATGGGTCTACCTATGCTAGAAGTAAGTCCAAGGATGGAATGCAATCACTTCAAGTCATGATGGTAGGAGTAAATCATCCTAGGAATCCACTATCAGTTATAAAGACGCCTATTGTTACTCAAGATCATGAGCATGTTTGTAGCGATTGTGCACCTCGATTCATATTTGGAGCCACATATGATCGAAATTTTGGATACATTCTATTGTTGAGACTGACAACAATGGACATTGGTTTGACATGTCACAAACAACTAACTTGTACAATAGTTTGTCACTTTGTTTTCCACATTTTAGAATATATTTCATATATAAGAGTCAATTATCCAATTTTTTAATCCAGAAAACCCAAAAAAATTATAAAACCAACAAAATCATGGAACACAATGAGAACATTGACCATGTGAGTGAGACATCTCATTGTTTCGAGTCTACTCTTGAGGAGTTAGAGTTATATTTTGAGCAAGTTTCTAATTCCCACATTGTTCTTCTTACTTCCCTTGATGAGTATGCTCTAATCCAAGAGTATGCTCTCAATGTTCACAAAACCTCAAAAATGAACCAAACACATGATGCCATAGTTGAAACAAAATTCAAACTCATGACAAGAAAATCAAACCCATAGATCATCCATTACCCCAAGGAAGTAAAAAAAAAATTATTGATGTGAAAAACAATCCAATTCTTCAGGATAGGAAAAACATAGGACATACATTCACGGATAAGACAATCAAATAGGCAAAAATTGTTAGGGATGATCAATTTCTTTTGTCAGCAGAGAGAGATGAATTTGAAAGAGTCATACATCGAGATGGAAAATCCTTTACTATGTATCCTCATGAGGTTGGTTGCATAAATCCTAAGCTAGTTGTACCCATGATTATCTTTACTATTCCAAATATTCTATGGAATCTTCACTCTATACGAGTTCTAAAGGCTCACTTACTTGAGCTAATGAAACTACTTAAGGAGAAGATAAACATGAGAATCTAAGATCCATCTTTTGCACCTTTCTCAAATAGAGGGCTCATTGTGCCTAGAAATAATGGCAAGCTATGATTTATTCAAGATCTCGAACCCATTAATAAATTCATGATAACGAATGGGAACAAGACCCATTGTAGATTAGTTTGTTGAATCATTTTGAGATCATTTTATCTATTGAATAGGTGATTTATATTCTTCGTATGACCAATTCCAATTAGAGATCCATAGTTGTGACATGACCACAATGAAAGCTCCTTTAGGCTTGGTCTGATTGTGTATTTTACCTCAAATAACAATTAATTGTATGGATCATATGATGAGTGCTATGAATATGGTCTTACATGATTTTATCCCTCATATAACCATGCCATTCATTGAAAATATTCCAATTCAAAGGGTGAGTAACATGTAAAGGACATTAACTTAGATTCATCTTGATTTTGTAAATCTTTTCTTGACCATATCTCTGATTGTGAATGAATATTTCAATGCGTTGATAAGATAGGTCTCACATCTTCCATAGAAAAATCTATTTTTGGTGTCAACAAGGTTGTTACTTTTGGACATTTATGTGGTCATTATAGTCAAAAGCCATACCTAAAAAAAGCTGATGCCATTATCAAGATTTTTGAAACATGTAAAAACATGAGTGAGGTATGCACATTTCTTGGTGCTTGCATCTTTTATGTTATTTGGATCGCAGACTTTGATATTGTTGTCGATTGCCTCTATGACTTGTTGAGGAAGAAACAAAAATTCATTTGGACTAAAAAACACACCAAACCTATGTGTAAATTGAAGAAATTATTGTTTGAAGCTCCCATCCTTAAGCATATAAACTATTTTGTTAACAAAACTGTTATATTGGCTATTGCTACTAGTCTTATTGGTATAGGTTGGGTCATAAGTCAAGATGATAGTGAAGGGAATAGATATGCAATTACTTTTGGAGCTAAAATTTTACCTGAAACAAAAAAAAAAGGTATCCAAAAATCAAAGGAGAACTATGGGGTATCTAAACAACTTTGAAAACAGAAAAAGAATATTTCGTTGGTGCAAATATCAAGGTTGAGATTGAGTGTTTGCCTCTCATTGGAATGATAGCCAATTGTTCATCTCCTGATATAGACATGCTTAGATGGATCTTATATATGAAGCTCATAAATCTTGAGTTAGTTCATATTTCATGTAAGTCAAATTTAGTTGCTAATATGTTATCGAAAGCTAGATTTGATGATGTTCTTAAGTGATCTAATAAACAATGTGACCTTACTTGACTATGTTCCACATATATATGAGTATGAGAAATTTCATAAGTTTGAGTACGAAGATGAATGGAGAGACATAAGAAAGTATCTGAGCACACTACAAACATTAAATAGCTAGACTATGACTAGATTTTGTCACATTAGAAAACAATCTTATAATTTTTTTGTTCAGAACCATTATCTTTGGAGATATGCTAAGAGTAGGGTTAAGAATCCATAATGATTCCTAGAAAATAGAGGTCTTCAATTGAAAGTAATGAAGGAAATGCATGAAACATTATGGGCAGGTCATAAAGGATTTTTTGGAACATATGAAAAAAATTAGAAGTACTTATTATTGGCTTAGGATGTATGTTGATATTAGTAGCTATGTTTGTGCATATTTTACTTGTAAACTTCATTCATTAGTCAAACATAGAGATCCTTTGCAACGTACTTATCCACCTTGTAATCACTACAAGTGGGTAGTAGATCTTGTAACTATGCCTAAACATATTGATACAATGTGTGTTACATTCTACTTGCAAGAGAGGACTTAAAAAATACGTAAATGGATTTGCACTACACTCTAAGACCACTTATAATCTTTGCAAATCCTTGCTTGAAGATGTCATAAGTTGCTTTGGGTACATAGAGAAAGTAGTTTTCGATCATAGAGAGTTAGATGCAATTAGAGAAGCTAAAGAAGTCTTTGAACATCATGGTATTCATTTGTCTCTCACTACTACATATAATCTAGAGGCCAATGGTAAAATCAAGAGAGGGCATCCACTAATTATGAAAGCCATATCTAAAGCATGTAAAGTTGACATTAAGTGATGGCCTAGATACTTATCTTTTGCACTTTGGGCAGATAGAATGACATGCACACGTACTACAGGGTATACATGCTTATAGAACTCATGTATTGTCATAAACCATTGTTTCCAATTTAGTCTTATACTTTTGCATTGTCAAATTAGCCTTGGTCTAAAAGCATTTCTATTGATGATTTTTTGAGTTTGAACATTAAGCAATTAGAATAAGGTAAATTAAGACCTGATGATGTCGATGAGAAATAAAGAGAATCCAAAATGAATAACAAAGTTTATTTTGACAAAACTCATTGATAACATCCTAAATTGATTGAAGTAGGAGATTGGGTGCTCATTTACAATAGTAAATTTGACCCTCAATATGATGCACACAAAAAAGTCACTCAATGGTGGTTTGGGCCTTACATTGTATCCAAAGCCAACAACAATGGTATATAGGCTCTTTGTGAATTAAATGGTGTGGCACTAAAAACTTTCATTGCAAGAGATATTCAAGAAACGTGATGATGACGAGTACAATTTAGAGGAGGAAATTGGAGAAGATGATAAGAATGAGGCCAATTCATAAACAGGAGGACCCATTCAAAACAAAGGGGAAAAAAGAAAATAAAAATATCATTTCTTTTTGTTGATATATTTAGGTAGTGATGTTTGTGAACACTCTAGGACCGCCGGGGCACTTTTTTCCCTCTTTAGGAGGTTTTTTTCCCCCGGCTTGTATATACGCCTATTGCCCTAATGGGCTATTCATCTTTTGTACATTCTCTAGTAATACATTCAATATTGTGTGTTTGTGCTCCAAGCTTCTTCTTCTTCCTTGTGCTGTTCGCGTGCTTCCGCAGACGTCTATCTCCAACAATTGGTATCAGAGCAGGTCGTCGCTTCTTCTAGGGCGGTGTCGACACTCCTCCGTTTGCAGTCTGAGATTCACACGAAATTTGGTGAGCATACTCAGGGTGTTTTCGAGATCAAAACTGCTTCGCTCTCTGGTGCCGAAATCGCGATCTGAGCTCGTTTCGGCCTTGGAACGCACTATCACAGTGCTTGTGTAGGCTATTTTGTCCTTTTGTGCCAAAGGTATATACCAGTTTCTGTTCGCCAGTTTAAGTGTCTTGAAGTCTGCTACACGTCTAGCAGAACTCGTCTGGGTAGTTCTGTTCAACTTTTTGAGATACAATCAATCTTCTGCATCAAGGTATTTTAGTCATCGGCCATGGCTGAAAGCAGTGATGTATTCCGTATGTTGGCTGTTGAGGATAAGTTGGATGGTACCAACTACCCATTATGGGCTTATATGATGCGACATGTACTGGTTGCAAAAGGACTGTGGAACATTGTGTAGGGTGTTGAAAGACGTCTGTTACACCTGCGACTACAGGTACTACAAATACAGGTGCTGGAGCTGATGAAGATGGTGTCGAAGATGATATTCCACAGATTCCTGTTCGTGCTGCTGTTTCTATTGCACCTACTACAGAGCAGATTCATTGGGATGGCAGAGATGCCCAGGCACATGCATTGATAGCTTTGTCTGTCAAACGTGCCATTATTCCTCACATTCGCTCTTGCAGAACAACAAAGGATGCTTGGGATACACTTACCACTTTGTACCAGGCTAGGAATGAGGCTCGTGTTGCTTACCTCTGAAAACAGTTGGAGAGTGAGCACATGAATGAAGGTGATTCTATGGACAGTTTTCTTACAAAGATCAAAGACCTGAAGGAACAATTGATTTCTATTGATGAGGTTATACCAGATAGCTCACTTGTGCAGACCGTTCTGAATGGTCTTCCTGATTCATATCAGAGTTCTACCTCTACTCTTCGGTTGATGATGAAAGGCAATCCGAATGCCTTGTCATTTGAGGAATTAGTCTCTGTTCTGTTGCAGGAAGATCAATCCAGGCAGAATAGGTCCATTATGCGTGTTGCACATCAAGCTTTCCTGGCTAGTCAGAAGGGCAAAGGAAAATGGAGCTCTTCTACTAGCAAGCAAAAATCTGCAAAGGCAAAGAAGAAAGAGGCTGGAATGGTTGTTGCAGAGGCCTCTACGCCAAAAACAGAGTCTGCAAATCTTGTGCAGGAAGAAGAATGGGTGTTTACTACTGTCTGCAGTTTGGACCCATCTTCTCATGATCAGTGCATGTCTGCAGTAGACTCAGGTGTTTGGTACTTTGACAGTGGGGCGACCAAACATATTACCTCGCAGCGCAGTTTCTTCTCTTCACTCGAGCCTGCCCCTATAGGGAATACTATCACATGCGCCAATAACTCCTCTTATCTTGTTATGGGAGTTGGTAAGATCATTCTGACTACTGCTGATGGTAGTTCTTTCACTTTGTCAGATGCTTTATTTGTGCCAGGGATAAAAAAGAACCTGTTATCAGTTTCTGCATTAGCCAAGATTGGCTTGGTTCTGAAATTCGTTGATGATAGGTGTATAGTCCATGATCTCTCAAATGGTGATGTGATTATTGCTTCTGGCATCTTATGTCGTGGGCTGTATAAGCTCATAGACTATGAAAGATCTGTGAATGATTCGACATGTGCAGTTCATGATTCTCAGGCTATGTCAGATGCAAAGCTTTGGCATGCACGCTTTGTCATCTGAATTTTGCTAGTTTGCTACGCCTACATAAATCTGAAATGGTGTCCTCTTTGCCCAAACTTGAGGCTCCTAGAAAACATGTTTGTGAAGGCTGTATTTTGGGCAAAATGCAGCATTCTTCCTTTCCAAAATATGGTTCACTTCGGGCTACGTAGAAATTGCAGCTTGTACATAGTGATGTCTGTGGTCCTATGCAGACACCCTCTTTTGGAAATTACCTTTACTTCGTGACTTTCATTGATGATTTTTCCAGGCATGCATGGGTATATCCACTCAAAGCAAAGTCCGAAGTGTTCATGTGCTTCAAACAGCTTTTGGTTTTGGCTGAAAATCTATGAGCATGTAAAATGGGCACCCTCCGTTTTGATTGAGGGGGGGAATATATGTCTTCAGATTTTAATGTATTTCTGGCTAAACGTGGGATAAAACACCAATGTACAGTGCCGTATACACCTCAACAGAATGGAGTTGCTGAATGAAAGAACAGGTCACTAATGGAGATGGCGAGGTGCATGGTCAAAAGTCAGGCTTTACCACATAGTTTCTAGCTTGAGGTTGTCATGTGTGCAGCATATGTAATGAACAGGTGTCCCACTAAAGCGTTGTAGTCTATCACTCCATATGAGGCTTGGCATGACCGCAAGCCATCTGTTGCTCATCTGCGTGTTTTTGGTTGTTTGGCATATGCATTAGTGCCTGAACAACATCGCAGAAAATTGGATGATAAGGCAGTAAAATGTATTTTTGTTGGGTACAGTTCTGAAAGTAAAGGCTATCGTCTGTATCATCCACAGACTAAACGCATTCTGGTTAGCCGTGATGTTGTCTTTGTGGAAGATGCTATTCAGCCATTGCTTTCATGTACTAAGGAGACATCTGTTAGCTCCAAAGACATGTATGATACTTTGATGCCTCTTTTTATAGGTGGACAGGCTAGTGCTGGTCCTAATGAGGCAACTTCTCAGCCTTTGCACGTTTCATATGATGATGTAGATCATTCCATTTCTGATGCAGATTTACATGATGCACTTGTTGATGAGAGAGCTAATATTGAGCAGGAAAAAACTATGCCAAAATGGCTGGTGTAGACTTTGCGTGAGAGAAAATTAGATGCATCTTTGTCATATCGTACTCGTTCAGGATCTCATAGTGCCTCCTTTGCATCAGATTGCTATGCTATGGCTGCATCTAGTCTCTGTGATGAGAATGAACCTATTTCTTTTGATGAAGCACAAAATTCAAAAAATTGGATGGCTGCTATGCAATCTGAATATGATGCTATAATGAAGAATGATACATGGTCTTTATGTGACTTGCCTCCTCGCAAGAAGGCCATTGGCACTAAGTGGGTATACAAGCTGAAGCATAAACCTGATGGTACAGTTGACACGTATAAGGCTAGGCTTGTTGCAAAGGGTTATGCACAGGAAAGAGGCATTAATTTTGATGAGACCTTTGCACCTACATGATGTATGGCTACTGTTCGGAGCATTTGTGCACTTGCAGCCGATCATGGTTGGAATGTACATCAGTTGGACATGAAAACAACATTTCTCAATGGTGACTTGCATGAAGAAGTGTATGTTTTTCAGCCCCGTGGCTTTGTGCAGAAAGGGCATGAAAACCAGGTTTGCAGGTTAAAGAAGGCATTATATGGTTTAAAGCAAGCACCACGTGCTTGGTATGAGAAGATACATGCCTATCTGATTGCACATGGTTTTGAGAACAGTCCAACTGAAAGCACCTTATATGTTAAACGTGCTAATGATGTGCTTCTGATCATTGTTGTCTATGTTGATGACATGCTGCTCACTGGTCCTATTGAGACACATATTGATGATTTTAAGGCTGATTTGCATGCCTCATTTGAGATGTCTAATTTGGGGCATTTGCATTACTATTTGGGCATTCAGTTTATGCACGTTGATGGTGGAATGGCTTTGTGTCAAACGAAATATATTGACACATTATTGCAGTGTTTTGGCCTTGAAGACTGTAAGCCTATTGCCACTCCTATGGAGACAGGTTTACAATTGAGTCTTCATGATGCTCGAGATGCATTTGATGCTGTTCTCTATCAGTAGGCTGTTGGATGCTTGATTTACTTATGCATTACTCGGCCAGATATTCAGTTTGTTGTCTCACAGATGAGCAGGTTTATGCATTGCCTAGGAGTCACGCATTGGAAAGCGGTTAAGCGCATCTTTCGCTACTTGAGTGGTACTAGGCTACTTGGGTTTTTTTATCCCAAGGGGGGATCACTACTGCCAGATTTGCATGCTTTTTCTGACTCAGATTGGGCTGGTTGCTATGACACTTGTGTGTCCACCAGTGGTTTTTGCTTCATGCTTGGTACCTCATGTATATCTTGGTTGAGCAAGAAGCAGCCTACTGTGGCCACTTCCAGTTGTGAGGCTAAGTATAGGGCAGCTTTCACAGCGACTGTTGAGTGTGTGTGGCTCAGACGCCTTATGGCTGATTTGGGTGTTGGCCAGTTTTCTGCCACCACCATCTTCACTGACAGTCAGAGCGCATTGGCAGTTGCGAGGAACCTTGTGTTCCATGCTGGTACTAAGCACATTGAGGTGCATTATCACTATGTCAGGGAGAGGTTCTCTGCTGGGGAGATTAGCTTGGCATATGTGCCCACGCAGGAGAACATTGCAGACCTTTTCACGAACGCTCTGCCTAGGGAGAAGTTTGAAGCTTTCTGCAAAGCTTTGGGCTTACTTCCTTTTGTGGAGTGATTTCCACATAGCTTGGCACTTCCTTATACATGAGTTCCAGCTCCTCGTTCACCGCATCACTCCCGGGGGGGATTTGTTGATATATTTAGGTAGTGATGTGTGTGAACACTCTAGGACCGCCGGGGCACTTTTTTCCCTCTTTAGGAGGTTTTTTTCCCCCGGCTTGTATATACGCCTATTGCCCTAATGGGCTAATCATCTTTTGTACATTCTCTAGTAATACATTCAGTATTGTGTGTTTGTGCTCCAAGCTTCTTCTTCTTCCTTGTGCTGTTCGCGTGCTTCCGCAGACGTCTATCTCCAACACTTTTCAAGTTCACATTGCTTTGTTTTTTCAAGTTCATTGCAACTTTCTTTTTCCAATGCTTGCTTGTTGCCAATTTCAATTCATGCATGTTTTTTTTTTCAATCTAGGCATCGCATCGCATATCCATATCACTTGAGTCAAAAGGGAAAATGATGCTATCTCTACTAGTTGTGTAAAATTGTATCCTTAGTAATAATGTAACTACTAAGAAATCGATTATAATCTAGGATTATGGAAAGATACGTCATGTAGATCTGGAGGTTTATTTTGGTAACATGACTTTTGTATATAAACATGCATATGTATCCTTTATCAAAAGAATAATTGTTGAAGTCCTAGCTCCTGCTACTACATGTTTCTACTTCCTTAGCGCACCTCACAAAACTTGTGATGGAGTTTAAATGACTATTCTCCATTATAAAAAAATTATTGTACCTTGTATGGGGTTTTAATATTTCTTTGACATAAAAAAGATAAGCTACCATCTCTTACCTAGACCTTTATACTTTGTTCTATCCCAAAAACTGAACATAAGCATAAAATCACCGAATTATTAAAAAAAATGAAATTAAAATGTAGCTAAGGAGGCATAGAAGAATAAAGCATGGGCTATATAAACATATTTATGCATTAGTGGAGTTAAGTTAGATTTCCATGCATGTAATTAGAGAAAGAGCATATTCATATTTATGTAGGAAACAAGCTGATCTAAAATAAGCTAAAGAGGAAAGTTGTCTCTTGAAAATCCTAAATCTTTGTTTATAATCATATATAAGGTACATTGCTTTATGAAAAAGGTACAAATTTCTCTTTAAGATGAGAGCAACTTATGCCTAAAACGACTCAGTATATTCATGGACAAAGGAGATCTTCTTAACCTCATATTCTATGTGACTTCTATATCAAATGATTGGTTGAGAATTTGAGAAAAACAGTGCTTCCATTGCATTTGAAATGTGCAAAACCCTAAGATCTATTGTCTTCTTGCTTGATTTTGACATCCAAATACCATGCTTGGAATTGATGACATCATCATTGGCATCATCAATTCAGAGTGCCCTTGAACCGCGCTTGCAAAACCTATAAAAGGAGGGGTTGGCCACATTCATTCTCAGTCTTGCCAATACCAGTCTTGGAAGCTCACGGAGTCATGACCACCCAGTAAGTACTCTCCAAGTTCTAGTTCTAGTTCTTGTCTTGTTCCTTGTTCCAGTCTTCTCTAGTCTTATATCGTGGACATCTAGTCTTGTCCTCTTGTAATCTCATAATAAAAGATCTTGTTGAGTTCTTTCTTGTACCTAGTTCATCTCCCAGAAGGGAGTTCTTGTAATCCTCATATCTTGTTTCATACTTACAATCCCGGGTTGTGGGATCTCTTGTATCATCTCTAGTTGAGTTATCCATACCTATTAGTCCCGGGTTGTTTGTGTATCAGTTACATATCCTTATATTGTTTCCCCTACGTGGGCACTTTTGTAATTTGAAGTACATTTTCTGTAATCTTGTCTATTGTAGTCAAAGAGCACAATCTACTACTCCCCTGACAATATTGATGTTTTTTTTCCTTTACATGTTGACGATGTTGCTTATTCATTTACATATATGTTGCCTATTTGTCCATGCATATTCATGTTGCCTCTTTCAATTTTTTCTTTCATGCAAATTTCACTTCATGACATGTTGCCTACTCATTCATGCATATGAGCAAATTTTTCTTCCATGGTTCTTATACTACCTATAAAAGAATTTGATGTTTGGAATTTTTTGGTTTCAGAGAGACTAGAGGTTTGCTTCCGGAGGAATCACAAGTTTAGTGGGGTTAATGTGATCAATATTTTCTCTCCTCTCTCACTTATGAAGGCCTATAGGAGACACATTCCATGAAGGTAGCTGAAATTCCCTAAGAAGTCGAAGTCACATCAAGGATGTCAAAGGGAGCTCAAATGCAAAGTTTGGAAGAAAAGAAGAAAATCCAAGGTAGCGGTCAAAGCTGGTCAAATTTTGGAAATTAGGGAAAAAAATTCACTGTCACCAAACTATATGAAAATTCATTTACTTGTAAAGCCTATCAAAGGTAGTCGATAGCCTAAATTTGACATGTAAATGGATTAAGTTGGCTCACTTTATCCTTTATTTGTATCACTGAAAGATCACTTGTTAGCTATTAATCAAGGGCCTATGGCTTTGCATTTGGCATGGTTGTTTGGCCCATATATCTCCTACTAGAATGGAAAATCTTTCTTGTTCTGGATACTTATCTATGTTATCTTTCTCTGATTTTTCATTTTGTGAGCATTGTCAATATGGAAAGTGAACCAAAAATGTGCATAGAATGCACATTGACTCTTCAATTCAGCATTTAGATCCCCTTCATACACATGTGTGTGGTTCTATGCCCACAAGGTCATTAGGTGGTTCTCTTTACTTTGTCACTTACATAGATGATGCTACTAGAAAAGTTTGGGTATATCCTATCAAATCAAGGATGAGGCATTCCTACTTTGGGAAAATGGCTTGCTTGAGTTGAGACTAGAAAAGAAACTAAGCTGAAAGCTTTACTTTGAGATAATGGTGGTGAGTATACCTCATATGAATTTCGCCTTTTCTGCGAGTCTAGAGGAATTCATAGAGAGTTAATAGCTCCTTATGCCCTAGTCTAGAATGGTGTAGCTTAAAGGATGAATAGAACTATTCAAGATAGAGTAGTCTCTATGGTGCATCATGCAATCCTTTCACAAGGCTTTTGGGAAGAAGTAGCATTGAGTGCACTTCATGTGATTAATCTTTCACCTAGAACCAACAAAGGTCTTAAAGTGGAAAAGGAGTTATGGACAAGGAAGCCACCATGTTATGATTATCTTGGAGTTTTTGGGTGTGAAGCATATGTTCATATACCCAAGAATCTTAGATAAAAGTTTGACCATAAGTCAAAGAAATGCATTTGTTTTGTGGCGGAGAAGGACAATTTGGATATCACTTATGGGATCCTAAAACACGATTAGTGATCAAAAGTAGTGATGTCATTTTCAATGAGTTTAAGATGCATAAAAATCCCATTAAGGAGGTTGAAGTGAGAAGAGTGGTGTTTGAGGATACAAATGATCTAGTTAGCATGCATAAAAATGTTGAATAAAGGGACATTCAAGAGAATGTCAAATCAGATGAGTCTGCAAGTGTTCCTATTTAGCAACCATTGAGATGCTCTACACGTATCTGACATCCACTTGATAGATATGTTCTAGGTTTAGATTTAGTTATACTAATAGATGTAGGTGAGCCTTCTTGCTACTAAGACGCTATGGAGACACAAGATCATGTCAAGTGGGAGCATGCCATGGAGAGTGAGTTGGATTCTATTCACAGTACACACACCTAGTGGCTAAGAATGTGATTATCGTAGTCACTCTTTTTTGCTTTTCAGCCTTTGGTTGTTGGAAGGATCTTGTTTACTTCGTTGTTTGTGTTCCTCCAACCCTATTGCATTACTGAGGCCTGTTGATTCCTTCTCACTGCATGCACTTAGTGGCTAAGAATTTGACTATCTTAGTCACCCTCTTCAACTTTTCAGCCTCTACCCCTTTCTAAATTTTCTATCTTTGAATAAATCTTTGTTTTAACTTTTCAACTCTTTGAGAGCTCCTTCCTTCATGTTGCAACCTAATGCATGCCCCTGTGGGGCTTTCGAAAGAGGGTGGCGCTTCCAATTGAACACTTTCTCTTTTTCATTTTCTTCTTCTTTGTCTTTTGCTTGATTCTCTAGTCTCTGCTTCCATGCGTCCCCCCTCTTGAACTCTGTTCCTCCTCGATAGGCTTTGGAAGTTGACCGGAATATGTCTTTTATACCTTTTGCTTTGTATCATTTAGTAAATCTACTTCACATATCATTAATTGCTTCCACTCTTTTGACTTAACTCTGTCATGGGGTGCTTCTTGATGGTTGGCAAAAAAACTTAATTCATATTCTCCAAGCCATGCATTTAGGTTGGAAGACATCTTTAGGAATATCTTTGAATCTATCTCGAAGAAGCCTGTGAAGAATGCTTCTTTGAAAGCTTGCATATAAGTGATGGGGAAAAAGATTAGTCTAGAATAGTAGGCCATGATAGTGGGTTGGCTTGGCATGAAAGAAAGATCAAAGTCTAGAATCTCCATTCCTTGATTTATACCAATGAAGTTAAAAAATGTGTATTCTGCATGCTTGAAGACTTTTAGTACTGTTAGTATCATGCTAAGTATTTTATTCGTTAATTTGATAGTAAGATCTGAGACCTTGTGTTGAAGCTCAAAGTCAAGCACAAAGCATGGAAGCACATCAAAAGGTGGACACACAAGGAAAGGGAGCAAGCAGGGAGCTCCAAGAAGTGTATGTCAAATTTTCAGAAGAATCCCCTACAAAAATAGTGATTTTCATCACTAAAAACCATTGTAAATACCATTATCTATTTTTAGTAACTCCATTTTGTTCAAGCCGAGGAGTCCTCGAGCTTGAGGAGTATTAGAAGTACCATCATACCAATTTTCATAATTTTTAGACTTCGTTTGAGCCCTCAAATAAGCCCTGGAACCTAATTTTTAACTAGGCCGGACACTAGGTCTGGACAGGGCCAAAACTAGTCAAAAAACTATAAAAAGAGCTAGAGAGCTCATTTTTGGGGTTAGCTTGTTAGAGAATAGAACTTTGGTAAGAGAACCCTTTTGCAATCTAAGCTTTCCATTGTTCCTCTCTTTGATCTTCTTTTGTGCGCGTGTGTGTGTATGTGTGTGCATGTTTGTGTGCTTTCACTCACGCACTTGTGCCTTCACTTGCTCGTGGTCTTCATACCGGTCCTCACGTCTCCGCGGATTGACAAGTAAAGGAGGTGGTGCTTACGCTTGAGCTACACCAAATTTTGGCGCCGTTGCCGGGGAGAGACCTTCAAGGACGAGCGTTGTGATGGTAAGATCGTAGATTTGCGACGTTGGAAGGTAAAAAAACTGTCATTTTAGTTCATTTTCTGTTTTTTCCTCTTCATTTTCATCATCATCATCATCTCCACCTTCTTCCATCTTCTTCTTCATAGAAAATTCTTGTTTTTTAGTGCATTTTCACCATCTTCATACCATTTTTCATGCATTATTGTGTGGGAAGGAGTTAGGAGAAGCAAGGGAGAGCAAGCGCTGTATTTTTTTCATGATTTTCTGCTCATACGGAGCTCGCCATAGCCGGCGCTCAGAAATTTGAATTTCCCGCCAAAAAACACGATTCTGTGATGAAAATCGCGATTCTGTGAAAATTCAAATTTTTTTGAAAAATCACGATTTTCTGTTTTCCCGCCTAAAAGTTGGCTGAAAAAATCACGATTCTGTGGTCATTCTCAGAATCGCGATTCTGTGATTGTGCTCAAAATCGCGATTCTCACAAATCACGATTTTCAATCAAAAAACACGATTTTGAGAAAACACGATTCCCTACTCAAAATCACGATTCTCAAAAAATCACGATTTTCAGTAAAAAACACGATTTTGTGAAAAAAAGGCAATTCTGTGTAATCACGATTTTTTGCTCAAAATCGCAATTTTCTAAAAACACGATTTTGTGCTCAACATCGCGATTTTCATGCCAAAAACACGATTTTGAGAAAATACAATTTTCAGTGGGCTCAAAATCGCGATTCTCACAAATCACGATTTTCAGCCAAAAACACGATTTTGTGAAAAAGGCGATTCTGTGAAAACACGAATTTTCGCTCAACATCGCGATTTTCAAAAACACGATTTTGTGCTCAACATCGCGATTTTCAGAAACACGATTTTATGCTCAACATCGCGATTTTCAGAAACACGATTTTGTGCTCAACATCGCGATTTTCAAAAACACGATTTTGTGCTCAACATCGCGATTTTCTGAGTTCACAAAATCGCGATTCTCTGAAAGTTCACAAAATCGCGATTTTCTCCAAAGGTCCTGTTTGCCTGTTTTGACCCCCAGGAGCCTGAATTGGCATAACTTTTTCATCCAAAGTCCATTTTTTGAGCTCTATAGCTCGTTGGAAAGCTCGTTTCAAATCCTACACGACCTCAACTGTTTTTTTCAAGAATAACGCGTTGATTTTGAGATAGGATAATTTGAAGTTGGGCATCAAGTGGGACTAGGAAACCAAGGGGGCTCCAAAGAATTTTGAACCATACCAAAGGGAAAATTTGGACTCTTCACTAAAGCTTATGAACCTGAGATTTGGTAGACACTTAGGCAAGGATAAACAAAGCATTAGATCTTCTGAGGCTAGTGTCAACCATACATCCAAGTCAGGCACAACAACTAAGTGGTCATCTTTTACTAAGTTCAGACACAAGTGATTCAGAAATGTCTTTTAGTATGGGAAAACCTACAGGTGGCTCAGGAACTGCCCATCTACAAACACCAAAAGGTCCCTATAAGACACAGTTGGAATATATTCGGACCAACCAATTAGGTGCTCGCATCTATGAGGATGGTCTGAAGCGATCAGTGGTCCAACTCAAAAATCCAGATCAATCCTTTGGACTTGAACACCCGGTGGTCAAGTTCGAAGAGGGTTCATACATTGATAAGGAAGGAACCATGTATGTGGTCACCAACCTACCAGATAGGACTGATGAGTTTGGAAATGTCATTCCTGAGAATGAAATAGGAGACCTAGAACAAGGAAATGTAGGACAAGGACCCCAGACTCCTAGAGGTAAGTCAGTTTTGACCCGAGTGATCACTCCGGACTGGATCCCTCAAGACAACAAAAGCATAGAACTTTTTTTGAATAGAGAAACAGAGGAAGCCTTTTGGAGATTCAAGCCAGATCAACCTAGCCAAGTGGGCATAGTTATCATCTATGAATTCAAAGATCCTGAGATACCAGGCAAAGTTGTCTACCTGGATAACACATCAGAGAAGATATTCCTGGTAACAGAACATGATAGACATGCATATACTTGGAAGAATGAATTGATTTTCCCCCCACCAAGATCCAATGTTTCCCATGGCCTCCAAGGAGTAGGATCATCCCACGCTCATGAAGCTCAGAGAGAAAGAGCTAGAGAGAGACTTGAGGTAAGTTTTGCACACACCGTAGGCAGGAATAGATCAGGATTTGAAAATGAAAGACCTGAAAGAGAGAGACATCAAGCACATAGGCAAAAAAGAGATGAACATGATTTTCCATTGCCTAGACCCCGAGAGCACCCAAGAACCCTTAGACCCACTCAAGTGATCAAGGCAATGAAGAATTATTTTGACGGGTCAGGAGATCCTTATGATCATGTGGCGGAGTTCAAACAAGTGTTAAGAGCTGAACAGGTTGAGGATTTATTCACCCAATACGAGGCATTTGGTTTGACTCTTAAGGGCACTGCCTTGGCTTGGTTTCAACCATTGAGTAGTTACGATATAGGTCAGCTGCTAGACGAATTCATTGTAGAATTTTCCAAGAGTGGTATCAGGCATAACACATCATCCTTGATCCACAGTTTCAAGCAGACACGCCAAGAAATAGTGCGACTAGCAGGTAGAAGGTTCAGACAGTACCTAGAAAGATGCCCTGCTCCCGAGTTACCCACACCAGCGAAACAAGTGGCTTTGTTCTTAGATGGCTTACTGAGCACAAAGTTAAGATCATATGTATATTTGAAAGAGCCTAGATCCATAGAAGAGTGCGTGCGGACATGCATTGACATAGAAGATAACTTGGGTGAGGAGTTAGGATTATCCAAACTCTATAAGGATTCAGATAGTTCTACTAGTCATACTTCAAAAATCTCCACGGAAATAGAGGAGATAGCTGAGCAAGTTGCCAAGAAGCTGGGAGTCCAAAATAAACAAACATAGAGAGTCACTCTAGTGAATCGGCATTATACTTGTGGGGGCGACCACATGGCTAATGTATGCCCAATGCAAAACCAAAACATTAGAGAAAGGAATGCTCCATATTGCACTATTGAGAGAAAATACACGAACCACACGGCTCAAGATTGTCCCTACAATAGGCAGGCTGTTAGACAGAATTATCAGCAACCTTACCCACAAGGTAGGTATCAGAACCAATACCAACAGCCATATTATAGACCGCAACAGCAATATCAGGTACCATATAGGCCACAACCTGTCTTGGGAAACCAACCACCGGCTCCAACCAACGTGATTCCAGTCAAATATGCTGTGGGAGAGGAAAATCCAAATAGAGCATTGGTGCCACTAACCCCGTTGATACCAGATAATGACTCTCATGCTCATTGTTGAGACTACTCCCATGAAGGTAGTCCACATGCTTATTACACAGAGTCACCTGAACATAGTGAGATTTACTCGTATCAATATGAGGTACCACCTATGGAGCAAAATTGGGAGCCAGAATACTCCAATGTCATGTACACAAATCCTAACCCTAGGCCCCAATTGAGACAAATGAGACCACAAGCCCCTAGAGGATCTTGTTTTAGATGTCAAGGTGATCATTTCATTCGTGACTGTCCCCACCCATCATCTCCGAGTCAAGGACAAGCTATCACAATACAGGCTTTTTGCCCTGATTGTGGCAAAGACCATCTCCCTAGAGATTGTCCAAGAAACCCCTCCAGTGCACCCAAGATTACACCCATTAATGTGGTAGGCTTAGTGGCGGATTCAAGTTCAAGTAGCAGTAATGTGGCACCTGTACAGGCAGTTACTAGGGCACAAGCATTAAAACAAGATAAACCAGTAGAGCAATCGGAGTCGAGTGAATCAGGAGAGCCTAGTAAGAGGAAAACAAGAACATGGAAGGATACCAGAGAAAAGGCCAATCGTAAGTGGAATAAAAAGTTATCGGAACTAGAAGAAAGCTTGAAAGACGCAAAAACAAAAATAGAAGACATTGAATCTCAAAACCCCTCGCATGCCGAAACTCCATCCATTCCACCTCATCGCACCCCACCACCCATTGTAAATAGACCGCAACGAGGGTCTGTTCTTGCAGATCCAACCCCAGAAGGCTTGGACATGATGTTCAAGGCCTACCAGGCTCGACTTCAAGAAGGGCCTACAGCTGCAAACCTAGACAAGAGTTACCCTAGAGCGGACTTAGAGATTGAACGGATGAAAATGTGCATGAAAATGGTAGAACAAGCTGAAGCTATACTTGAGACTAGTCAAAAGTTCAATCAGACAAACTCTATCAAAGGGGATTTGCATTTCCAGGGCTTACTAGAACGATTAGAGCAGTTGGTAAACAAACCACAAGTTTCTTTACCTCCACAGGCTCAACCAGTTATTGAAAGAGGAAGCTCACCACCAATGGGAGCTTATGTTCCTAATTCCACGGATCCAGGAATACCTCCTTCAATTCAACAGTACTCTCAAGAATTCTTGCGGGAAATACAAGAAGAGAAATGGGCCAAGGAGAAGGGTAATTCCCCTCCTATTCCTGAGATTGATGATCTTCATGATCAATTTCCCCAAGACATTCCATCTATTTACGGAGATGAAGCAGAACAACAAGAAGACGAAAGGTTAGATTTTGAATCTAATACCTTAGAAGAACTGCCTCAATTTCCAGGCCCATGGGAATCTGAATCTCTCCAGATTAGAGCTCCCACAATACTAGTAAGAAATGAAGACTCAGTGGTTCCAAGGAACATGGATGTCGTGAAGAACACTAAGGTTCAGTGTCATCTCACTTTAGAAGAGCTGCTCAAAGCAAAACCTGAGCTTTGGAATCATGTGAAGGATCAGGTTCCAGAACTTGATTCCAACATGCCAAAAGCAGGCTCCAAGCAAAGGGTACCAGAGATACCTCTAGACAAAATAGGGGACATGTGTGAGGGTGAAGAAGGTAATACTTATCTTCCAATCACCTACCAAGGTTACACAACCAAAGCAATCATAGATTCAGGTGCTGGTGTTGCTATTGCGACCACCTCCTTGTGGAAGCAATGGGGCAAGCCCACATTAAGACCAACTAGAATGAAGCTTCAAATGGTTGATGGTCATTTTGAAAGACCTCTAGGATTGCTAGAAGGGATCACTCTAACCACTTGTGGTGTAGAGTTTGAGCACACATTTGCTATATGTGACTTTGAGAAAAATAATGTCTATGAGATGATCCTAGGAAGACCCTTCCTACGACAATTGCAAATAGTACAGGATTGGGGAACTAACTCCTTGTACTTACAGCACTTAGGGGTCACCACCAAGGTCAATTTGAAGGATTACACCTTCAGAGATGTACCACCCCTACAGTGGAATTCTATCCACAAAGCGAAAGAAGATTCCATCTCTGTGCATTCTGAAAGTTCACCTGATCCATCATGGCTACATGAAGATACTCATTTGTGGATGTGCAAGGTCGCAAAGGAAGAGGAAAAACGTTTAAAGGCAAGAGAAGAAGGAACTTCGCTAGGAGAGAGACCAGTTAGAGACCCAGCCTACACACCGATGATCTTTCCAGATGAGGAGTTTGAGCCTCATGGCTGGCCAGAAATCTTAGCCACCATGGACATTGCTGTCAATGAGGAACAGTGAACACCTCATTGTGATGAGGAGGGTTATGATATCTCAGTTTTCATGTGTCAACCCTTGCTAGAAGAATGTGACCCTAGTGATGTCATAGAAGAAGAAGAGAATGACGATGATCTGGAGTCTATTGTGATGGATAGTTGCTTTAACTCAGAGCAGCACTATCTAGAAGATATAGGAGTGTTCACCCAGAAAGAAGAAGAACCTCTCACAAGTATTAAAACAGTAAACTCAAAGGATGGAAGTGAGAGTAGTCAAAAGAAAAAGAAAAGAAAAGCAGTGAAACAAGAAGAGGAGGAATCATTGTTTGAAGTACCAGAAAACTTCAAGAAATATGAAGTTGACGACCGCAAAATTTTGGTACGAATGCCTAAGAGAGAGGCCATCATAGGAGAATCATATGATAATAAAGAAAAGACCAAGAAGATTGTAGTGACCATTGAAGAGAACGAAGAGAGATGCACATATATAGGAGATGACCTAAGTGCAAGAGAAGAAATGGAGCTCATAGCTCTATTAAGGGAATATAGGGATGTGTTTGCATGGCACTATAGAGACTTGAAAGGGGTAGATCCAAGAATTTGCTCTCATACTATCCCCATGACTGCTGATGCTAAGCGCACCAAACAGAAGCCCTACACATATAATGATACCTATGCAGCCAAAATAAAAGAAGAAATTGATAGGTTGATTGAAGCTGGATTCATCTATGAGATTGAGCATACCGAATGGGTGTCCCCCATTGTTGTGGTACCCAAGAAGAACGGGAAGTTGCGAGTGTGTATTAACCTTAAAAAAGTTAATGCCGCTATGATTAGAGATAGTTATCCACTTCCAATCACAGAACACCTATTGGAGCGTGTTGCAGGCAAGGAAGTTTATAGCTTCCTTGATGGATTTTCAGGTTACAATCAAGTAGCCATTGCCCCAGAAGATCAACACAAAACAACTTTTGCTACAGAGTGGGGAATCTTTGCATTTCGTATGATGCCATTTGGGCTCACCAATGCACCTGCAACATTCCAAAGGCTCATGTGTCATTGCTTCAAAGAGTTCTTGCGAAAGAGCTTAGAAGTGTATGTGGATGATTTATGTGCTCATTCCCAAGAAAGAAGGTTTCACATCCCTGAGCTCAGACAAATCTTCAACAAGTGTAGAGAATATCGAGTGTGTCTGAACCCAGAAAAGTGTGTGTTTATGGTGCGTCAGGGTAAAATCTTAGGTCATATTGTTTCTAAGAATGGAATCTCAACAGATGAAGATAAGGTACGAGCCATAGCGGAGCTACCAAGGCCAAGGAATATTAAAGAGGTACAAGCCTTTATGGGCCATTGTGGATACTACCGTAGGTTTATCCACATGTACGGGATCATAGCTAGACCCCTTTATGCCTTGTTGTCTAATTTTGAGTGGAACGACGAATGCGAGAATTCTTTCAACGAACTGAAGAAACGTTTGTGCACGGCACCAATACTCACCACTCCTGATTGGAATAAACCATTCCATGTCCATGTGGATGCATCCAATCATGCCATAGGATGTGTGCTAGCACAACCCACAAGTGAAGGAAACTTAGATTTGCCCATAGCATATGCTAGTAGACAACTCACTGCAGCTGAACGGAACTATACCACAACTGAGCGAGAGGGCTCAGGCATGGTATATGCTGTGAAGAAGTTTAGACACTATTTATTGGCCAACAAGTTCAAGTTTTTCACTAATCATCAAGCTTTGTTATATTTGGTCATTAAACCTTGCAATACTGGACGCTTAGTAAGATGGTTCCTCTTACTAATGGAATATGACTTTGAAGTTGTTGTCAGGAAAGGTAGAACCCACCTTCGAGCAGATCACCTTTCTCGCATCACTTCAGGAGAGTCACCGCAAGGAGTGTCTGACGAATTACCCGATGCTTATCTGTTCAATTTAGAAGTTGTTCCTAAATGGGCAAATAAGTTGGTACCAGTCCTAACCTTTGGCCCTGCAAATAAGAATGTGAAAACATCACAAGAAGAAATTGTAAAATCACAAAAATATCACATATTAGCAGGAAGCATGTACAAACAAGATACTGAGGGTGTATTAGCTTGTTGTGTGGAGGATGATGAACATAGTAGTTGGTTGCAACAAGCCCATGAAGGAATGCTAGGAAATCACTATTCCAAACAACGAACATTGTAGAATCTAAAGCGTTTAGGAGTGTATTGGCCTAGCATGGACAAAGAAATACATGAGTGGATTAAGAATTGTCCAAGGTGCAGAGAGAGACCCCCAGTGGAGCATGCGACCCTTTATCAAGTGTCATTAATTCCAGATTGGAGTGCTCCATTGGTCGAGTTTATGAGATCGGGAAGATTACCCAAAGAGGCTAGTCTAGCAAGAAGAAGAAGCATGGAGCAAGAGGCTCAAGGCTATGCCCTAGTAGGAGACAACCTATACCGAAGAGGCAAAGATGGTTACTTAAGACTATGCGTTCATGAATCAGACTATTTAAAGGTCTTAGAGACTGCACACAGTGGTGTTGCAGGTGGACATTTTGGTCCTGACCGAGTGATCAAGACCATTCTATTATCAGGACTTTGGTGGCCCACTCTTCATATGGATGCACATACCTATGTGAAGAAATGTGACACATGCCAACGTGCACAATATCCAGTTAGAAAAGACGAGATACCCTTGAGGCCAATGATGGGAGGACGTGCATTTTCGAAGTGGGGCATAGACTTCATAGGTCCTATTAACCCCCCAGCTAGAAACTCCCATGCAGAGTACATCATTGTAGCCACATATTACCTTACAAAGTGGGTAGAAGGCAAAGCCACAACAAAGAATGATGCTCAGACTACGGCTAAGTTCTTACTCGAGAATGTGTTCACGAGATATGGACTACCAATAGAGTTGGTGAGCGATAGAGGCACACACTTCTTGAATGAAGTCATTGAAAATCTTCTCCAAGAATTCTTGGTGATACATAAGAAATCTGCCCCCTATCACCCACAAGCTAACGGACAAGCCGAGAGTACCAATAAGATCCTCTGTAACGTATTGACAAAACTGGTAAATAATAAACGCTCGGATTGGGACAAACAACTTCATCATGCTGTTTGGGCTTATCGAGTTGCCTACAAAACGGTACTCAACGCCACCCCATTTCAGATGGTCTTCGGACAGAACACTATGCTACCATTAGATTTCTTAATCCCTGCCTTAAAAGTAGCACAAGAGTATGAGTGGAATGGGCATGAATTGTCCTCTAGGATCTTTGATCTCGAACGCTTGGGTGAGACGAGGCTACGAGCGGCAGCAGACATCTACGCTGCAAAGAAGAGGCAAAAGGCATACTTTGATGCACACATCAAGGATAAGGGATTGAAAGAGGGAGATCTAGTGTTGGTATACACACTAAAACAACATGCCCGTAAGTTGGAAAAAAGAGGATACGGACCCATGATCATTAATAGAATTTCCACTAGTGGTGCAGTTCAGTTGGCCACTCTAGAAGGAGATATCTTGCCAAACTATATTAGTGGCTGTAGAGTCAAGCTATATCAAGAACCTCTTACTGAGGATATGCTAATGAGACTCAACACTGCTAAGAAGCGAAAAGAAGAAGAGTTAAGAGTGAGAGAAGAAGCACAGGTAGAGGCCAGAGAGCGTATTAGGCGAAATAAGTTAAGGCGATTAGGCCTAGATGTCAACTCAAAAGCCCCAAAATATCACATGGATATGTGTCAAAAGTCAGGCATAGCGAATTCTCAGGTCATTGACCGAAGACCCTTTGTGACCATAGAGATAGGACAAGGGAAGGGTGCAAGGACGGTGAAAGCATTGATTGACTCAGGTGCAGCAAGTAGTGCAGTTAGACTTTCCTACTGCCAAGACTTGCAGTTGAACATCAATCCCATAGAAGCTTATCTCATAGGATTGGGAGGTGTGGAAACCCCTTGTTTGGGCGAGGTGGAACTTCCCATCTACCTTCAAGATGTTCCAATGAAAGTCAAAGCGCTAGTATGTCAAGATGAGAACCTTACAGAACCACTTGTCTTGGGTCAAGATTGGATCTATGACCATGCAGTTAACTTAAACCTAAGAAGTCAAATTCTTCAAGTTTGGGTACATGAACAATGCATTATATTAGAATTAGAGAACTGCATGCTCCTAAATCATGGCACCACACACTCTCTTAGTTCTTCCAAGACTAATCATATGAAAGAAGATGTTGTCTGTGTCAAAAGCTCTATGATGCAGAAGGAGTCAATAGTGGAAGACCAGGTTCGAAGGCGGGTGGATCTTTCTTCTTCTCCAAAGAATCAAGTAGCCACAGTAGTGAGTCCACCGCACAAGCAAACACAACCGTTCACGACAACTACTACATCAAATAGAAAGACACCATTCGATAAAAAAGCAGTTCCGAGCATGAAGCAGATATGGGTACCCAAAGGAGAGCAACCACCAACCTTGCCCCCACAAATTCCATCCATGCAAACCAACCAGGCCAAAAGACGAAGGAAGCAGCTCAGACAAGCTCAATCACAAGGTATCCAACAAGTTTGGGTGCCTAAGAAGTTAGCTGCAGCTCAACAAGGGCAATTACAGATGTGGGTACCTAAGAAGCTCCTACATCCACAACAACCTTTGTTCTCCCACATGCAAAAGGTTTCAACAAAGAAGCCAAAAAGAGAAAAGGGTAAGAACCACGTACAGAGACCAAAGGAAGATCAAATCAGCTCTTCAACATTAGTAGGAAGACATGCAAAAAGGATATGGGTTTGGAAGCCAAAAGTGCAAGTAGCCTCCACCGAACCAAAGCGTCAACCACACTGGATACCACAGTTCAGAAAGCATCCAAAGAGAAAGATGCCTGAAGTGACCTCTACAGTGCCAAATGATGTTCTAAAATGGACTCCAATAAGGAGGATTACATCAGTTCGAGACTCAATGGATACCTCCACCAAGGTCGGCATCAACCTCCACAAATAACATCGAAAGCCTCGAACGAGCAACAACCATGTGCTCCTTGCACAACCCTGTCTTTTGCACCATTTAGGTCATGCATTTCCAAAGTATGCATTAATATAGGGCCACATTACACGGCCGTGCATAGACACACTTGAGAATCCCACGCACAAGAGCACAGTGACATATGTCAAATATTTCTATTGATACTAACTTTTGTGTTCTTGTTTTGTGATATCCTTTTCCTCAAAAAAAAAAAAAAGGGGGAGAAAGAAAAGCGGGAGAGAGCTTGTTCCCAGGTTTGGCTTATGAAACATGAATGAGTCATGCTTAGTTGAAGGTGGAACTGTTGATTACAATTTACTAGGCATTTATCAATTTGGATAGAAGTGTGTCTCGGCCAGCAGTGAGATTATTGCTGCCTTATCTGGTAGATGACAAGCATTTGGCATGAACATGGCATCTACAACTATGATTTTCTCTTACCATGGTAGGAATGAAAAGCTTGAAGGTCCGCAACTTGAGTGATGCTTAACTACTTCATGTACCAGAGCATCCAAGGAGATATCTGCAAAGGGTAGTTCTAGAGGAGAAAACTCCTGCATATGGTGAGCTAAAGAGAATATGTGAAACTCAGCTTGGTGTAGTTACCCGATGTTGCTTGCCAAGGAATATAAAGAAATTCAATTCTCAGTATTTGACAAATGTTGCTTTGAAAAGAGGAGAGGAGATCCACCACTCAAAAGATCTCATCAGTGGACAATCAACATGGACATTCATCAACAATGTTCCATCCCAAAGGCCGAGTGTACAACACGAAGAGACAAACATCCATCAACCTTCTCCTTGGTAAGTATCTTTACTCTGGAAATACCATAACCATGATAGTTTAGGAAACCTCTTCATCAGCATACCCTTGAGCACTTAGCTCAAGACCCTCAATTTTTGCACCATGCTTCTTCCAATGCATTGTCCAAGTAAGCATGCGTAGGGCTACATTACAAGGCCGTGCACAAGGCACATACATTTTTCAACCCAGGCACGAACACACTTACCCATCATTCATTATGGGTTATGAGTAGTTGGCATGACTGCTCTCAACATCATCTTTGGAAGAGCTAGCGGACGTTATGGGAACAACATCCATATCTCGGAAGCAAATTGAAGCCAGTAGTTGCTCCAAATCACTCTTGACAGCCTCTTTTGAGCAACTTGCAGTTTTGAAAGCTCACAACGACACATTCTTGCTGGAATCCAAGGAACCAGCTCATACAACGGATGGACATCACCTCTCAAAGCACTACATGGAACAACCCTTCCAACAAGGGTCTGTCAGGGACGACAGACTCGAGAGGGGGGGGAGTGTTGAAGCTCAAAGTCAAGGACAAAGCATGGAAGCACATCAAAAGGTGGACACACAAGGAAAGGGAGCAAGTAGGGAGCTCCAAGAAGTGTATGTTAAATTTTCAGAAGAATCCCCTACAAAAATAGTGATTTTCATCACTAAAAACCATTGTAAATACCATTATCTATTTTTAGTAACTCCATTTTTTCAAGCCGAGGAGTCCTCGAGCTTGAGGAGTATTAGAAGTACCATCGTACCAATTTTCATAATTTTTAGACTTCGTTTGAGCCCTCAAATAAGCCCTGGAACCTAATTTTTAACTAGCCAGACACTAGGTCTGGACAGGGCCAAAAGTAGTCAAAAAACTATAAAAAGAGCTAGAGAGCTCATTTTTGGGGTAGCTTGTTAGAGAATAGAACTTTGGTAAGAGAACCCTTTTGCAATCTAAGCTTTCCATTGTTCCTCTCTTTGATCTTCTTTTGTGCGCGTGTGTGTGTATGTGTGTGCATGTTTGTGTGCTTTCACTCACGCACTTGTGCTTTCACTTGCTCGTGGTCTTCATACCGGTCCTCACGTCTCCGCGGATTGACAAGTAAAGGAGGTGGTGCTTACGCTTGAGCTACACCTTGGCATATGGATATAACCAAAATTTGCTTGTTCTTACCATGTACTCTTCAATGAGGAAGTAGTTATGCAGGGGGCTTGGTAGTAAAGGAAAATTGAGCCACTATTTATTTATTCTACCTTGACATTGCCAGTCCCAAAATTCTGGCCAGTATCCATGACGTGGCACAGGAAAAGAAGCTGGATTGACTTGGAGTCAATATGGTGCCTCTTGTTAGTGCACCCGCAAGGCTGGATTTTTCTCAAGAAATTTTCTTCTCCAAATTTGATCGGCAACTTCGAACTATTGTTGAGTATAATTAAAAGTTGTTCCTATAAAGAGAGATGGTGGATGCAATCCAAAGATGAGTTGTTGCTACTACAACCAACTTCACACCAACCAAGTAAGACTTCAGAGTTGGTTAGTAGACCCTTTGAGCTTCCTAAATACACAAGAAAAACACCCAAGTGTTTTGGAACAAGTATCTCAAAAGCTCGAGTCAAGACAATCTAGCTGCAAAATGACTAGCTTCCAAAACTTGTTATTTTTGTACATACACCTATTGGAAAAAAGGAATAGTGTTGTCAACCTAGTAGGAATTAGAAATATTCCTTTTGGATATAGCAAACAGACATATATAGCTTGAAAATACAAGTTAAAAAACTTCAATTGATCAAATGAGCACTGAGGACAAGATTTAGCAAAATCTAGAATACTCCCACCATTTTTGGGGCTCTATAGAGATTGGACTAGTGAGAAGGAAAATAGAAATTTCTCACAAACCATAAATCCGGTGACTGTTATATTTTGTGAGCAGAAACTCTACTTAGAGATCAATCCAATGCACATTAAAACTCTGAAAAAGGTTACATGTAGCGTGATATATGAGCTTCTGAAGTTGCTACTCATCTTCTCATACGTAACAGACTCATATATAGAATCCACAAGTTGTGTGCATCTCTATTCACATACATATGTAGCCCTCCACGAACCAATGTATGCCACATCTGAGCTTTCCATCTTGGAAAGTCACTACCATCAAACAGAGAAGACACCATGCTGGCAATCCAAGATATTAGCAATGTAACAAGAGACTAGAAACAATACTCTATCCTCAACAGGATCACACCTGCATATCCATATGCATAACTCACATCACAAATGTGTGGGTGGAGAAGAAACCATGTGAACCATGTGTCACATAACCATGCATCTACTATGCATATAAAACCTTGAGCATAAGCCTGCTGACTAAGTCTCAAACTCACTAACTAGATGTGAAAGAGTCCTTGAAAAATTTTGACAAATTATACCCTATAAATTGAGGAATCAAACAAGATAACCATTAAACAAAAGAACAATGAGTAACTTGTCACTGATCCAATCAAAGATAATGGCAAATACACATGCTAAAAAACTGATAGCAATACATGCCAATACAATGGCGATACACCTCCCACTCAAGAATGAATCATGTAAGGTGGTCCAATCTATCACGAAAAACTTGTGAATAATTCTAAGTGAAAAGAGATAAGCAAGGATCAAAGGCTATCACATACGCTCCAAGATCCACTAAAGTTCTCTTCTAGCATAAAAGCTGTTGAAATTTCGACAGCAACTCCTCTGTAAAATGGACTCTGAACAAAATAAACCATGTGGGAATCACCATCCACATATGCCAAGAATCACAGTGGCAAATACATGTCAATCATTGACCAAATGCTAATAATAGTGATAAAGGAATGTGTGACTGAGGCTCCAATCTAGATCATGTACCTGCAAAGAAAACAAAGATACAAGTATCAACCAAGATCCATAATCAAGTCTCACAAAATTGTGTGCAACCTGTAACTAAATCCATAACTAAGTGGCGTAAGCAAGATATAGATCACAATGCCACTATACATCCATGATTGAACTCATGATGACATAAACCTCAAAAAAGAGTATACCACAATGTCCTCTTACATACCAAACACGTGAAAAGATTATTCTCTTCTCTCATATGGAGGAGCTATCACAATGATCATACATGGATAATGCCTTCAAGTTCTAAAAATAAGAGCTTGCACACCACAAATTCTCTCTCAAAGAAGTTCCAAATCAAATTCAACTTCGAAGAGAAATTAGGATTCTTATAGCGAAAATATGTTGGTCTATGTTTTGCTATTTTAAAGGTGATAATGTCTGAATCTGAACTTTTAGTATTCAGCAAACTTTAAGATCTTATTCTTGGCTATGTAATGAGATAAAGAACACCTCAATCGAGCCTGTGTAGCTCAAGATATACACAAAAAAAGCATCATCTATCAATTTTACCTTCACTTGCAATACTACTACTCTGTATTCTATAATTTCGGTGACCTATCACTCAAAATTTGGACTAATTGTCTTCTTCTACAAAGTTGTAGAGGTTATTACACGTATACATAGCAATTTAACTCATCTCATTCTGATTCGTAAAAGTCAACTTATGATCCACAAACTGACCTGCTATCCAATTGAATGTAGATTCATCTTCTACAACAATCTGTGTTTTTCAAATTTTTGGCAGTTTTAAACTCCAAAACAGGTTCTACGCCCTTCTATGAAGTTGTAGCCCTCTGTGTTAGCTACGGACACAATATTAAAATGCATCAATTGAAGCTTCTTAGCTTGCATTATAGATGGAATACTGAATTGCTATTGAGAGATGCCAACCTCCACTTTCACCTCTTGTGACCTAAGCTTCCATTGAAGCTTCTTGCACACAAGCTTTCAACATGCACTGACACCAATGAAGGGCTTTCATGTGTAGAACAAGAGGAAGAAGGACGAGATGGAGGGAGAGAGAAGAGAGGAGCGATACACGGACATGCGTGGGAGCCTCGAAACCCACATAATGATCTCTCTTGAGGCAATGCTCTATATATGATGCATATATATGAATATGGGAGTAAGGTCACATGATCCTTACATCCCCAACACTTCAATCTCTACAAATGAACATGAAGTGGGCACGAATCAAGTTCTCTCATGGCCACTTCCTTCTTGCTCTTTTATAGCTACCTTTTTTTTTGCTTTTTTTATCCATGTTTTTACATACGTCTATGTGACCGTATTTATTGTTGGAGTTAGACGTCTGCGGAAGCACACGAACAGTACAAGGAAGAAGAAGGAGCTTGGAGCACAACACACAATACTGAATGTATTACTAGAGAATGTACAAAGATACGTAGCCCATTAGGGCAATAGGCGTATATACAATCCGGTGGGAAAAAACCTCCTAAAGAGGGAAGAAAGTGCCCCGGCGGTCCTAGAGTGTTCACACAGGAAGACCATTTAGAACGGTCTACAGAAGTGAGCTATCTGGTATAACCTCATCAACAAAAATCAACTGTTCCTTCAAGTCTTTGATCTTCGTTAGGAAACTTTCCATGGAATCACCTTCATTCATGTGTTCACTCTCCAACTATTTTCGGAGGTAAGCAACACGAGCCTCATTCCTAGCTTGGTACAATGTGGTAAGTGTATCCCAAGCATCCTTAACTGTTCTGCAAGAGTGAATGTGAGGAATAATTGCACGTTTGAGAGAGAAAGCTATCAATGCATGTGCCTGGGCATCTCTGCCATCCCAATGAACTTACTCTATAGTAGGTGGAGCAGAAACCGCAGTACGAACAAGAATATGCAGAATATCATCATCTTTGACACCTTCTACATCAGCTTCAGTAACTGCAGTTGTAACAGTTGTAGGTGTGATAGGACGTTTTTCGACACCCTGCATAATGTTCCACAGTCCTTTTGCTACCAACACATGTCACATCATATAAGCCCATAACGGGTAGTTGGTACCATCCAACTTATCCTCAACAACCAACATACGGAATACATCACTGCTTTCAGCCATGGCCGATGACTAAAATACCTTGATGCAGAAAATTGACTGTATCTCAAAAAGTTGAACAGAACTGCCCATACGAATTCTGCTAGACCTATAGCAGACTTCGAGACGCTTATACTGGCGAACGGAAATTGGTATATACCTTTGGCACAAGAAGATGAAATAGCCTACACAAGCACTACGATAGTGCATTCGGAGGCCGAAACGAGCTCAGATCGCGATTTGGGCACCACAAAGCGAAGCAGTTTTGATCTTGAAAACACGTTGAGTATGCTCACTAGAATTTGTACGATTCTGAGACTGCAACTGGAGGAGTGTCGACAGACATAACTAGACCCAAGAGAAAAAGTCAACATCTACATGTGTTTTGAACTAAGTAGTGCTATTGTCAAGTTTGTGCACATGAAGTACATTGTGATCATATTGTGCACACACACAAATCTCTCTTTACACACACCTACCTCTCTCTAAATCTCACATCTTGGTAAGTGCTGCATGTACTCTCTCAACATTTCTCTGTCTCTATGTTTTCTCTTTTCTAATCTCTCTTCTCCTTGGTTTCGTAGGAGCTTTTTGGTGTTAGTTCTTTGGAATTTGATGAGAGATGATGTTGATTGGGCTTTGAAGGCAATGATCCAAAGCATTACATTGATGTAAGTTATTGTTTTGTTCTCTATTAGCAAAGAGTGAGAAAGACAGAGAGAGAGGGAGAGGGATATATATATATATATATATATATATATATATATATATATATATATATATATATATATATATATATATATATATATATATATATATATATATATATATATATACAGAGAGAGAGAGAGAGAAAGAGATGAAAGGGATGAAAGAGAGAGAGAGAATTAGAGAGACGAGAAAGAAATATAGAGATACATACACACACATAGGTGTAAATTATTGTTTTGTTCTTTATTAGAAATGGAGATAGAGAGAGACAGAGAGAGAAATGAAAGCGAGGGAGAGAAAAAGAGAGAGAAAGAGATGAGAGAAAGAGAGAGATAAACAGAGAGATAAAGAGAGAGATAGAGATAGATACACACACAAACTCATGTATATGCATGCATACATACACACATATACATAGATGCATATGCGTAGATACATACACACACATACACACACATACACACATATGCATAGATACATTCACACACATCCATAGACATATACATACACATACATAGGAATATATTACATACACTCTCACATGCATACACTTACAAACATACACTTACACTCATATGCGTACACACACATACATACACATATGGATACACATACTCACATACATATTACATACACACATGCATATTCCTGCATATGCATTCATGGATACACACATAAACATACAAACTCACATGCATATACAAACACTCACATATATACATACACACTCACACCTATACACACACACATACTCACATACATATTACATACAAACATGCCTATACACACACACACATGCATATGCATGCATACATATGCACACATATGCATACACACATATACATACATACATGTACACACACATGTGTATGCATTCATACATACACACACATATCCATACACACATATACATACATACATGTAAAGATACATATACATACACACATGCATATGCATACAAACATACACACACATGCATATGCACGTATACATACACATATGTACACACACACACACATACATACACACATGCATATGCATACATACATACACACACATATGCCTACTACACTCATATACATACACACATATGCATACACATATACACATGTTTTAGGTCTAGCTCTTTACATGTACATGCACAAATATACATACACACATGCAATCATATACATATACATAGATATATATACATGCATACACACACATATACATGTTTTAGGGTTTAAGGTTTTCGGATTAGGATTTTTGGCATTTACATACATACAACATGCATACTCAGATATACACATCTACACACATAATACATGTACACATACACATACATGTACACATACACATACATGTACACATGCATACACACATATACATGTTTTAGGTCTAGGTATTTAGGATTAGGGT